>CM060927.1:53825357-54425357 GCA_030737875.1 Allium sativum
GTGAGAAAAGCCGTTCGGATCGGAGGCCAAACCCAGATGGAATCACGCACACTAACTTGGCATGCGAATTGAATTTAAAGGAAAATAAAATTAAACAAGGAGCTTACCTGGAGTAGTCGCTGGACAAAATTCAAAGTTCTCAAAGTTGTTTGAAACGAAGAAGGAAATCCATGAACTTTTTGGTGTATTTATAGGCAACAAGAGACATGACTTCATGACACAACGCCTCCCTACAAACGAATGGAGGCGACTATTCAACAGTTCAAATTCAGAGACTAGTGAGCAGATAATGACAAAGCACGCTCCATCTTCAATAGAAGCGTAGTTTGAGGGGGCAAAATGTTAGCCTACTTTGTGAACTAGGCTACACAAAGATTAAAAAATAAAAAGGATGAAGAAGGTTTTTAGACAAGTCGGATCGGATCGGATATCCTTGGTAAAGACAACACAGCATAGAGCATAGAATGTAGGAGCGCAGACCAAATCGGATCGGTTCGGGTAAACCCGATCCGTTCCCCTAATTTGTAGTACTTCCGATCCGAACCCAGACAATTGAAGCAGCAGCGGTTACAGCCCGTATTTCCTCAAGACCCGAAGTGGTTATACCTACGTTCTCCCCACGTTTGCCACTAATCTGATGTGATGTTGCCACCATATTCCATCCGAACCTGACAATAATGGGATGGAGGCCACGTGTACCCGACCCGGAGCCACTTCAGAGGCATTTTCCACCTATAAATACACCTCCAAGGCTCATTTCAAAGGATCTTTTGGCATTTTCAGCATTCAAACTCCTTTACTATCCGAATTTCATTAACTTATTCAGATTGGAATCATATTTTGAATCACATTGTGAAGGAAATTGAGCGAATCAATGTATTATATAAGTGAGAATTGAGTGAAAACCATTGTTGTACTTGCATTCAAGACATCAATTTAAAGAGTAGAAAGTGGACGTAGCCTATTTAATGCCAAACCACTATAAATTGTGTGTTTTCTCCATTTTTTGATTTCATTTCAGTAGAATCATTACTCGTTTGGGTGTTAGAGCCAATTTTGGATCTAACAATATATAATTCAAACCAAAATTCAAATCAGTTCGAAAAACAAGCGCGAGAAATAGGTGAGATCCAGACCGGGATGGGACGACCCATGCCTGGGTTGTGTCGACCTATGGGTCGACCCTAATGGTAGGTAGGTCACCCCTCCCCGATCTTGCATGGTGCATTTTTCTATTCCTGGACTTGTTTGTGTGTTGGGTTCGTTGGAGGTAGTCTATATAACGACCAACATTTCTATTGTTTTCCTACACATAAAACAATGGAGATAATGAGATGCTGCATCACCTTAAATTGAATCAGACAATCTTCTACAACACCAGCCTATACATATATCTGAGATATTTCTTGTACACTGATCCAATCTCTGTGAGTTCATGTTACTTTTACATATAAATATTTAACAGTAACCTTGACATGTTAATAAACCAGGATCTGAGCTTATGCCTGTTAAGAAACTGATTCATATTCTAAATAGTTCTGCTATAATTACATGTACACCTTTTATGCTGTTCAGTTGTTATTATATGCCTATTTCTGTTATTATATGCCTATTTATGTTCTTCTCCCTTTCTTATTCTCTTTTTATTTTATAAGCCTAGGCCACCTTCGAGCCAAAGCCAGCCTCGTAAAGACATACATATGATTGAAAAATTGGGGAATATCTTGTACTATGGAATATGACTGAAAAATTGGGCATATCTTGTACTGTGGAATATGGTTGAAAAATTGAGGAATATCTTATACTGTGGAATATGATTGAAAATTTGGGGCATTCTTGTACTGTGGAATATGGTTGGAATTTGGAGTGTATGAACATGTAAATCTGCAGGCTTAATTCAAAGATTAAGTGGAACATGTTAATAGAACTGTATATATGAACATGTTAACCTATTTAATCTTTTGGGGTTATATGAACCTGTTAACCTGTAAATCTGTGAGGGCTATATGAACCTGTTAACCTGTTTAATATATTGGGGTTAAGTGAATCTGTATAATCTTTTAGGGTTAAGTAAAACTATTTAATCTCTTGGGGTTATATAAAGGGTGAGTTTGGCTCAAGTCCCTATTAAGTTTCAAAATCAGGCTCACATCTAGTCCTAAACTTATTGTAAATTACATCCTTATTTTTCGATAATAGGACAAAAAAATAAAAAAAAATCAAGTTAATTCGTATTTAAATAAAACACGAAAACAAAAAAAAATTCAGATAAAAAACCCATCGAAAAACATGACAAAAACCAAAAATACATAAAAACAGCGAAACAACAGTTTTTTGCATTGTAGGATGTAAATATTTGAAATTCTTGCACACAACAGTGCAACTATTTCAGTCATGCATCTGCCTTGGCTTTTTTGCATACACGCATGCAAGTAATACAGAATCTTGCATACAAGTATGTTATAATTCGCCGGCATGCAAATCATTTTATATTTATTTGCATACATGTGTGCTAGTATTCAGAATAAATGCACACATGTATGCAACAATCAGTAGGCATTAATATTAGTTCATTTTTACTTACATACATATATGCAAGAAAACAGAATACTTGCATAAGTATTCACGCAGAATTTCGGTGTAAACTACTTCCGAAATACTCGCATACATGTGTGCAACTATTGTGTATACTTGCATGCGTGTATGCAATTTTTTCCGTGGTCTTCTGTGAATATTTGCATATTTTAGAATTTTTTTAATTTTATATAGCAGTGCACTTCTTTTTTAGAAAACATGTAACGTTGAAAACAGGGACCCGCTTTAAATAGAAAAGATGGGGAGGATGTCGTTCTAATTATGAAAGTTTTTAGGGATGTGTTCTTTATTTTCACTTATATAAACCTGTTAACCTGTAATACTTAATTTGTTTATCCATTGGGGTTATATAAACCTATTAACCTGAACTTAACTTGTTAATTTGTGGGGGTTAGGCGAACTTGTTAACCTGTAAGGCTTTTCCTGTTAAAAATCCTATTTAATTGGGGGACACAAGTTTTAGGGGTTCAGCTTGTGTCATCTGCTATGTAGGGCCCATATCAGTCAGTAACTCGTTCTGGTATTAAAAGGGGACCTCGCACTAGGTAGAGGTCAAGGCATGCATACTGAACTAACTGTAAGAGGTTCATCTGAATGGGGGTGTATATGGACGCGTTCAAATGGAGTCATAGGCGTGCATGAGTCTGGTCTGTAGGGGAAAATAAGTCGTTGTAGCACTAGTAAATAGGACTATGTCCTTTTGTAGGTTGCCATTTTAGGAAGTAATACACCCTATTGTGGGGCTGACATAGGATATTTCCAAGTTAGGGAGCCGATCGCTTGGGGTAGTAATTAGGGTACATCTAGTCCTGCTTGTTTTCTGTTTAGGTACTTGTTATTTTTGTTTGGGGTAACACCCGTTATATTCTGTTGAGTTACCTGTTATTTCTGTTTGGGGCTAAAACCCGTTACGTAACTAGAGTACACCTAAACCTACCATTATGTTTCTATCAGGATCATTCTGTTTTTGTTATATTAGGGAAAACTTAATCTTGTCACATATCTGTTATACTAGTATTCGTGCAGAGAAAAGTAACTGAGAAGCATAGTTTACTTTGTTTATTCTGCTTATCATGTTCATCCTGTTTGTACCCGTTGCATGTTACCGTTACCTCTCATCCAATTTATTTACCTGTCTTGGTACTTTTACTTCTTTATATGCTAAAAGTCACTGGACTCGGGAGACTTTATGTCTGACCATTTTTTGTTTCCCTTTCTCTCTTTCCTTTCTACCCACCCCCTCCCCTCCCCCACCAAGGTTCTAGGGTGGGAACGCTCAGGCGTGAATAGTATTTTCTCTCTCACTTTTATTTTTGCTTGAATCTGGATCTGCTTTGATCTATCGCTTCCATTGTCTACTTTATTATGGCTATTAATGGGATTATAATTTTATATTTCTGCATTCTGATGGTTTTTAGCGTAAGACAGATGCTTTGTTTTAATGTACTTTGTTTCAGTATTTTAGCCTGATGTTGTAACTGGTTTTGAGACTATGTTGTTTTTCTGCTGAATACTAGAGATTTAAATTTTCCGCTACTATTTTTATATGTCTTGTGATATTTTGTTTCTGATTACCTACAACGCTCCATATAACTTAATGCCTTCTGATAAAGAGTGACATTAACGAACGTGGGATGTCACAATGGTTTTCCGGCGACTGTGGTACACAAGGGAGGTTCATGCCTAAATATAGATGGAAGGGGGTCGAGTGGGGGTCAGAACGGCGGTGGACTGGTCGGTTTCAGTGGACTACGACGGGGTTAATAAAGAGTTGAATGGATTCCCTTTCGGCTCAATTTCTCATAACTTGGGTTGATGTCGTGGTTGGGGATCGAGGGCGAAGGTGGCGGATAGTCTGGCATTGAAGACAAAGGGTCAGGGTACCCTTAGTGGGTTTCAGGCGGCGCCGACATGAGATTGGTGAAATTGATCCAATGATGTAGAGGGTTGATAGGGGAGAGAGAAAACGGAAAATCGTTGGCTAAATGGTGGATTAACATGGCTTGATGACATGGACTATGGGTGGGTTAAACAGCTAATGACATTGATTAAGGAAAGGTGATTAATTTTTAATAGTTAAGGGTTAATAAGTTTATAAAATATATGTTAAATCTTATATTGGCGAAAACTCGTTCGAACGTTATCAGAATCACGCGAAGTTGGATCCAATGGAATTGTGACGATGGAAGCAACGTTCATGAGAAAGTCTGAAATGGATTGGAAGCAATTGAAGTTTCATTTAATTTTAAATGCTCATTTAAAATTAAATGAACAATGCGCGGATCGATCATCGAAATGAAATGGTGAGTTAATTCTCACACATTTCTGGAATTCTATGATGTGATTAAATTCATATAATTAAAATTAATCGTTGATAATATGTACTAGTTGATTGGATGCCTTGGATGCCTATTGTTGATTTAATGGTTGACGTTAGTCATTTTATCATCATTAATATATTGTATTTAAAATCTCTATCTTATATGCTACTATAAAATGTTATATAACAAGCTGTGATGCAGGGAAGAACAGGTTGGACGGATCTGACCATATTCCTCAAATATTATGTGTGTTGTCTATTTTTATATTATTTATATATGAACTGATTGGACCCCATTGACAGTGAAAACTTGTTTGGATATTGACATTGAATAGTAATTCAATGTTGTTGTGATTTAATTCGATAAATTGTATTGATTGAGGGATTGGAAGCAAGTAGGCCTAAAATCCACGTTTTTATTAAAATGTTGATTTGTCGTCCGGTGAATTAACGAAGTTAGGTTATAAAATTTATTTTATAACTAAAACAAGATTTTTAATTATATTTTGTACGTTGTAATGAATTTTCAAAAATAAGTCGATGTTTATAAGTAAGTTTTATAAAAATATTGTAAAAAGAAATGTATTATAAAATTTCACGTTTAAAAGAGTTATAAGCAAATAAATAGTAATTACCCTTAGGGTTAACGCATTAGGGATAATTATTTTAAGTAATCAATTTAGCAATATTATTGGATTAAGAATATTAATCCAATAAGAAGAGGTAATTAAGATCAGTTCGTTTAACGAAAGATATTGGTTGACTGAGTGAACTATTTTGGTCAAAGTGTTATTAATGAATATTTGATAAGATTTCATCAATATAATTTACTTTTTAAATTACAATGTTTAAAGATTATTATTATAATTAAATATTGATTAATAATTTCAAAAGTAATTTATTTTAGTAATGAAAAATTAAATTAATTAACTTCGGTAAATAAGGAAGTTAATTATGTTTTAAATAGAATTTATTCAAGAAAAAGTTGAGTTTGTAATAAGATGATTGGAATATTCGCAAAAGTTTCGTAAAGAAATATTCTTCTAAATATTATGGAAGGGGGTTTTAGAGCTAAAGTATAATTTTGATGAATTATTACTTAATTAAGATTTGAATTGGAAGAAAAGGGGTAAAGGTGAAGATGTTAATGATTTGTGTAAAAAAGTTTATAAATGGATCTTTGCTTATGGAAATCCAAATTATTTTTATAATATCTAACGATTATGCCAAAGTATTTCGTAAATGAATTATCATTCCAATTATAAATGGAATTGTCTTAACGAAGTTAAATAGTCATAATCAACCAATGTTTTCAAAAATTAGAATATGGTTTATAACACTATATTTTAAATAAGATTGGAAGAAAATTTTGATATACTGAAATGTAGATTTTTGAGTTACAAACTTCTATCTGTTCTAAGATAAGAACGTTGTCGATCATGGTCTGAGAGGTAAACAAAATACCCCAACTTGAACGGCTTCACTATTATCTAAGAATGATATTAAATTTTAATGTTAAGGAATGCTAAAATTTGTTTACATTACAATGATAATTGCGAGACTATGAAATGGAATTATATCGCAACATTTGTTGCAAGATCTATTTTTTTTTTGGAAAATCTGAAATTTAAATTGATGTCGTTGAGTTAATATTATGTGTCAATATTTCCGAAGCAAAGGAAATAAAATGTGTTTATAAGAAATATAATAATATTTCCAAAATAAAGAGGGAAGTTTTGGTAAATACGCTTATTTTGAAGAAGTTAAGATGAGTTATTGTTTTCAAAAGTATTGAAAACAACGAGATTTGAGATAAGAATATGTGATCGACTTTTAAGAATCGATGAGTTAGTTTAAATAGATGGTTTTAAATAACAGAAGGTCTGGGCTGCCATTATACTTGATCATACTGTTTGTAATTAATAGTTAAAACCCGATTATCAATGAAACATTTTATTGGACCTTTTTGATGTGTTGCTTCGAATAGGCCGGGATGGGAACCAGACCTAAAACCACTTCGAATCAACGTTGCGTACGAAACTAATCTGCTGCGATATATATAAAAATGGAGCTTTGAAGACCGTAAATCTTCATGGCTGGAAGGACTACTTGTTGAATTTCTCTAGCTGCTCCCTAAAGATATTTTGTTAGAGATTCTGTTGTTATTGAAATCTATGGATTGCAAGGACTTCTCACTACTGATCCTTTGGGTGATTCCTAGGATGTGGTAGGAGGGTTCTTTAGGTTCAGCATGTTCCTCGATGACTTGTATGGACGAATGTCTGACAGAGCATTTACTAAAACTCACATATGTTGATTTTTAGATATATACGAAGTTTGTTGGTGGAGAAATTCTTTTGCTTAACTCCCAGAGTATATTTGTGGACGTCAATCAATGATTTGATGGATCTAACGATGTGGCAATCAAAGTTATGGGATGTTCTCTATAAAGGTAAATGTAACCTCAAGCCTCACAACCGGGAAATGACAAAAATCAGGCAGGTGGCACGGCTAGTTGGGTCGCACCCAAGCATGGTATATTATCATCATATAGAGAAATTTCATTATTTGTTCTTCTTTCGGTTTACTCAAGCATGGTATATTGTCACAATCGGGAATTACTACAGGCGTGCAATAAAAAGCCATAGGATGATAATATATTCGGTCTACTCAAGCTAAACGAGTGATCGATCATGTGAGGCCGGGTTGAAAGATGTTATTGTTGAACCCTAGTTTATCCCCTCTAAAGTACACTGATCGGAAGGTGGTCCCATTCCATGTCAAAATTGGAAGCCAATCTCCAATAAGATCCTTGTGATTTTTTATTATATAATGAATATGTAGAGCGTGAGACGCAAGAGTTCTGCTAGCTGGTTATTTATTTGTGATTTGATAGACACTATTATAATATCACTGGGTTTTGATATATCAAAAATGTTTTGGGTTATCGTAAGGTAAAAAAACATTCTGCGTTTATGTGTGGACTTGTCATACGATTATCCTTTTCCTTCAAAAAGGATTTCTAAAGTTAAGCAAGTTGATTATCATGTGAATTCATCACTGAAAGTATTCCAGACTAATTCATGTGAATTTTTCTTTGCTTCAAATGTGCTCGGGCCAGACCAAGTGTATTTACATGTTAGTTTCCACTTAAAGTCATTGAAGAGGAGTTGAAGTCGAGACATATTTACTGGTACTATTTTATTCCGATGTGTGAGTTGTATTGATCTGTATTATACTTTGATGTTGTAATTCTATATATACAATTTTCTTTTTGTAAAGTTTTTTGATATATTATAATTTGTCCATTCCGCTGTGAGACTCTGATCTTCTTATTCTTTTATTCTAATATTTCTTTCTTTCTTCTCTCACTCTTTAACTTCTCTCTATAAACTATCTTCTTTTCTGCGCAATTTCAGTTGACATGGGTTGTTAGATGTTGGCTTAAACTATACGGAAAAAGTGGGTCGTTACAAAACCCCCTAAGCTTGTGCCCTCAAGAAACTAGGATTTAAGAGTCCCCAAAACCTGATAAAATAGTAGAATGAGGGTCCGTTTAGCTTATTAATAATTAGGTTTAACTTGGCAGGTTTAAGTTTATTAATAAGAATGGTTGTAATATTACATGTTATTATGTGTACAACCCCTTTCCCCAAAACAAGCAACTTCCTATATGTACATATATGCTATAGTAAATCAGTTTACTTTACCTACATATGCTACTTACATTTTCTTAACATGTCCTTTACTTAATCTCTATATTATGTCCAATCTAACATGTATACATATATACATATTCTTCTTTTTTGATTATATTCCCAATTTACAGTCAAAAGTCCTTAATTTATAATAGGGTGCGTTTTTTACAAGTCCCTATTAAGTTTTTAAATTAGACTCACATATGGTCATAAACTTATTGTAAATTTAGTCCATATTTTTTGAAAATTCAGTAAAACAATAAAAAAAAATACATAAATTAATATTTGAATGAAACATGCTCTCGACAAAAAATCAGATCAAAAAATATCAAACAAGGCATCAAAAACCAAAAAAAGGAAAACTACGAAAATGCAGTTAAATGCATAATAGTATGCACATATTTGTATTTTCCTGCATACATTCATTCATGTTTTCAAGTCATGCATCTGTGTTTGATTTACTTGCATACATCTATGTAGGTATTGTGTAATTTTTGCATACAAGTGTGCAAAAATTCACATGCATAAGTATCAGTTCAAATTCCTTCATGAAATACTTGCATACATGTGTGCAAGTATTCCAAATAGTTGCACATATGTATGCAAGTTGCAGTCCAGATTTTCAAAAAATACACCGTGTACAATAGTTGCATACATGTATGCAACTGCTGACAAAAGTTGCATACGTATATGCAACTTTTTTTAAATTTCTGTGGACTTCCGAGAATATCTCCAAATTTTGGAATATTTTTTTTTACCTGGAAGCACCAAAATTTTTGGCCAGAAAATGAAAACGGCGGAACTTCAAAAATAAGAGGCGGATTTACGTGTAAAATATAGGAGGGATGTGAGCCTAACTAAATTTTCTTTTAGGGATGTGTGCCTAATTTTCACTTTATAATATGCCCAAATGAAGTTATCCTTTTTCATTGTCATGTCTTATTACCCCAAGTTCAATTATATGCAATCTTAAATCGGAAATGGCCTAGGCTGTCGATGGCCTAGGCTCAGCTTAAATAAAAGGGAAAAACAGAAAGAGAAGAACAAAATCAAATCAAACTATATAAAATAAGCATATAAACAAGACTGAGAATAAATTCAATAACTAAATAGGGAAAAAGAAGATCAATATATATAAGCATAACTAATTAATCAACTGACAGTAAAAGAACATATATTATCGTAACAACTGCATAGATGAATAATAGTATAGAAAATAACTTATAGGTACTATATGTTCTAGATTCAATTTTATTTACTGTCATTATACATTTCTAGGTATCAAATCTGAAAGTAACATGAACTCACAGGGCTAGGTAATAGGTTCAGAAATAGTTTAGGAAAAAAGTTGTATGATGATTGCAGATCTTGAATTCTCTCTATTAATCTAACTTTCATCAGCGTCTCCCCATTTTATAAATTAATTTATAATATATCTATGGAGGTAGAGAAGGGTGAAGAATAGTTGTATGTAGATAAAATGAGAGAGAGCCCCTTTTCGCAGCTTAATTGAGCTAATTCTTAACCGTAAGATTATAGTGTTTTAAATCTAGCCATACAACTCATCCAACGAACCTAAAATATTAAATAGTCCAAATATATTGTCCAGAATTGGGTCTGCATATGGTTGGGTCAACCCCTCTTGACATGGGTCGACCCATAGGTCGATCCTGATCGGGATGGGTCGTCCCATGATCGTTGGTTCCTGCGCTTATTTTCTATTTGAATTTTATTAATATATACCCTATATATAATCTTCTTAGGTTCATATCTTCCTCATACGTTATCTGATTTAAGAAAATTCATGGTCTATCGGAATCAGAATTCTGAGAACAACGCATCGGTAAAGTCATTTTACTTAACTCTGAATATTTAATTATATAATATTCATTTTATTGTCTTTACTGTATTGTTATGGTGTATTAAATTTTGGGGTGTTTCATATGAGGCCCACTTGGAAGCTAGGGAGCATTAGAGGGCTGCTATAGGGGTTGCGTGTGCTGGTGTGGGGTCCATGGAGGATGGTGGAGGTAGGAAGAGGTGTGGGTGGCTTAAGCGGTGAAAAGGGGGAGGGGGTAAAAGAGGTAGTTTTAGGCATTTAAAGGAGAAAGGAAGGGTCTTTTAGCCTACAGGGGCCACATAGGGGTGGGAGAGGGATGATGGGCTATTGCATGGCTGGTAAGGGGCTGTGGTGGTGAGGGTGGCGACCATTAGAAGGGAGAAGGAAGGAGGGGAAGAAAATAAAAGAAGTGAAAATGAAAATGGAAATTAAAATTGAAAATTAAATCATTACTTATATCATTTTAATTACATAGGAAGGATGAAATCAAGAAGGGGGTGACACGTGGAGGGGAGAGGAGGTGAGGTGTCAAAGGGGATGGAGGTTTAGTAAAGTGTATAAATGCTGATTTATTTTGTTTAATATTTTTTTTTACAGAAAGGAATATATAATATAACAAAAGGGGAGAATCTAGCTATTCTCCAATGGCTCACAAAAATGGTTTCTACTTAAAGCGGAACTCGTTCAAACAGACAAACAAAAGAAACAGAATAAAGTACAAGAAAAACCAAGAGGCAGACCCCATCTCCACATAAGCCGTGTATCGAGCTCAAGCAACGGGCAAGCCATCCAAGATATGCCACTGACAAAGGATGGGAAAACAAAACTGTCAACCCTGAGCAGTAGACACCAGCTGTTTCGCATGCTCCCTCAAGCCTAAGAGAGCGAGTGTGTGACAACCCAAATTCCGACGGAACGATTTTTTTCTTTCAAAAACCCAATCCATCAAAACCCGAGTTGGTTGCTATGGTATCCTGCAGAAAAACAGAGACAAGAAATATGTCATAATTCGAAAAACACCTCACTGCGGAAGGAATAAAATATAACATATATAAACATGGCTTTACCTTAATTACAGTACTGCTAAATCAGTATCTCCAAAGTTATAAGTCTGTGTCATGAATGTAACCTGCGAATGTTATGAGGAGGGGGTTAGAACATAAGTTCTGTGTGAATGAGTTTAAACTACACTTCTTGAATAATCTTACATATACCATTCAATTACATTTTATTGTTTATTAGGTTATTTGTGTCGTTAGCACTCAAGGCATACACACGCGTCGCACCCATCTACTCCCAGTAAATTAACCTAATATAATGTATATGCAGCTACCCCTAAACTGAGGTACATCCCGTGGTACCTCACTCGCATGGTCCCCACCGTATCCTCACAGTGATATACGCAGTCCCCCGTCCTATGTCATAGTAATGTATATTCCCCTAATATATATAATACAACACTACGCCCACATAGGATCACTCTAATTCGAATGTCGTTATCGAATAATGCCCACCAATCTACGATACACCACCCAGAGAAGACATGGTTATATCTAGACTCTTCCACGTACGTATTCTCTATTGTATTCGATATCTAACCCGCACACCGATCTTGTGTGCGTGTCCGAGTTCCGTGGCATGGCTACACAAGAAACATGGAACTCGGTCGGGAGCTTTCCTTATATTTGTGCAAGGCCTTCCTTTAAGAGCCTCCCACGCAAATATCCCTAGGGTCGGTTTTCTATGGTGGCTATGGCCCCACCTCGTCCCCTCCCATAACTAGTAAAGACTATGAGAGCTAGGAGACAAGCCCCTAAGAAACCAATCTAAACATCCATGTGGCGTCTCCCCTCAACCACCGTCCCACGATAGTGAATGGTATATTGGGTCTAGCTCTAGTCTTTCCGTATCCTACTGGCTGTGGTAATAGGCACTCGATGACCTACTATCCTTGTTGGTCTTGACCCTCCACCTCCATTGAGGCAGCCGTCGAATCACCTTTTCCGTCACTGCGAGCATCATTCTGACTGCCCAGCTATTCTTGCAGTCAAGGCCCACCCACCTTGTAGTTACGCGCCGACCCAACCTCTGCGGGCATAGCTTGAAACATCTGCCACCACACAGAGGACTACTAGGAGCACCTTTAACGTCTCAGGAAGCCGCGTGCTTCCCCTTCCAGTCCGTTGGTGCCGCCAAAATAACGAATGTGCGCTCCCCTCGTGTCTTATGACACCGTGATGATTTACCTTGTTGGGTTATTCATCATACAACGTACGGATTGCCCCAAGCGCCTTGTTTTTGTATGTCATTAGACCCTACGTCTAATCAATTCTTATGCTCTTGTGTTACCTCGTCGGTTTTTCTTATTTAAATTGGTTATTCTTATTCATGTTGACTTCATTTTCAAGTTTACCAAGTTACCCTCGCTTACTAATTCAATTTATACTTAACCCATTATAGTCCATTAATAAGACCACAACATGTTGTTTTCCAACTTCATAAATTATTCCCTTTTAGGGTTACAACAACATGTTATCCATAATTCATAGTTAAGTATGTCTTATCCACATATATACTGATTAGGAGAATAATCCCCTAAACACCAGCCCCGAAGACGGAAATCAACATCAGACTGGCACCCAGAGAATTGCTCAACCCAACCAACATATATGATTCTAATTTACTTCTTTTCCATTCATATAACTTATATCATCTTAAATTTCACACTTCTCCTTCCCAAACTACTTAATTTATAATTAAGTATATCTTCACATATAAGTTACCTTATTTTACTCTATCGTTTCTGATAACTTACCTTATCCCATAAGTTATACTTTCCACTTGTCCCTAGGACAAGTCTAACATATTATCCTTCCTTTTCTTATTTGAATTCATTCATAATACGTTATTTACCATTCCCCACTTTTGTCATTAATTTAGATTTACTTAACCCTTTCCATTTATTTAACCCGTTACCTAAACTTTACCCAATTCAATTAATTTGTGATGTCACAATAGGTCCCCTTTGGTTAAGCATTATTTATTTATGTCTTACATGTCGCCCATGTCCCAATTAACTTCTTTTATTATTGTTTCCATGTCTTACACATGCTTTACTACGGTTAAGTCCATATTTACATGTTTTACATGTCTTGTCTTACTACGGTTAAGTCCATATTTACATGTCATATTTTACATGTCACCCATTTAACCCTCTAACCATACCCATGTCACCCACATGTCTTATTATGGTTAGTATTCCTTAATTCATTCATTATGACGAACGGTGCATGACCTCCCACATTAGACCGAACACTTTGTGGCTGCTGGATTTGCCGGGCGGTTCCGGGCTGTCTTACACCACAAAGCGGGTCTAACCTCGTGTCACCAACCGTTACGCCTACAATTCATGCCTTTGACCTCTCACATTAGAAGTCCAATTGTGGCAGCTGGATTTGCCGGGCGGTTCCGGGCAGTCTTACACCACAATTGCGCCTAACCTCGTGTCAAAGGTTCATTAACATCGTATTTCACCCAAATCCCAATTTTCATGTTATGTGTTTCCAATTCAACATATAGTCATGTTTACAATTTTGCCTATTCCAACTTGTCACCAATTACATATTAACTACCCTTAATTACAAATTTCCAATTATAGGCAATTTCATCAATTCCATGTAATCCATACCCAAATATGCCTATTTCTTTTATATTCCAAGTATCCAAAATATCCAATAATACTCAAGTTCATAAAATCAATATTTTTCCAATATATTTCCCAACGTTCCCATGTTCATACATATAACCTAATTCACCTTTTAGGCTTATCTTACCAATAAATTTCACCAATCCATGTTATTCAATTACATGTTGTTAATATTAAATTGTACTAATTACATATCTAATTTCAATCATGCCAAACTACATAAATTTAAAATTACCATACCATTATGTCCATAATTCTATTTAAATCATACATAAATCCTTCCAACCCATATTATGCCCAAACAACCCCCTTTTCCCTTTTACTTTCTCGTTCTCGTTTACAACGCATAAATTCATGATAGATGTAGGCTCGAGATAGCCTAGCTATAAAAATAAAAAGGGGAAAGAATAAAAAGGAGAGAACTCAATCGTAAGCATAGATGAAATAACCGATCTTATTAAATTATCATCATATTCATTATGAGGAATGGCAAACGATAGAAGTACAATTATACAACAACTGTATTTTAAACCACTCACCTTGGCTGGATTGGAGAAATAAACAATTGGTTGTTGAGGTAGAACGTTGGTTTAGGCTTCTTATTTGATTATTGATGCAGAATGTGAATTGTTGTTGAAGAAACTTGCTAATTGATTTGATTAAACTCCAAAATTGATGAAGAACTTGCAGTTTAATTTAGAGTTTAGAGGCGGCGGCTATGTTGGGTTGAAGTTTGGTGGCATGGAGGCGTCTTATAAGAGATAGAATGATTTTAGGGTTAGGTTAGGTGTTCTTTAATAGGTGGGTTAGAGCAACTAGGACCTTAGGATTAAATAAAAACTCATCTAAACCATCCACCTTACCCTAGAAAAGAACCATCCAGAACAAACCTTTTCACACTTAGTGCTCCTTTAAATAAAATAAAAAAAGAAACCGCTTTATTTCTTTCTAATTAATGCATTACATACTATTTTTAACGCATAGCAACCTCTTTTCTTCATGCATTCAATTATTTATTTATTTATTTATTTATTTGCACTTATACGTGAACCTTTATTTGCTATATTCTTCTCCTAATCTATTAATTGATTTCTTTCTCTTTTTGTCTACTCTTTTTGAAAAGAAACCGCATGTCCTTAAAACATTTTCTTTTATTTATTTACATCTAATCACATGTGCATGTGTCTCTAATTTGAGTTTTATTTAATAACATTAACCTTCCTCCAATTGTGGCTTGCTTATAGCCTTATTAGTTTACTTTTTAAACGTTTAAATTTCAAAAGTTGATCCCCTTCACATTTAATTGCTCCATTTTAATGTTTACAACCTTTTTCTATGCATGCTTTAATTGCACATCTGACATGTTTTGCATTCCATATTCTCTTTCTTTTATTTGCATCACATTAATTTATTTTTATTCAGGTTCATGCATCATTCATTTATTTAATGCAATAATTTCACATATCCTCTTTCCCTTATTGCACTAATTTCAAATAACATGTATACATATATGCCCCCTTTTTGTTTGTCTTTGTGTTCGCGCGCAACTTCAAATTGGGGTCATGTTCATACGCATCCCTCTCTTATGCGTATACTAATTTTTATATGTGAACAATTGTCTATTTTATTTGGAAATTATCTTCCTTAATCAATTAATGGTTTATATCCATTCTTTCAATTAAACCTCCAATTAACTTATCCCCTTTCGCACTGAACCAATTTGCTAAGCCACTATTTAGCCGCTCCTTAAAACAAAACAAAAAATATATGGCACTTGTGGGGATTGAACTCACAACCTCTTATGTACAAGTCTCATGTATTAACCAAATGAGCTACTAAGTCTTTTGTTAACAAGACTTAGGACCAAGCTACATATTATTCTTTTCCCATTGCTCTTTTTCATGTTTTGTTGCATTTCTTAAATTAAGGATAACTTCTTCGTTTTAAATCAGTTTTCTACAAACTATAAGTCTAAATTGACCAGAAAATCGCCACGAACGTAATGACGCTAATTTCATGACCAAATTTAAGATTCTCTTCAAATTCTCCTTTTTATTTCTTTTTAATTGTTCGTATGTATTTCTTCGCATTTCACTGTATTTCTTCTTATTTCAAATATTGCATGTAATTTCTTTATTAATCTTTTTCTTTATTTCACTGCATTAACTTCTTACATGCAATTACACTAATATTATTTAATCTTTTCTTTAAATATATCCATGCATATATACATATATCTCATTTTTAATTATATTAAAAATGAAGGGTGTTACATTCTCCCACCCTTAAGGAATTTCGTCCTCGAAATTCGATAGGGGTAAAATATATAATTCCTCGCATAATATCAAACCATCAAGTGTGCATCCTTTTTTTTTTTTTGCAAACATTGTGCACATGTGCAAAGTGAAATACATCATAGTAATGCATGTATGCCTAATTTGGTAGCACCTATATGTATGCAAACTTTCAAATTTTTTTTTTTTCAAAACATGATGCTCACATCCTAAATATACTTGCAGTTCTATATGAATGCAATATATTTGAAAAACCAAAACTTTTTTCATCCAAATTTTCCCATACTCTTATAGAATAAAGCATAGTTCATCCAATTGTTGCATCCAAAATCCTACCAACCATTATTAAATTCAAAATTTAGAAAAATCTAATTTTCCAAATTTGATTTCTTATGTTACAAAAAGGTATAAAACGGAAGAATTTACATTTTTCGTTTTTCTTTTATGTACCTTTCCTGGTTGCACTTGGATTTTTACATAGCTATTCTATAAAAAGTTCCTATTTTTCTATCTAAGCACAATTACATAAGAAACTTTTTTTTCAACTTATCTTTTTCGAGCAACAATTCTAGTCTTTATAATGCTTATGCTTTCTACGGGAATTTATTTTTATTATTCTAGTATAATCCTTATTATTTACTTCCTAGCCTCAAACTTGTTCTTTCTAGACACTAATCCTTACCTACTCCATTCGTTTCAAAACATGGTTTGGTCTCTTTTTTTTCTAAATTTTTCTCCCAAAATTAAAAATGGTAAAACTTTATTTTCATTACCAAAACTTGCGTTTGCCAAAACATAAAAACACGCCGTAACAAAAATGCAAAACATTTTTTTTCAAACATCAAAAAATGGAGTAGACAAAGACAACTATTTCTTAATCGGGTTTCTAAATTACCTAGGCTTTCCTAGACACATCCACGAAATCATTTCTTCCAACTTTATATATTCTTAATCCATTTTCTACTTTATAAGGTTTCCCTACTAAACCCACTAATCTCAGTTACTATTGTACAGGATACATCTTTCTTAACACCAATCATTTTGTACACTTTCCACCCAACATACCTAAGGGTCTCAGATTTCCTTGCTTATTCTTTTAGCGTACAAAACAGTTATCCCACTTCTTTCCATATTTTACTCTTTCTATTTAGTACTCTTCTTTATAGATCTAGGTTTATATATAATATATTTATATTTTTGAAAATACAAATATGCTCTCTCATTATCTATATAGGAATCGTAAACCTATACTCTGATACCTAATGTAACAACCCAAATTCCGACGGATCGTTTTTTTTTTCAAAAACCCAATCCATCAAAACCCAAGTTGGTTGCTCTGGAATCCTGTAGCAAAGACAGATACAAGAAATATGTTAGAGTTCGGAAAACACCTCACAGCGGAAGGAATAAATATATATAAACATAGCTTTACCTTAATTACAGTACTGCTAAATCAGTATCTCCAAAGCTATAAGTCTCTATCATGAATCTAACCTGCGAATGTTATGAGGAGAGGGTCAGAACATAAGTTCTGTGTGAATGAGTTTAAACTACACTTCTTGAATAATCCTACATATACCATTCAATTACATTTTATTGTTTATTAGGTTATTTGTGTCATTAGTGCTCAAGGCTTACACACACGTCGCACCCATCTACTCCCAATAGATTAACCTAATATAATGTACATGCAGCTACGCCCTCCCCAAACTGAGGTACACCCCGTGGTACCCCACTCGCATGGTCCCCACCGTATCCTCGTAGTGATATACGCAGTCCCCCGTCCAATGTCATAGTAATGTATATTCCTCTTATATATATAATACAACACTATGCCAATATAGGATCACTCTAATTCGACTGCCGTTACCGACTAATGCCCACCAGTCTACGATACACCACCCAGAGCGGACATGGTTATATCTAGACACCTCCACGTACGTATTCTCTATCGTATTCGATATCTAACCCACACACCCATCGTGTGTGCGTGCCCAAGTTCTGTGGCAGGGCCACACAAGAAACACGGAACTCGGTCGGGAGCTTTCCTTATATTTGTGCAAGGCCCGCCTTTAAGAGCCTCCCACACAAATATCCCTAGGGTCTGTTTTCTATAGTGGCTGTGGCCCCACCTCGGCCCCTCCCATAACTAGTAAAGACTACGAGAGCTAGGCGACAAGCCCCTAAGCAACCAATCTAAACATCCATGTGGCGTCTCCTCTCAACCACTGTCCCACGATAGTGAATGGTTAATGGTATATTAGGTCTAGCTCTAGTCTTTCCGCATCCTACTGGTTGTGGTAACAGGCACTCGACGACCTACTATCCTTGTTGGTCTTGACCCTCCACCTCCGTTGAGGCAGCCGTCGAATCACCTTTTCCGTCACCGCAAACAACATTCTGACTGCCCAGCTATTCTTGCAGTCAAGGCCCATCCACCTAGTAGTTACGCGCAGACCCAACCTCTGCGGGCACAGCCAAAAACATTTGCCACCACACAGAGGACTACTAGGAGCACCTTTAACGTCTCAGGAAGTCGCGTGCTTCCCCTTCCAGTCCGTTGGAGCCGCCAAAATAACGAATGTGAGCTCCCCTCGTGTCATATGAGACCGCGATGATTTACCTTGTTGGGTTATTCATCCTACAACGTATGGATTGCCCTAAGCGCCTTGATTTTATATGTCATTAGACCCTACGTCTAATCAATTCTTATGCGCTTGTGTTACCTCGTCAGTTTTTCTTATTTAACTTGGTTGTTCTTATTCATATTGACTTCCTTTTCAAGTTTACCAAGTTACCCTCGCTTATTAATTCAATTTATACTTAACCCATTTAAGTCCATTAATAAGACCACAACATGTTGTTTTCCAACTTCATAAATTATTCCCTTTTAGGGTTACAACACCATGTTATCCATAATTCATAATTAAGTATGTCTTATCCACATATATACTGATTAGGAGAATAATCCCCTAAACACCATCCCCGAAGACCGAAATCAACATCAGACCGGCACCCAAAGAATTGCTCAACCCAACCAACATATATGATTCTAATTTACTTTTTTCTGTTCATATAACTTATATCATCTTAAATTTCACACTTCTCCTTCCCAAACTACTTAATTTATAATTAAGTATATCTTCACATATAAGTTACCTTATTTTCCTCTATCGTTTCTTATAACTTACCTTATCCCATAAGTTATACTTTCCACTTGTCCCTAGGACAAGTCTAACCTATTATCCTTCATTTTCTTATTCAAATTCATTCATAATAGGTTATTTACCATTCCCTAATTTTGTCATTAATTTAGATTTACTTAACCCTTTCCATTTATTTAACCCGTTACCTAAACTTTACCCAATTCAATTAATTTGTGATGCCATAACGGGTCCCCTTTGGTTAAGCATTATTTATTTATGTCTTACATGTTGCCCATGTCCCACTTAACCTCTTTTATTATTGTTTCCATGTCTTACACATGCTTTACTACGGTTAAGTCCATATTTACATGTTTTACATGTCTTGTCTTACTACGGTTAAGTCCATATTTACATGTCATATTTTACATGTCACCCACTTAACCCTCTAACGATACCCATGTCACCCACATGTCATATTATGGTTAGTATTCCTTAATTTATTCATTATACCGAATGGTGCATGACCTACCACATTAGACCGAACACTTTGTGGCTGTTGGATTTGCCGGGCGGTTCTGGGCTGTCTTACACCACAAAGCGGGTCTAACCTCGTGTCACCAACCGTTACGCCTACAATTCATGCCTTTGACCTCTCACATTAGACGTCCAATTGTGGCAGCTGGATTTGTCGGGTGGTTCCGGGCAATCTTAAACCACAATTGTGCCTAACCTCGTGTCAAAGGTTCATTAACATCGTATTTCACCCAAATCCCAATTTCCATGTTATGTGTTTCCAATTCAACATATAGTCATGTTTACAATTTTGCCTATTCCAACTTGTCACCAATTACATATTAACTACCCTTAATTACAAATTTCCAATTATAGGCAATTTCATCAATTCCATGTAATCCATACCCAAATATGCCCATTTCTTTTATATTCCAAGTATCCAAAATATCCAATAATACTCAAGTTCATAAAATCAATATTTTTCCAATATTTTTCCCAACGTTCCCATGTTCATACATATAACCTAATTCACCTTTTAGGCTTATCTTACCAATAAATTTCACCAATCCATGTTATCCAATTACATGTTGTTAATATTAAATTGTACTAATTCCATATCCAATTTCAATCATGCCAAACTACATAAATTTAAAATTACCATACCATTATGTCCAGAATTCTATTTAAATCATACATAAATCCTTCCAACCCATATTATGCCCAAACAACCCCCTTTTTCCCTTTTACTTTCTCGTTCTCGTTTACAGCGCATAAATTCATGATAGATGTAGGCTCGAGATAGCCTAGCTATAAAAATAAAAAGGGGAAAGAATAAAAAGGAGAGAACTCAATCGTAAGCATAGATGAAATAACCGATCTTATTAAATTATCATCATATTCATTATGCGGAATGGCAAACGATAGAAGTACAATTATACAACAACTGTATTTTAAACCACTCACCTTGACTGGATTGGAGAAATAAACAACTGGTTGTTGAGGTAGAACATTGGTTTAGGCTTCTTATTTGATTATTGATGCAGAATGTGAATTGTTGCTGAAGAAACTTGCTACTTGATTTGATTAAACTCCAAAATTGATGAAGAACTTGCAATTTAATTTAGAGTTTAGAGGCGGCGGCTATGTTGGGTTGAAGTTTGGTGGCATGGAGGCGTCTTATAAGAGAGAATGATTTTAGGGTTAGGTTAGGTGTTCTTTAATAGGTGGGTTAGAGCAGCTAGGACCTTAGGATTAAATAAAAACTCATCTAAACCATCCACCTCACCCTAGAAAAGAACCATCCAGAGCAACCATTTTCACACTTAGTGCTCCTTTAAATAAAATAAAAAAAAGAAACCACTTTATTTCTTTCTAATTAATGCATTACATGCTATTTCTTTCGTATAGCAACCTCTTTCCTTCATGCATTCAATTATTTATTTATTTATTTGCACTTATACGTGAACCTTTATTTGCTATATTCTTCTCCTAATAAATTAATTGATTTCTTTCTCTTTTTGTCTACTCTTTTTGAAAAGAAACTGCATGTCCTTAAACCATTTTCTTTTATTTATTTACATCTAATCACATGTGCATGCATCTCTAATTTGAATGTTATTTAATAACAATAACCTTCCTCCAATTGTGGCTTGTTTATGGCCTTATTAGTTTACTTTTTAAACGTTTAAATTTCAAAAGCTGATCCCCTTCACATTTAACTGCTCCATTTTAATGTTTACAACCTTTTTCTACGCATGCTTTAATTGCACATTTGATATTTTTTGCATTCCATATTCTCTTTCTTTTATTTGCATCACATTAATTTATTTTTATTCAGGTTCATGCATCATTCAATTTTTTAATGCAATAATTTCACATATCCTCTTTCCGTTATCGCATTAATTTCAAATAACATGTATACATATATGCCCCCTTTTTGTTTGTCTCTATGTTCGCGCGCAACTTCAAATTTGAATCATGTTCATACGCATCCCTCTCTTATGCATATACTAATTTTTATATGCGAACAATTATCTATTTATTTGGAAATTATCTTCGTTAATCAATTAATGGTTTATTTCCATTCTTTCAATTAAACCTCCAATTAACTTATCCTCTTTCGCACTGAACCAATTTGCTAAGCCACTATTTAGCCGCTCCTTAAAACAAAAACAAAAAAAAATATGGCACTAGTAGGGATTGAACTCACAACCTCTTATGTACAAGTCTCATGTATTAACCAAATGAGCTACTATGTCTTTTGTTAACAAGACATAGGACCAAGCTAGATATTATTCTTTTCCCATTGCTCTTTTTCATGTTTTGTTGCATTTCTTAAATTAAGGATAACTTCTTCGTTTTAAATCAGTTTTCAACAAACTATAGGTCTAAATTGACCAGAAAATCGCCCTGGACGTAATGATGCTAATTTCATGACCAAATTCTAGAGTCTCTTCAAATTCTCCTTTTTATTTCTTTTTAAATGTTCGCATGTATTTCTTCGCATTTCACTGTATTTCTTCTTATTTCAAATATTGCATGTAATTTCTTTATTAATCTTTTTCTTTATTTCACTTCATAAACTTCTTACATGTAATTACATTAATATTATTTAATCTTTCCTTTAAATATATCCATGCATGTATACATATATCTCATTTTTAATTATATTAAAAATGCGGGGTGTTACAGTGTGAAACCAGGCAAATGCATCAAAACTCCTGCTCTCCAACAACTCCAAATGATCTTACTCCAGAAATCCCACCTCAGATGAGGAAACAAAAGCTCCATCGAGATCCAAGCAGATGAACTCGTGCAACCTATAGCCCAGGATCTGCACAACTAGCAAACGACATAAGATCTTTTGGGGGCAGAGTGAGAAGGTCAAAAAACCAGCATTCAACTAACAACCCATAAATCAAAATCAACCAATATCGGCCCTGGGATTGGCCACTACCGTTGAAACATCAAAGGTAACAGCCAACCTCCTAAAGCGGGTTCCAATGACGTCCCTGAAGGGCCAACTATGAAACGCGAGGAACACATCATTCTTGACTTTTCGGATAATGGTAGGAGGGTTCATTGCCAATTCTTCAAAAACTGCCTTATTCCGTGAGCACTTGATGTGCCAGTAGACAAGACAAGGAATGAGATGAAGAAGGATCAATCGAAAAGATTTACCTGAGATGCCGAACCACTAGAATCTCAATAAACCTTCAATCGAGGTGGTATTACCTCGACAGCCCATCAGATTCCCAAAGTAATTCCATACAGACCTAGCATAATCCCAAAATAACAACAAACGAAAAGTTGATTAAGATCCTCCAGAGCTGCAGCACCTGCACCTGGAGACGAAAGGGATGTTGATTCTATGAAGGTTCTCATTTATTGGAAGACCATTATGTAAGGTTTTCCACATAAACAGAGACACCTTTGGAGGAATATGGACATTCCAAACGAGGGAGAAAAGATGGAGACGTGGGCCTGGAGTCTGCATGGAGTTCCACGCCACCTTGAGAGAGAAGGGCTTCCTTCCCAAATGGTACCACCCCCATGAGCGTCTGATAAGGCCTTTACGGATTGCATCTGTTTCCACGTCTCACTAGCATAGGACAAGACTCCGGAATAATTCAAACTAACCAGTCTATGATACTTGGCATGGAGGAACGTCGCCCAGAGGGAGTTGTTCTCTCCTAAGCTTGCCCAAAGCTTGCAAGCAAAGGCCGAATAGATGTCCTTAGGGTTACAGAGGCCAAACCTCCCTCACTTTTGGGACGATAAATGGGGTTCCAAGAAATCCGCTGATGGTGAGAACTGTTGTCCTTGGTTCCCCATAAAAAGGAAGAGGCCAAGGAACGGTAAGAGCGGAAGAAGGAAGCAGTCGGAGTCATATCCGCAAAGATATGAGATCCCATAGAGTCAAGGTCTGAGTTAATGAGAACCAATCATCCAGCCTGAAAGAGGAGGGTAGCATTCCACCGAATGATCTTACACTTGGCTTTGTCAGTTAGGGGATCGAAGATCGCGTTGAGCTTCTTGCCTCGATATAAAACAATACCTAAGTAAGGAAGAGGAAGCGAGGCTGCCTTGAAACCCGTAGATGATTTGATGTAAGAAGATATTACTGCCGACAGGTCTCTTGCGGCCACGAAGAAGCTTTTAAAAGAGTTAACGAGTTGCCCCGAGCATCTCTCATACTGCTGAATAAAATCCAATAGGTCACGAATATTCCGATGACTACCATTAGTGAAAATGAGATTTCGTCAGCGAAAGGCAAGGAAGAGATAAGAGGACAGCCTCTAGGATTGTCGAACCTATGAATATGCCTTGCTATCATCAGAGAGTGCAGTCCTCGAATGAAAGCCTTAGCGACAAGAACGAACAGAGAAGGAGAGAGGGGGTCTCCTAGCCGATGGCCTCTCTCGGACCTGAAAAAACCGATGGTTGATTCGTCGATGAGAATGGAAAGCCAGCAGTTGGAGATGAGCTTCCATACAACATCGATAAGGGGTTCCGGGAACCCGAATGACTGCAGGACCATAAGGATAAAGAACCATGACATGCGGTTGTAAGCCTTAGCTATTTCTAGCTTAACGACCATATAAAAGCCTCGTACCTTCTTATCGATCTGAGAAATCGGCTCCTGGGCTGAAAGGACTTATCAGTGATCAAACGTCCTTTTACAAACCAACCTGCGAAGAAGAAATAAGATGTTCGAGAAATGGTTCTAGTCAAGACGTAAGAACTTTAGAAATGACCGTGTTCGAAAAATTACACAAGCTAATCGGCCTAAATTCCACACAAGACCTGGGCTAATCACGTTTAGGGATAAGCACCAAGTTGGTGGAGTCCACCTTGTAGGTAGATCTCCACCAAAGAAGAAGGACTGAATGGTGAGACAAAAGTCAGCTTGAATAATGGGCCACACACTTCTATAAAAAAACCGTTGAATTCGTCTGGCCCACTCGCACTATCCTTTCTTAGAGCAAATACGCAAGCACGTATTTCTTCCGACGAAGGAGGTGCGGCAAGGTCAGAGTTAACCGATGGGAGGATCAGTCTAGGAATGAAAGCAAGAAGAGACGAGTCGGAAACCGAAACCGACGGTGAACTAAGGAAGGTATGGAAGCAGGACAAAATAGCATCTTTGACTTTTACCGGTGTAGTAGCCAAGGATTGATCAAAGCGGAGGACCTGACAAATGGTGAGAAGACTATTCTTCTTTCGAATAGTAGAGTGAAAAAACTTGGAGTTCGTATCACCTTCAACCACCCATTTGATCCTTGCTTTTTGGAGAAGATGTTCTTGTTCGATGCGAAGCTCACACGAGAAGGCTAGTTGGGCTAACGCCCAGGCCTCCTTGTTGGCTGCAGTCGGTTCCTCATCAAAAATCGCTTATGCTAGAACAAGAGTTTCTTCTGCTGCTGTAACACGGTTGAAGATGTTCTTTAAAACAAGAAGATTCCACATCATAAGACAAGTCTTAAGACGCTTCAACTTGCAAGAAAAAACCACACAAGGGGGACCACTAACAGGGGAGGTCCAGGAGTCTTCCACAACACTGTGGAAAGAATTGTGCGTTCTCCATATATTTTGGAACCTGAAGGAGGACGGGCCGGATAGGGAAAGGGGGAGCAACTAAGAATCATAGGAGCATGGTCAGAAAAGGTGCGATGCAGATGGGAGATGGTGAATGTGAAGGGTATGATGAACCACCCTTCAGAAGTGCAGACTCTGTCAAGCCTAGAGAGAATCTGGTTTGGGCCTTCCTAGTTGTCACACCAAGTAAAGGCCGATCCGACAAAAGAAACTTCAGAAAGACCCGAGCTAATGATGAAAGCATTTAAATCCGTAACCGCCATATGGTTAACGACATTTCCTCTATGTTTTTCTGCTTGGCTAGTGACAACATTAAAGTCATCAATCAAGATAAAAGCAACAAAAATCAGGTTAGAAAGAGTAAGAATATCAGCCCACAGGGCTTTCTCTCAATCCTGCTGCACTTAGTGTAAACCACGGAGAACAAAAGAGATTAAGAGAGTGATAGAAAAGAACAAACCACCATAAAAGATGGTCTGAATCGAAGATAGGGTGAACGTCTACATATTTGGACCAAATGATCCAAATCTTGTCGGACACGTTGGCTATGGCACCACCATAGCCAAGAGATAAGACAATATAGGCAATCGCCTTCGATCCCAGTAGTGGTTCCAGAAGCGCAACCATATAGATAGAATGCTTCTTAATAATGCGCTTGAGCCTAGCTACCGATGCATTATTACGAATACCCCGAACGTTCCAGAGGAGAAAATTCGCCATGAATAAAAAAACACAAACAAAAGGACACACAGAAAGCAGGCGACAAAAAGCAGGCACACCTCTTAGCTCAGGACAAATATAGAGTGTGTCGAGTAGATCTAATGATCTGCTTAGATGCCGCTATAGAGCATTTTGTTTAACCTTATATTTAATTAAACAACTTTTATATGTTCTCAACTCGTACGATCAAACTGTAAGTCCGATTAACAAAAAATTTGAAATCCTACTATATCTCACACATACTGATCCAATGAAACTGGTATCGTCGAATTCTAAGACTGTTTGCAAAATGGCCTTTTTCTGGGCTATTATTAAATTTCAAATGATCTTTCAACACACGTTTAAATTGCACACGCTCACATACTAACTCTGACTGATATATAATTTGAAAAACCTTACCATATTTTAACGTTCCGGATCTGTTGAAACTAGTTTTGTTGAAAACCGAGATCGTTTGTAAAATGTCCATTTCTAGGCTAATAAAATAAGGACAAATTTTCGTTCAGGGCTTGTTTTCGATACAATTTCGCGTTTGGGACGGATTTTCAAACTTATTACCAAATAGGGCTGGTTTATGCCCAGTCGGCAGTACAGTCAGCAAAAGTGTAACTGCTTCATCTGGGCACAACTCAAAGTTGCACCCAGATTTTTTTTAATGTTGTGGCTAAGCCACATAATTTTGCAGCAAAAAATGCAACTATTAGTTGTGCCATAGAACACTTGCGTGCATATGGACAAAGACAAAATGTGAGTACATGTTATTTTCCATAAATATGGGTGCAACTAAGAGTTGCGCCCACCCATAATTTTTTAATTTAAATCTGGGTGCAAATATGAGTTGCGCCCAGGCAAGACAGTTACAAATTTGCTGACTGGGCACAAACTAGCCCTGCTTGATAATAAATATGAAAATCAGTCCCAAACGTGAAATTGTTTCGAAAACAAGTCCCGAACGAAAATTTGTCCTTAAAATAATATTAAATTATCGAACTTTAATATATTTGATTTTAATTCAATTTTTAAAAGTCCAATAACCTTAGTAAAATATAAAATAAAATTGGAATTCATTTAAAATTGTTTTTCAGGTCCAGATTCAATATTTGACTATTTAAAATATGCCCAAGATCTATTTAAAATCCATATTTTAAATTAACTAAAAATTTGGGCCGATGCACCATATATGCAGTCCTGTACAAATTTTGTATGGCCTAAATCACTATCAATTCAATTACATTATTTGATTCCATGGATATAAGAAGATGTTCGCCAGAATCTCATACCTCTAGGCAAAGCCAACTTGATTTTGAGTCAAATGAGTTACTCCTAATTGCTTTCCAGGCGCAATCAAACCTAACTCGATTCTAGGGCTGATAAGTCATACTCTTACAAGTATTTTAATATTGGTTTTCCAAAGTATGAAGACTTGGATCTTTCAATCTTCATTTTAATGCCCCTATAACTCAGAATTACACTTTAATCTTGAAAGAATGATTCAAGATTGAATATAACCAAATCAGAGTTGAGCTGACGTGGTTTGGTTAGAACATTGGCAGAGTCTAGTTATAGATTTCTTAGAAAACGAGAGAAGAATGAAGAAAAAGAAAATTTTCTATTAATTTTTTCTTCAAAAGAAGGGTATATAGAAGTGAAGAAAGTGGTTGTTCGAGAAAGGTTACAACGAAAAATACTTCAATTCAAAATTAAAATTTGAAAAAATCATCTAGTATGTCAACATAGCCACTATGCACATGTCGACATATATGTAGTATATTTGAAATTTAATTTTGGTTTTAAAATGTTTTGAAACTGTAGAACTATATATAATGATTTGAAACTTTATGAAACTACAAAAACATAGTAAATGTAAAATTCAAACGTAATAATATTTAAGAAGATAACTTTAAAGAATTTAAAATAAAGTTCAGTTTATATAGCCAAAAACAATATATAATTAGTATATCAAACTTAAAATATAAACATCAAAACTAGTACCAGAATATGGTATCAAATTATAATCATTATAACTAAATTATAGTATAACTCCAAAATCTGAAGTACAATTTAAAACCAAATTATAAGTGTAAAAAATCAAAGTATAAATATTGAAATAAAATACACAAGTATAATATTAAAATCAAAATTAATATTATAAAAAGTATATAAAGTTTTTCAAATTGAAAATATTGAAAACCTAAAATTCCTTTTAGAAAAAACTTTCGAAAAAATGTAACAACTAGGATTTTTAGTAATGAATATTTAATTAATTTAAATATTTAAAATGATTAATTTTAATAGGTATCCACTTGAAATTAATTTAAATGATAATTTGAATGTCGATTTAACTTGAATTATAGAATGTTGTGTTTAAAATTCAAAATTAGTTTTGTTTGAAACTAAGTAAATTCTATTGGAATATATATGCGGAAATAAGAAATTTTTATTAGTGAATGTGAGTGTTTTGAAATCGATTTATTTTAACACGTGAAATAGCGATTTTTCAAATGATCTTGAATTTCAGAAAAACTATTTTTATTGGATTTGGAGTGTTAAATTATTATAAGTTTTCAAATTTCATATCAATCGGAGTTGTTATGTAATCGTGTGCGATATAAACGTGTATCGATAATTGATTTAAAATTTCAATTTGAATTTAATAATAGTTAATAAATATGTCTGAATTTGTTTTTGAAACTAGTCCCATTGAGTTCGGAATATAGGTAATTAGTATGTAACGACTATGAGCACGCTTCGTTTGAAGATCATGACAATTTCATTGAATAGTGCGTGAATAGTATATTGCCTATAAATACAAGAATGGTTCATTTTCTATCTCAAAACCCTAAGGAAAAAGGAGTCATAGTTTCTCTTTGTCTTTATCAACGACCATTATTTCATGGACTGATCTAAGCAAAATCAGTTGTTGTCTCCAACAGATTTAGGTGTGCACGAGGTAGAGGAGTTCATCGGCACCATCTAATCGGTGAAGGAAGGAGCGTGGAACCAGTGGGATGCAGTTGAACAGAGCTTCGGGGGTATCGGTTTTTCGGGTTTTAGGCCGTCGTGATTGACAGTTGGGGGTTGGGATATGAAGAGGAATGCTCGGTGATGAGGAGGACCACCTTGTGGCGGAAGTGCCTTGATCGTTTGTGGATGGATGATAGAGTTTGAGCGGTTTGAACAATTTACATTCAACCTTGAAATCGTAGGCGACGCACGTGGAGTAAGGGCTTTTGAATGGGCATAGTGGAGCACCTCGGATCGGGGGAAGGTGACGATGGATCAGAGTGGCCTCTGGTTCGCCATTGGCGCGGCGGTGATGGATTGAGATGGGGAGTAAGGTCAGGAATCAACCTGGGTTATTCGTGTTTTTAAAAAAAGGTGAGGCGCTAATTTCACGAGTAAAGGTTAATTATTTAATTAATTAAATAAGTAAATGGCGTTGATATATTTTAAATCCTTCTAATGGTTGTATATATATCATACGATGTTAGTTGAGGCAAAACAAGTCGCGTTGAGTTTGTATCAGAAAAAACTTACCATATGAACTGCATTTTTGGAGTTATTTGGATTTTTATGTAATTTCATTCGCTTGTTTAGAATTATATAAATCGACGCATTATCATCAAATTGGAGTGGATGATAAGTTAACTCTCACACTTTATAGAATACTACTGAATATTGTTATACCATATAATAATATTATTGTTGATTTTTATATTATATCATGTGTTTGGATGTTTTGGATGATATACTGCTTTGTTGGTGGTTGTCGATATATATTCTCATCTGTGAACGGATGACCTTTGACATTACATGCTTTTAAAAGAATGATTCATATTAAATGAATTAGATAAGATTTTCTAATTTATATGCTTATATAAATTGATATATTAGCTGTGATGCAAGGGGACAGGTTGGAGGGATCCAACATAATTCTGCAATGTGTTGGATGTTACTTGCTTTCATATTTTAAAAATATGACATGTCTAGCATAAGTAACATTAAAATCTGATTTGGATGATTATTGTTGAATTTAATTTCAACATTGATGTGTTATTAATTAATAATTGGTTAAGTTATTGGAAGCAAATGGCTTAAAATCCATCTTTTGAAGGCGTTGATTGGCCGCAAGGCAAATTGACTAAGTTGAAGTTATAAAATTAATTTTTATAATAAAAGTAAGGCTTTAAATTTATCCTATACAAGTTATATAAAATATAAGTTTTATAACTAAATCAATATTTATAAGTGAATTTTATAAGGATGTAATAAAAAATGATTTGTATAGAAAATTCCTTTTTATAAGAAAATTTTATGATTGGATATTTCGAGTGTTAAAACTAAACTAAGTTTTACAATTAAGTTTTATGAAGTTATAAAACCAAGTTTTGCAATTGTAGGAGTATATGAGCGATTTCAACTGTTTTGAACAAGTTTAATAAATAGCTTTATTTAACTTGTAAAATAACATAGAAATGATCTTGGTTTCTAGTATATATATTTATAAGAAGTTTGATATTTATAGAAGAACTTATAATGATTTAATCAGATTTCGAAATAAGTTGTAAAAGATTTGATTTATAATCAAATAAATCTTTATAAGATCTACAGTTTTATAAAGATATAAAAATGGAGTTTTATGAAGAGATTTTTAAATGATTTTTTAAGGAATTTAGAAAGGTATCTTATGGATAAATCCAAGTTTTTAAAGCAAGTTTTATAAAATGAGAATTTAAGCTAAAAAGGTTATATTTTTAGAAGTAGCTTACTTAATCAATGAATTGACTAAAATTGCTTATATTTGGGAAGAGATTTTCAATTGCAACACTGGTTTCTAAACTTTATTTGAATTGAATAGTAAATGGAACTTATTGTGATATTTATTGAATACTAGGTTTTTTGTTTACAAACTTCTATTTATCTTGAAGAAAAAAATGTTGTTGAGTAAAAGTCCGAGAGGTAAATAAAATACCCCAACTTGAATGATTCATTGTTATCCAAGAAATGCAACTGGTTTGAAAACAAAAGTGTATATTGGAAATTAAAATATTATTTCCATAAGTTGTGTAATAGACTGTAATTTTCAAAGTTAGAAGTTCAATAAAACTGTTGGGTTTTATAGTAAACAATTTATCATGTGACATTGTTTAGCCTAAGACTGTAATTTTCAAAGTTAGAAGTTCAATAAAACTGTTGGGTTTTATAGAAAACAATTTATCATGTGACATTGTTTAGCCTAGGTATGATGTGTGACTATACTTATACCATTTGGTTTGGTATATAGATTATTTTCGAAGTAGTGGAAATAGTATGGTTTTGTGAATACACTTATTCCAAGAAATAAGCATATTGCTACGGTTTTCGAAGTAATGAAACCAAGAGATTTGTGAATTTGCTTATCCTGTTAAGATAAGTATATGGAATCGATTTTTAAGAATTGATGAAGTGATTTTAAAGAATGTTTTAATTAAAAGAGATTATGCTGCTGAGGTACTAAACTATACAATTGTGATTTGATAGTTAAAGACCGATCATCAGTAGATTTCCTTTTAACTTATAACTTGTTGGTTTGAGGAACTAGGATTGGAGTAGGATCCAAAACCATTTCGAGCCGACTTTGCGTTTAAACTAAAAATTGAAGGTATGCTTGGGCATTGATAAAGTATTGAGAGTGCAAGGGTTGCTTGCTACTAATCCTATGGAGGTTGTAGAGGTAATGCCTCCGGTTCGTTTTGTTCTGAACGACTTGTATGGATGAATGTTATTAGTACATTGCCACTAAAGGGCGATGAACATTCAAAGATGAAATGTGTCATGTGTGAAAGGTAAGAACATAACCTCTAGCCTCATCAGCCGGTAATGACTAAAATCTGGGGAGATGCAACAACGCTCTGTGTCACACCCATTTGTGTATGTACATCACCAATTGAGAATGATTGACCCTTTGATTATTGTATGGTAAGGTAGTGTTGATCACAACCATGGTTATGATGTATTTGATACTATTAAGTTAGTGGTAGGTCGGACCTATGTTGGCAGAGAGCCGTAGGTTGACTCTCGGTATGCCTTTCTAGAATGGTACTATGGCTAGTGGTACCTCTGTGCCCAGTCATTGTATGGAATCCAGCTTCCAATACGAGCCTGTACGGTTTTAGATGTAAACTCTAATGATTAATGCATGTGTTGTGTTTACCAGCCATTGTACAGATAGATTGTTATGACTTTAAGGTTGATCTTTTTTTATACTCTAATGATTAATGTATATATACAGTTTGTATATTGTGTAAATAGTTTTGATACATTATATTTTATTCATTCCTTTGTGAGATTCTGATCTTCTCTATTTTGATGTAGTTTTGTTCTTCTTCTTCTTTTTCTTCTTCTTCTATTTTAAGCTTTCTTTCTTCTTTCTCACCCTCTAACTTCTTTTTTCTAACTTCCCGGGTTTTCGGTACTTGAGTTTGGGCACTTGAATGCAGACGGGGTATTAGTGTTGCAATTTGGCATCAAATTCCTCGGGTTGTTACAGTTGGTATTAAAGTTGAAGGTTAAGCGATAACCTTGGCTATGTTGCTTAACTCAATAAGAGGTAAGCTAATGGAATGCCTTATTATGAGTTTGAGTGTGTATATATATAATAACGCATATTTGTTAGTATTATAAAATGTTTTATTTTATGTCGTTTATCTGTTGAGCGATATATAAATTCTAAATTGGCATGTTTGGCCAACGTTGTCGATAGGAAATTATAAACACTTGAACAAGGAAAATCGACATGGTATTATTTTACAGAATTAGTAAATGAAATAATTTTACCAAGATTTCATATATTTTGTATATATAAAAAAATTCAAACTAAATATACAGTTTTACGGATGATAAGTTTGATAGGAAATAATTATATTTAATCATATTCTTTGGTTAGTCGTGCTCACTTTCAAGAGCTGACTAGTGTTGAATAATTTGTAGTTGTACCCGACCAGTTAATGGGCAATAGCTACATTGTTTGGGGGTAAGATCCTTGTCATTCTTCTGCATGGGTTGAATATATTTTTATTTAGAAAAACATTGGAAACGAACACCTTTTGAATTCAGTTTCACGATTTGAAAATATGGCATTCAATGATGATGTTGGGTAAGAATTTAACCTAAGTAAGTTGTTTAATATGAATGTAAACAAAGGAGAATTTAGGTAAAGTAATCATATATCGAACTAGAATTATATAAGCGTAATTATTTACAAATACGAAGTGGATTTGGCTTAAGAATGGAAGGATTTGAATTTTCGGTAAATTTGAAAAATGGTCTCTCAACATTTACAAAGGAATATTTAGATTGTTTTAAAGTGTTTATGAATCTAAATGAATTCTAAAGGATTTATAAAAGTATCGTTCTTACTTCAGTTGTTAGAAAATAATTTTGATGATGAACGCAACATCTTCGTTGTTCATTTTCAAGTTTCTAGTAAGAATTTGCTACAATGGAATTGTTCGGATTATGATGAAGATTGTTTTGAATCCACGATATATGATTTTAAAATCCAGGAGTTCAATTCTGAAAGTTTCAACCCAAAATGTAATATGGCTGCATGTAATCTATGAATTAGAGTTGCATGATTTTGCATTTCACTTGATATGATGTTTCATATGTTTGGTTCTAAGTGTAATGGAATATTCGACAATTTTTGATAGCCAAGATTTCCAAGTTGAATAGTAAGAATAACTAAGTTTATTATATTTTATTAGTTAAATTAAGTTTGAACGTATTAAATAAATTGAGCTCGTCGCGGTACAATATTTTGTAATTTTTTTACGATTTGAACATCAATTGAGTATATATAATCTAATATAAATTGGAATTCTTCGAAACAAGAATCTTCCAGATCTATTGGATTATAGTTCTCCAATAGAAGAGCAAATTCAGGATTTCACCTTTTAAATTTTGAGTTATGTCAAAATCAAATTTTAAAAATAATTGTGATATATTCATTTATAAACTAAAACGATTAATTTAATAAAGTGGAAATTTTTTAAGGAAATAAAATAGAAATTTCCATTAATAAAATATATTTGTTTGGTATATTGACTTGTATTAAATTTGGGATTTGAAATTTTGAATTGCTTAGGGTAGCGTGAATGATCGGTTAAGTAATAACCTGAGGTAGTTGAGCGAATGGTGACGCTTAATGTGACGATCCCAAAACCCCGTGACACGGTGTTAAGGATAATCATTGGAATATAACACATTAATCATCATTAGCAGATCACAGATAATAGCATAAACAGAAAATAGAATAATTTACACACATATGACAGCGGAATCATATAGATATCATCACATCAGAGAAGCACAGTACAGGATACAACTTAGTGCATAATGATACATAATCAGTCACCATCGCCTGAGGCAGAATCATACATAAAGAGTACACAAAATGAATATCAGTCTACATCGCCAATGGCGGAATCATAATGTAGATACAATAATGGCGGAGAAAATCCAAGTCAGCACAGTGTAGTCAAGCCTCGCCATGAGCCAAAAGATGCGTCAGAAACCTGTAACTAGGCTGCCCGTGTGAAAATGAGGGCACCCGAGTTTGCAAGGTGAAACAAACTACGAGTCAGTCATGGGACTGGTATGAGAAATCTACTCTACTTATTAACAACAATAATAAGGCAGATCAAAGGACCACGCCACTTTCGCGAAACGGGTTTACTCCAATGAGTGCTGGTGCTTGGTATAAAGTAAACGATTAAATCAACGCAATGCTTTTTATAAAATGAAGCCATTATAAGACTCAGGTCCCATCACACAATGCAACGCAAGCCGGAGGATAGAGTTTTTACCTTATAATGGCCAAAGATGCTTCATACGAATAAAACAAAAGTGCTTGATATTATTACTAGTGCATATATGTTTCAAAAGCAAATTCAATCATAAATATCAATCCTAGGTGGCATAGCTACCATCTACTATGTCGCCATACTAGTAATACAATCACGTCCGCATATTTCGTATTGGAAATTGGATTCCTTCATGAGTCAAGGCAAGGGGCAAGCTCCTCTCCGTTCGAGACACTCTAGCAAATGTCCCAGGACCCCACTATGATCCTTGGAATCGGCTGGGCCGGTCCTCTCTTACTTTTGAGGATTGGCAATTCCTGAACACACGTTTCCCGGTCCTTACAGACCTATAATCGAGGCGCCTCGCATTCCAACAACCACACAGGTGAAAAGTATATATAATGTCAGGGCTGGTAGGTCACTGACACCACCATAGCTAGAAAGAAACGTCGTTCTCTCCCAGCGGTCCGTCTCCCGTTTTTGACTCATACCGGGGTGTGAGGCTCGCGAATTCACGTTATACACAAAGCTACGTCACACAGACCATGCTTTGATCATCAACCACAAGACTTTGCTTTGCAACAGAAGCCTTGATCATATGCCACTTTGGCGTGCCACACAGGCAATCCACTCCATGCGACTGATTTCTTTCAATGTATAACGTCTGAGCTCGTACATCTCAGAGAAGGGCGTTAAGCAAGAGAATAAATTCTCCGCCGCCAAACAGATATATATTTAACATAGATCAATCAACACAGAACAAAATCCAGTGTCAGACACACAGTCCATTTACAAGTCCGTTCTGGGTCTGAACGAAACCGGAGGCATCAATTCCTCGCATATCCGTACAATCAACAGTATGTTTGGACGGCTACTACTTCAATTCCTTCATGGTAGCTACTCCAATCACGAGCATCAGTAGCGCCCATCCATCCAATGTGGAGATCGTCGGTCTTCAGCCGTCTTCGACTCTTCGACTTCTCAACGTCGATTGATTATTTGAAATGAGATAAACTCGGCCTTTTCAAATAACCCACGTATATTTAGATTTTCAAATCAATTAATCACATGGTTGGACCATTCAACATTCACTTTTCAGTTGTTCAGTTATAATTTTCATGTCAAATACATTCAACCATCACATCTTAAGCAAACGCAACAAAATTGGTTTATTTCCACTCTATATCGTCTATAGTATTTTATAACGATATATCGCCATTTTTATTTAATTTAAAACGACCATATTTAATTAAACGACGTTTCGGGTCGTGTCGATGCACTGGCGCTGCTTTTCATTAATTTTGTTTTACACATATCTGAAAATCTAACCGTTGGATCTTCACAAATTTTACATCATTAGGAAGGTCATTTCAGAATGAATCCAACGGTTTCAGTTTTGGGAAAATCCAACGGTCGGATCTTCCACACTAGCCATTTGAAGTTACGATTTCAATTTACGAACTGCAGCGTCGTTATTCGATTTAATTTAATTATATATATATAATCGTTTCTGGTGCTGTTTTTCTTCAGTTTTGGATTAAACATTCCAGACAATCCAACCGTCGGATCTTCACAAAGTTGGTGCCGTTGGAAAGATATTTCCAAGGCGAACCCAACGGTTGCGGTTTCAGGAAAATCCAATGGTCGGATTTCCCGCACTAGTCGTTTGAAATCACGGTTTCAAAACACGAACTACACGGCCATGTTTCATTTTAAATTCTATTTATATTTATATATTTATATAAATATAGTTCATTCAAAAAAATTCCTATATCGTTTCCACTTCAATTATTTCACTAACGCCTTTAAATTTCGGAAAATTTCGCCATAACCTCCTTTGTACGGGAGGGTCTGGGAAAATTCCCAAATAGCCACACGGGCGTCTCATATCAAAAAGAAAAAGAAAAAGCCAAGCGGCTAGCCAACAGGCTCATAAAATCATCACCCAAACAAAGCAGTAAATGTGTACCTATTTGTCGGGCACAAAATTTTATTTCTCTTCTCTAGCCCCTTTACTTTAACCTGTTCAATAGATATGCATGTACATATATACAATTTCTATCACTTATCATTTTCCATTCAATTTCATATTTGATTTGCTTTGGTTTAAAAACACCATTCCTTTTAATGTTGCATGCATAGGCTAAAATCTTATCATTAGCTAATTAATGTATATTTCAACTCATGCACGTTTATTTGAACAAGTGGCTATTTTTAACACTTCACATTTCAAAGATGATAATTTTGGCGAACTAAAATATATTTCAACACATGACTATTTTATTTAGTTCCTACGCATGTTAAAAATAATAATATTTCTTTCACAAATATTTATTTCAACGTCCGCATATCTTTAGCATATCTCACATATGATAAAAATGATATTTTTATCATTTAAAATATTTATTCGACAAATAGATGTTTTCAACACTTCATAGTTTCCATAAAAATGTAATTTTTATTGTTCGATCTTTTTATTCAACACATGAACTTTTCCACTACACACACTTCTCAACAAATGAGCATTTCCACACATGGACATTTTATTTATGTTGTTCATATTAGAAAGATGGGATTTTTATTGTTGAAACTATTTATATAAGGCGAATATTTTTACTACTTCATATATATATATAAAAATGTGATTTTTATTGTGCAAACACTTCATTCATTCACAAATGAATTTAATTTTCACACAACACTTTTCAACACATGAACATTTTCCACACATGGATATAGTTTCAACATATGGCTTTAATTTCAATGCATGAAAATAATTTCAACATATGAAAATAATTCTAACACACAAAGATTATTCAAAATTTCGGCAGCATAACGGCAGGGTAGTTAAAACCGGCACCGTCCCTAGTACGGCTCCTCGCTCTACCTTAAAACCTCGCGGTTTTTGACAATGGGGATTCATGCATCTAATTCGCACGCAGGCGGCATGTTTATTTTTATTTCCACAAATATTTCCAATTCATTTCAATCACCAATGGGTATTTTTCAACCACAACCAAACAATATCAACCACAATCAATTATTCAACCATTCGTATTTTTCATCCAATATTTCACACCAATTCACCACAATAAATATCGTCCATGGTCTGTGGACGAGGGGAGTGTGTATATATATATATATATAATTGCTATATTTCACTTGCATTTCAACACATATATCAATTATTCTATGCATGTAAAATTCATACTTCACTTATATAGCTTACACTACGCATGTACATGAGGTATACTACACGTATGTAATTTATATTTCGCTAATATAAATTATACACGACATTTTCCATTCAATTTCACATTTGATTTAGATTTCTCACCTTGGTTTTCGGAGCGCTAAAAATCGATACGATGTCAGAAAAATCCGCGGCTTCTTCTATTGGGTAGAGGGCTTCCTTGCGGTCCCGATGTTTCCTGTTTCATCGAATTTCGTCAACACACCAAAAAGATATGATTTTTCAAAGTGTAAAGATCAAAGAAAAACTCACTTTCACGAAGCTTCAAAACTAGGTTTACAGTTTTCGCGAGAATCGAGGCACGAGGGGATGATCGGCGAGTTGGACGTGGAAGAGGGAAGAGAGGGCATCCAATCGGTGGTGGTTCGGTGGCGTTCGGTGGTCTAGATCGGCGGCGGCGGCGGTGGAAAGGTCGGGACTTTGGGGCTTCGATTCGGGCGGCACAGGCGACGAGGGGCGGCGATGGTTAGTCGGATTTGAAGAGGAGACGGAGGCGCGTCGAGGGGTGGCGGTGGCGAAGACTGTAGGTGGCGGTAGCGGCGGCGGCGGAGCAGAGAAGGTCATGAACGGGATTCGCCGTTGATTTTGGGGGGTTTTCTTTTTTTTTATTTTTAAAATTTATGAATGGAAAATTCTGATTGGCCGAGGACTATATTAAATTTTTAAATAGTGTTTTCTCAAACGAACTCCTTTTTACTGTCGCCTCTAGCTAAATACCCCTATTCCGGACACAATGGGATATGTTTCGTAGGCCAATTCGACGGTTACAGTCAGTTATTTTCCAAATTAAAGTATAAAACATTTAATTTTTAACTTTCAACGTACATTTCAATTTGCCAGGGCCACAAACAGATTTGAAAAATTCCAGAAAAATAAATCTAGCTATGTTTTGACACTACGGTCCCAACAAAACTAGTTTCGTCGAATTCTGAGGTCGTTTGAAAAATGGCCATTTTCTGGTCGATCCAATTTAACAGAAATTGACCAAACACATTTTCTTTTGCCACGCTCACATACTAGCTTCAAAAATTATGAAATTTGAAACCTAGCAATAGTTTGACATCCTGGACCCAACAAAAGTGGTTTCGTCGAATTCTGAGGTCGTATGCAAAATATCAATTTTCCAGGGCTATATATTTCATATACTGACCCTTCTGAAAATTCATTCGGCCATAACTTTTGATTCCCGTTATGAAACTTTGATTTTTCAGATTCGTTAGAAAGGTATTGGCTAACAGATTTAAATATTTTTGGTTTCGCCAAAATCCGTTGTATTTTCCACCCTTCACAGTCAGTCAAAGTTTGAATTCAAATTTTCAAACTGACTCACTATTTCTAATTCAATATCTTATTGAAATATTCTATTTCAATTGTTCAAATCCCTTTGAAATCACCAATTTAAAAATTTTAAATTGGCTCGTATTTTCCGGGTTATTACAATCTCCCCCACGTAAAACTTTTCGTCCTCGAAAAGGAAACAATAGTAAAGTAGGAAATAAAATGTAAATGCAAAGTATTGTAAAGGTACCTTGCACCGGAGTTAGTCAGAGATATCCACTCTGCATTTGGGGTAAGCTTGCTTAATGCTTTCCTCAGTTTCCCAAGTACAGTCTCTGGGATCACTGCTCCATTGCACTTTAACTAAATGAAACATTTTGCTTCTGAGTTCTCTAGTTTCTTTGCCAACAATCTTTAATGGCTCTCTTCTCAGTGATAATTCTAGAGTTATCTCCACATCCCGTTGCGCTGCTTCTTCTACAACAAGATCAGGATCATGCACATGTCTTCTAAGTTGAGATACGTGAAATACATTGTGCACTCCAGGCAACCAATCTGGCAATTGAACCCTATAAGCAAGAGTTCCAATTCGCTCAAGTATAGGAAAGGGACCAATAAATCTCAGTGCCAACTTCCCAGTTTTGCCAAATCTGATTACTCCTCTCATCGGAGAAACCTTCAAATAAACACGATCACCAACAACAAATGTCAAATCTCTCCTTCTAGAGTCTGCATAACTTTTCTGTCGGCTTTGGGCGGTTTTCAAACGCTTTTTGATAAAGTCCACTTTATCAGATGCTTCTCTAATCACATCGGGTCCTAATACAAGTCTGTTGCCAGGTTCTACCCAACATGCTGGAGATCTGCAGGGTCTTCCATATAATGCTTCAAATGGCGACATTCTCAAACTTGCTTGATAACTATTGTTATATGAGAATTCTGCCAAATGCAAATGATCTTTCCATGACCCACCAAAATCAATTATACAAGCCCGCAATAAATCTTCTAGAATTCTATTCACCCGCTCGGTTTGTCCATCTGTTTGAGGGTGATAAGCGGTGCTCATATTCAGTTTTGTTCCCAATTCTGTATGGAAATCCTTCCAGAATTTGCTAGTAAATAGGGGATCTCTGTCACTGATTATGCTGATGGGAATTCCATGCAGCTTAACAATTTCTCTGAAATATATCTGTGCTAGACTTTGAGCGGTTCTATTGGATCTGACAGGTATAAAATGGGTAGTCTTCGTGAAGCGATCTACGATTACCCAAATGCTGTCATTACCTTTCTTGGTTCGCGGCAAACCATCTATGAAATCCATGGAAATCTGCTCCCATTTCCAGCCTGGGACTTCCAACGGTTGCAATAGTCCAGCTAGCTTCTGTTGGTCACTCTTGACCAATTGACAAGTAGGGTATCTGCTAACATACAAAGAAATATCTCTTTTCATTGCCTTCCACCAAAAAGTGCGTTTGATATCATTGTACATTTTACTCACCCCAGGATGGATGCAAAATTTGGATTTATGGCATTCGTCCAGCACTTCTCTTCGAAGGCCTGGAATATTTGGAATGCAAATCCTATTATTTAACCTGAGAACCCCCCTATTGTCAATACCAAAACTCGTGGTTTCACCTTCCTTGACCCTCTGACTGATTCTCTAAATGAATTCATCGTCTTTTTGAAGGGCTGAAACCCTATCAATCAATCCAGGTGTAATTATAAGATTGGCAATGATTGCGGTCTTTCTACTAAGTGCATCTGCTACAACGTTAGCTTTCCCCGGCGTATACAGGATATTGAGATCATACGCTGCAAGAAATTCTAGCCAACGCTGCTGTCTCAGATTCAGATCTTTCTGGGTATATAAATACTTCAACGATTGATGATCTGTGTACAGTATAAATTTCTCGCCCAATAAATAATGCCTCCATATTTTTAATGCAAAAACGATAGCTAGCAGTTCAAGATCATGAGTTACATAATTCTTCTCATGCGGTTTCAGTTGGCGGCTTGCATATGCGACTACTTGGCCTCTTTGCATTAACACGGCACCAAGACCTCTAATAGAAGCATCTGTCCAAACCGTTAAATCCTGATTGCCATCAATGATGGTTAACACTGGAGCAGTGGTCAGTTTCGATTTCAATTCCTGGAAAGCTTCTTCACGGTCGGAAGTCCACTTAAACTTCTCATGTTTCTTTGTGAACATCGTTAACGGACCGGATATCTTCGAAAAATCCTTAACGAACTTTCGATAATAACTAGCCAACCCCATAAAACTTCTAACTTCCGTGGGAGTAGTGGGTTGTTTCCAGTTTTGAATGGCTGTTATTTTGCTTGGGTCAACAGAAATTCCTTTCTCTGACACGACATGGCCAAGAAATTTGACTTCTTCTTGCTAGAAGACACATTTAGAGAATTTGGCTTTGAAGACGTTCTTCCTTAGAATCTCCAATACTTGTTCTAAGTGTTTTTCATGCTCGGGTTTTGATTTGGAGTAGATTAAAATATCATCGATGAATACGAGGACAAATTTATTCAGAACTCCCCTGAACACTCTATTCATTAGATCGACAAAGTATGCTGGAGCGTTGCATAGGCCAAACGGCATTACTAACCATTCATAAAATATGTCTGGACCTCTGAAAGCTGTCAAAGGAACACACTCTTCTGCTATTCTCAATTGATGAAAACTTGTAGCTAGGTCCATTCGGGAAAATACTTTCGCTCCATTCAATTGGTCTAGCAAATCATCAATGCGGGGTAAAGGATACTTGTTTTTGAGCGTCTGTTTGTTGAGGTCTCGGTAATCAACACATAATCTAAGAGTACCGTTTGACTTTGGGACAAACACAACAGCTGCACCACAATTAGAAAAACTCGGTCTGATTAGACCCTTCCACAACAGTTGACGAGTTTGATCGCCTAATTCTTCTTTTTCTTTCGGAGTCATTCTGCGAATTGGATGTACCACTGGTCTGGCATTGGGAATTAGATCGATTCGGAATTCTATTTCTCTTTGCGGAGGTAAGTTTTCAACTTCTTCAAACACATCCGCATAGTTTCCAACAATCGGAATCTTTTCTGTGGAAGTGGGGATAAGTTCTAATGCTGACCAAAATTCTTCTCTATTCGGATTCGAACCGTGACAGGGAACCGTAATATATCCAAGCTTCGTTCGAATTTTAACGATTCTTTCCGCACACTTTACATCAGCTTCGTATTTCAATAACCAATCCAGCCCGAGAATGATATCAAATTCGGGAAAATCCATAGCGATTAAATCAAAAGGAAACTTGTATCTAGAAAAAGAAATAGGTACTTTACAATATGAACCGAGAGTAATAGGACCCCCTATCGGGTTATGTACTACAACCGATTCCTTGAGCTTTCGCTATTTTAACTTTAATTTGTGCACTGTGTTCTTAGCAATAAAACTACGCGATGCACCTGTGTCAAACAATACAGAAACAGGAATATTTTTAATGGTAAGGGTACCTCCCAAAACATCATGTTTACCTGCTCCATCGGAAGCAGCTGGCGGGCTCGACCCGTCATAGACATGAGCTACTGTAGCTTTCTTCAGCAAAGGACAGTCTTTGACCAGATGATCGGTCTTGTGACAGTTGAAGCACGAGCGAGGGTTCTGCGAGCCTTGGCTCGAGCCTTGAGAATTTGTCTTTTGTCTCTTCGGAGCTGTGCAGATGTTTGAGTAGTGCCCCGGCTTACCACAGTTAAAGCAATTTCCTCTTGGCGGCTTGCCGGTCTGAGGTTTTGAAGATGCTGCTTGGCTTGACTCGCCTTGATTTACAGTAGGCTTGCGCTTGTTTCCGGCTTGGCTTCTAGCGCGATCCTGATCCAGATGCCTTTGATCAAGGTCTTCATAGTTGCATGTCATTTCCATCAGTTCGTTGAATTCCAGCTTGACATGAGCCATGGCCCTATCATGATATTGTTGTCTTAGTCCAAGGATAAACCTCTTATTTTTGGATTTCGCAGTGGCGACGAGTTCCGGAGCATAGGGCGACAACAGTGTAAATTTATTCGGATAATCTTGCACGGAAAGATCCCCCTGCTGGAGATTGGCGAAGTCATCGTGCATTCTTTCTAGAGCTTGTTCGGGGACATATTTCTCTTTGAAGAGTTCTTTAAATCCATCCCATGTTATTCCAGCTTCTCTATTCCCGGTGGTAAGAGATTCCCACCATAATTCAGCTTGTTCCTGCATAAGCCAGGCGCCCATAATAGCTTTGTCTTCGTCTCCAAGCCTTAGGCCTTCAAGAATTTTCTCGCATGTTTTGAGCCATGCAAGGGCCTCTATTACGGTGCTAGTTCACGAGAAGGTCTTGCCTCCTAAGTTCTTATATCACTTAGCTACACGGTCAAGCTCGAAGTATTGAGCTGCCGGAGGTTGTATCAAAGGTCCTTCTTGAGCTGGGACTTCTCCCCTTCCTCGGCCTCGGCCGGCATGGCCTCCTCTAGCGGCGGCTGCTCTGGTAGCCATTTTTCAAATTCTGTATAAGCAACGAAAAAGTCAGCTAACAGAAATGATAGTCTATTGCATAGTTAAGCAGAAAATTTACGGAAAGATAACGATGGATTGATCAAATTGTTTTTGCTATTCTGCTCGGCTCATTCTAGGACTTTACTAGTCCTATCTCTAATGAGCGACTCGCCTTAGAATACTACTGATTCTATTTTGACGAAGTGTTTAATGTGTTAGACTCCAGAACTAAGGTTAACCAAAGCTCTGATACCAGCTGTGACGATCCCAAAACCCCGTGACACGGTGTTAAGGATAATCATTGGAAAATAACACATTAATCATCATTAGCAGATCACAGATAATAGCATAAACAGAAAATAGAATAATTTACACATATATGACAGCGGAATCATATAGATATCATCACATCAGAGAAGCACAGTACAGGATACAACTTAGTGCATAATGATACATAATCAGTCACCATCGCCTGAGGCGGAATCATACATAAAGAGTACACAAAATGAATATCAGTCTACATCGCCAATGGCGGAATCATAATATAGATACAATAATGGCGGAGATAATCCAAGTCAGCACGGTGTAATCAAGCCTCGCCATGAGCCAAAAGATGCGTCAGAAACCTGTAACTAGGCTGCCCGTGTGAAAATGAGGGCACCCGAGTTTGCAAGGTGAAACAAACTACGAGTCAGTCATGGAACTGGTATGAGAAATCTACTCTACTTATTAACAACAATAATAAGGCATATCAAAAGACCACGTCACTTTCGCGGAACGGGTTTACTCCAATGAGTGCTGGTGCATGGTATAAAGTAAACGATTAAATCAACGCAATGCTTTTTATAAAATGAAGCCATTATAAGACTCAGGTCCCATCACACAATGCAACGCAAGCCGGAGGATAGAGTTTTTACCTTATAATGGCCAAAGATGCTTCATACGAATAAAACAAAAGTGCTTGATATTATTACTAGTGCATATATGTTTCAAAAGCAAATTCAATCATAAATATCAATCCTAGGTGGCATAGCTACCATCTACTATGTCGCCATACTAGTAATACAATCACGTCCGCATATTTCGTATTGGAAATTGGATTCCTTCATGAGTCGAGGCAATGGGAAAGCTCCTCTCCGTTCGAGACACTCTAGCAAATGTCCCAGGACCCCACTATGATCCTTGGAATCGGCTGGGCCGGTCCTCTCTTACTTTTGAGGATTGGCAATTCCTGAACACACGTTTCCCGGTCCTTACAGACCTATAATCGAGGCGCCTCGCATTCCAACAACCACACAGGTGAAAAGTATATATAATGTCAAGGCTGGTAGGTCACTGACACCACCATAGCTAGAAAGAAACGTCGTGCTCTCCCAGCGGTCCGTCTCCCGTTTTTGACTCATACCGGGGTGTGAGGCTCGCGAATTCACGTTATACACAAAGCTACGTCACACAGACCATGCTTTGATCATCAACCATAAGACTTTGCTTTGCAACAGAAGCCTCGATCATATGCCACTTAGGCGTGCCACACAGGCAATCCACTCCATGCGACTGATTTCTGTCAATATATAACCTCTGAGCTCGTACGTCTCAGAGAAGGGCGTTAAGCAAGAGAATAAATTCTCCGCCGCCAAACAGATATATATTTAACAGAGATCAATCTACACAGAACAAAATCCAATGTCAGACACACAGTCCATTTACAAGTCCGTTCTGGGTCTGAACGAAACCGTAGGCATCAATTCCTCGCATATTTGTACAATCAACAGTATGTTTGGACGGCTACTACTTCAATTCCTTCATGGTAGCTACTCCAATCACGAGCATCAGTAGCGCCCATCCATCCAATGTGGAGATCGTCAGTCTTCAGCCGTCTTCGACTCTTCGACTTCTCAACGTCGATTGATTATTTGAAATGAGATAAACTCGGCCTTTTCAAATAACCCACGTATATTTAGATTTTCAAATCAATTAATCACATGGTTGGACCATTCAACATTCACTTTTCAGTTGTTCAGTTATAATTTTCATGTCAAATACATTCAACCATCACATCTCAAGCAAACGCAACAAAATTAGTTTATTTCCACTCTATATCGTCTATAGTATTTTATAACGATATATCGCCATTTTTATTTAATTTAAAACGACCATATTTAATTAAACGACGTTTCGGGTCGTGTCGATGCATTGGCGCTGCTTTTCATTAATTTTGTTTTACACATATCTGAAAATCTAACCATTGGATCTTCACAAATTTTACATCATTAGGAAGGTCATTTAAAAACGAATCAAACGGTTTCAGTTTTGGGAAAATCCGACGGTCGGATCTTCCACACTAGCCATTTGAAGTTACGATTTCAATTTACGAACTGCAGCATCGTTATTCGATTTAATTTAATTATATATATATATATATAATCGTTTCTGGCGCTGTTTTTCTTCAGTTTTGAATTAAACATTCCAGACAATCCAACCGTCGGATCTTCACAAAGTTGGTGCCGTTGGAAAGATATTTCCAAGGCGAACCCAACGGTTGCGGTTTCGGGAAAATCCAATGGTCGGATTTCCCGCACTAGTCGTTTGAAATCACGGTTTCAAAACACGAACTGCAAGGCCACGTTTCGTTTTAAATTCTATTTATATTTATATATTTATATAAATATAGTTCATTCAAAAAAATTCCTATATCGTTTCCACTTCAATTATTTCACTAACGCCTTTAAATTTCGGAAAATTTCGCCATAACCTCCTTTGTACGGGAGGGTCTGGGAAAATTCCCAAATAGCCACACGGGCGTCTCATATCAAAAAGAAAAAGAAAAAGCCAAGCGGCTAGCCAACAGGCTCATAAAATCATCACCCAAACAAAGCAGTAAATGTGTACCTATTTGTCGGGCACAAAATTTTATTTCTCTTCTCTAGCCCCTTTGCTTTAACCTGTTCAATAGATATGCATGTACATATATACATTTTCTATCACTTATCATTTTCCATTCAATTTCATATTTGATTTGCTTTGGTTTAAAAACACCATTCCTTCTAATGTTGCATGCATAGGCTAAAATCTTATCATTAGCTAATTAATGTATATTTCAACTCATGCACGTTTATTTGAACAAGTGGCTATTTTTAACACTTCACATTTCAAAGATGATAATTTTGGCGAACTAAAATATATTTCAACACATGACTATTTTATTTAGTTCCTATGCATGTTAAAAAAAAATATTTCTTTTACAAATATTTATTTCAACGTCCGCATATCTTTAGCATATCTCACATATGATAAAAATGATATTTTTATCATTTAAAATATTTATTCGACAAATAGATGTTTTCAACACTTCATAGTTTCCATAAAAATGTAATTTTTATTGTTCGAACTTTTTATTCAACACATGAACTTTTCCACTACACACACTTCTCAATAAATGAGCATTTCCACACATGGACATTTTATTTATGTTGTTCATATTAGAAAGATGGGATTTTTATTGTTGAAACTATTTATATAAGGCGAATATTTTCCTACTTCATATATATATAAAAATGTGATTTTTATTGTGCAAACACTTCATTCATTCACAAATGAATTTAATTTTCACACAACACTTTTCAACACATGAACATTTTCCACACATGGATATAGTTTCAACATATGGTTTTAATTTCAACGCATGAAAATAATTTCAACATATGAAAATAATTCTAACACACAAAGATTATTCAAAATTTCGGCAGCATAACGGCAGGGTAGTTAAAACGGCACCGTCCCTAGTACGACTCTACCTTAAAACCTCCTGGTTTTTGACAATGGGGACTCATGCATCTAATTCGCACGTAGGCGGCATGTTTATTTTTATTTCCACAAATATTTCCAATTCATTTCAATCACCAATGGGTATTTTTCAACCACAACCAAACAATATCAACCACAATCAATTATTCAACCATTCGTATTTTTCATCCAATATTTCACACCAATTCACCACAATAAATATCGTCCATGGTCCGTGGACGAGGGGAGTATATATATATATATATATAATTGCTATATTTCACTTGCATTTCAACACATATATCAATTATTCTATGCATGTAAAATTCATACTTCGCTTATATAGCTTACACTACGCATGTACATGAGGTATACTACACGTATGTAATTTATATTTCGCTAATATAAATTATACACGACATTTTCCATTCAATTTCACATTTGATTTAGATTTCTCACCTTGGTTTTCAGAGCGCTAAAAATCGATACGATGTCAGAAAAATCCGCGACTTCTTCTATTGGGTAGAGAGCTTCCTTGCGGTCCCGATGTTTCCTGTTTCATCGAATTTCGTCAACACACCAAATAGATATGATTTTTCAAAGTGTAAAGATCAAAGATAAACTCACTTTCACGAAGCTTCAAAACTAGGTTTACAGTTTTCGCGAGAATCGAGGCACGAGGGGATGATCGGCGAGTTGGACGTGGAAGAGGGAAGAGAGGGCTTCCAGTCGGTGGTGGTTTGGTGGCGTTCGGTGGTCTAGATCGGCGGCGGCGGCGGTGGAAAGGTCGGGACTTTGGGGCTTCGATTCGGGCGACACAGGCGACGAGGGGCGGCGATGGTTAGTCGGATTTGAAGAGGAGACGGAGGCGCATCGAGGGGTGGCGGTGGCGAAGGCTGTAGGTGGCGGTAGCGGCGGCGGAGGAGGAGAGAAGGTCACGAACGGGTTTCGCCATTGATTTTGGGGGTTTTCTTTTTTTTTATTTTTAAAATTTATGAATGGAAAATTCTGATTGGCCGAGGACTATACTAAATTTTTAAATAGTGTTTTCTCAAACGAACTCCTTTTTAAACCCAACGACTGTCGGCCCTAGCTAAATACTCCCATTCCGGACACAATGGGATATGTTTCGTAGGCCAATTCGACTGTTACAGTCAGTTATTTTCCAAATTAAAGTATAAAACATTTAATTTTTAACTTTAAACGTACATTTCAATTTGCCAGGGCACAAACTGATTCGAAAAATTCCAGAAAAATAAATCTAGCTATGTTTTGACGCTACGGTCCCAACAAAACTAGTTTCATCGAATTCTGAGGTCGTTTGAAAAATGGCCATTTTCTGGTCGATCCAATTTAACAGAAATTGACCAAACACATTTTCTTTTGCCACGCTCACATACTAGCTTCAAAAATTATGAAATTTGAAACCTAGCAATAGTTTGACATCCCGGACCCAACAAAAGTGGTTTCGTCGAATTCCGAGGTCGTATGCAAAATATCAATTTTCCAGGGCTCTATATTCCATATACTGACCCTTCTGAAAATTCATTCGGCCATAACTTTTGATTCCCGTTATGAAACTTTGATTTTTCAGATTTTTTAGAAAGGTATTAGCTAACAGATTTAAATATTTTTGGTTTCGCCAAAATCCGTTGTATTTTCCACCCTGCACAGTCAGTCAAAGTTTGAATTCAAATTTTCAAACTGACTCACTATTTCTGATTCAATATCTTATTGAAATATTCTATTTCAATTGTTCAAATCCCTTTGAAATCACCAATTTAAAAATTTTAAATTGGCTCGTATTTTCCGGGTTATTACACTTAATAGGTTGCTTATCATCCTTGTGTGATGATAAGGTCTATATTTTGAATAAACTCCGAGCTACAATTATTAATGTTTGAAGCGCTTCATGATATTATTGTTTGTTGATTGATTGTGATTGCATGTGTTGCTTGCTTATTTGCATCATTATTGCTAGTGGCATCATGTTTTGGTGGTCACATATGATGGATGTGTTGGTTGTGCATATATTGGTTGTTGTTACGTTACTTGTCTATTTGCTTAACTCTCTTTTGAGTTATGTAAGTATATACAGGTACATGGAAACAATAGGTTTCTACCTTGCCTATAGCTTTTGGTTTTATTGTAAAGATATGTTTACCTGACAAAATGGTACGTAATTCAGATTACATACTGTATGCGGGTCTTATATACTGTTTTTCCCTAGTCTGGGATTCTAGACACCAAAAATTGGTACAACACCCAAAGAAAGGGTTGTGTAGAGAACAAATGAAGATAAATGATTATAAAAACTGAAAACAGTGAAAATCACACACGAATTTATAGTGGTTCGTCGTTAGTGAGCCTACGTCCACTTTATCTCTTATATACTATTTCAACTATTAGACATAATAGTTACAACGGCTATACAATAAGAGATCAATAAAAAAAATACTCAAAAGCTAGAGCTTCTAAACTTTTTTCAAAATCCCCTTCTCCTGAATTCAGAAGGGCTATTTATAGGTGATACAGTACTTGAGTCGGTTTGGAGACGCGTCGTAGGATCCAAGAGAATAGCTAGGTTTGAATAGGCCGTTTTCTTCTAAGAAATCGGCACTCCTCGAAATATCGGCAAAGGGGCGGCCGGTGATTCGTTCAACTCGGATGGTACAGAATGAATAAGGTAGATGTGAGCTATTCCATATGCGCGCATTAGGTTCACAGCTGGGCTTAGTATGACCAAGTATGCTTGAGCACAACATGCTACTTTTGGACTGCTTCTGGTGTTGCTAATGAGCTCAACTGACGGGCCCCATTAGTCGGCCCAACCTTTGACTATGGAGTACCTACTTCGGACATTCAGTGTAACAACCCGGATTTTCAGAACCAATATAAAAATTTTATTTTTGTTATTTTAATGGATTTGAATATTTAAAATGATTTATTTAAAATAATAACGACTAAAAATTTATTTAAATCGAAGTTAGAATGAACAAATTTATTTTAATTATAAAACGAACCTGAAATGGCGTGGTAGTTTGAAAATTAGATCTTAAATTTCAATTGAATGTACAGGATTCAAAATAAATTGGATTTCGGTAAAACCAGAAATATTTGAATCTTTTTAATTACATCTTTCTACTGAACGTGAAAAATCCAGATTTCATAACGAGAATTGAAAGTTATGTCCAGTTTAAAATTGAAAATAGTCGCTATGGAATTTGTATATATATTATATAAAATATAGCCCTTAAAAATAGCCATTTTGCAAACGACCTCCATTTTCGATGAAACCACTTTTGTTGGATCCGGAATGTCAAGTTATTGCTAGATTCCAATTTTCATAATTTTTGGAATTAATATGTGAGCGTGGCAAAAGAAAACGCGTTTGGTACTTTCAGTTTGAATTTAATTGACTGGAAATTGACCATTTTTCAGACAGTCTCCAAATTCGACGAAATTACTATTGTTAGGACCGTATCATCAGAACATAGTTAGATTTATTTTTCTGAAATTTTTGGAGTCAGTATGTGGTCCCGGTAAATTAAAATGTACGTTGAAATCAATTTTAAACATTACATTAATTTATATTTTATTTTTAATGAAAACTGATTGAAATAGTCGAATTGGCTCACCGAACATATCCCTTGTGTTCGGAATGGGGATATTTGGCTAGGGGCGACAGTCGTTGGGTTTGATTTGGTGTTAGTATGCAAAAGCACATTGTTCTTGAAAGTAAAATAATAATTTAATTATATATATAAACCTATTTTTCACTATCGTTCAGCACGCCGGCCCTAGCTCCAACGAAGGGCGGTTTTGCTCCAAATTTGATGCTCCATTTTCCCTCAAAATAAATTAGGGTTTCTATATGAAAATTGAAGAGATTTTAGAGGGCTTCAATCTTGTACGGGTTTGATCGTATTTCGTGAAGTTTTGAGTGTGAATTTCAAGCCCAAAGTCTGCTCGTTCGGACGAATTTCTACGCCTCTTGAGGCATTTGAGTTCGACCCCCTTCCAGTTGGAGTGGCGCACCCCAAGGCGCTTCAAGTGGTGGCACTCGATCAACCTCTGGCGGCTTTGGAAGGCGACGCAAGGCAACCCTATGAGGCGAACTCCTTATGCGTGAATCGGCTGTGAACCCGTGAAGAAGAAAGAATGGTCACGGTTTTTAAACGTTGTAAAGGTCTTAAATTTTTTATCATTTTTTTAAAAATCAGTTTTGTTTAAAAAATCATTGTTTTTAAAAATCGGTTATGTTTTAAAAATCATTGTTTTAAAAATCAGTTTCATTTTAAAAATCATTGGTTTAAAAATCAGTTTTGTTTTAAAAATCATTGTTTTTAAATTTTAGATGTTAATATATATACCATTGTTTTTATATTTCAGATTTTTGAAATAAAAATAGAATTGTTTTTTGTGAATAAAAATAGGATTGTTTTAAAATAACATGGGACTAAAAATCCGATTTTTAATATGAAATGTAATTTTTATAAAGATAACTAAGTTATAAAAATGTAAATTTGAATATAAATAGCATTGGTTTAAAAATGTGATTTTTATATAAATAGCCTTGTTTAAAAATGTAATTTTTATTATATATAACATTGAGATAAAAATATGATTTTCAATATATATATATATATATATATATATATATATACAGCGTTATAAAAATATGATTTTTAGTATATATACCGCATGAAACAAATTGCGATGGAACTGACTGGAAGCAGAATGGAATCCAAATCATCCGCTGAAGAATGACGAAGTGGATACCAAAGGTGAGAACTCCTTCTCACTCAGTTTATTTTATAGTTAAAAATATTTTAGGTTGCAGACGCGGCTTAGAAGCCCCCGACACCAATTATTGTATTAACCATGATTGTTTGTTTGGATTGTGATTGAGATTGTTATTGATCGATATTGATGTATATATAAAATTATGTATATAAAACGTATATAAAAATTATCATGAAAATAAAATAAATATTCATTTACAAATCAGACGGTTTGTTTATGTACAACCATTTAACTGATATTGATTGGCACGATAAATTTTACACATCGCCCAACTGCACAAATAATAATTAGTATTTGTTGTTTGAAAACCCCACACGGATATTTGTTGTTTGAAAACCCACATGGGTATTGGGATGATATTGGACATACACTAATCCTAATATTTAGTAGAATGTCAATCGATGGTTGACAGGCTGTAATGAGCGTTAATTATTTATTTTTAACGCTTATTCAGTTGTAAATTACACTCTGGATGATGGTTGATTGTGTATCATTATTGTTATGTACATGTGTTGTATGAAATCCATATAAATATCATTATATAGTAATCAACTGTGTCTAATTCCAATTCAAGAATAACGAATATTTTAAAATAATATTCAATAAAGGATTGAAATGTGAATTTGATGTCCGATTTTGGATGGACACGAAAATATTGAAATATATGAAACCATGTTGATTAGTTATGTGTTAGTTATGTGTCATTTTCACACGAACGATTTTCATATTGGTTTTATTCATTTTTATAATGAATATCGAAAAAGAAGCGATTTCAGAATCTAATATTTTGAAAATATTATCATTTAGATATTATAATGATAAGGAGTATTCAGTTTTGATTTAAAATTGAAATGAAAGTAGGAATCGTTTTGAAACGAATTTATAAACGATTTATAAAATACGTTTTTAAATGGAAATCGATGAAATATATATATATATATATATATATATATAATATATATTAAATGGCTCGAATAGAACGCGCCGCGCAGCGACCGTTCGTGAATTTAAACCATTGACTTCGAATTGACATTACGGGAGATCCAACCATTGGATTCTCCTAAAACTGAAACCTTAGGTTCGTATCGAAAAGAGATTCCCAACGAATAGAAGAGATTTGAAATCTAACGATTGGATTTGGAATTATGTCCAAACCAAATTCAGAAAAGGTCGCTGTAAGTGCAGTTTGATGACCATTTATGGAAATCAACTGAAAGAGCCTTAATAAAATTATCCAAAATATTAATAATTTGTGTAAAATCATAATTAATGATTTAGAAAGAATTGGGATGAAAATTTTCATGTTTGTAAAGGTAAAAAATATATTTTTATCACAATGAACTAGTTATTAACTAGAATAATAATCCAATATTTTTAAAGAAATAAATTGGATTTGAAATGGTTTTAAAAATAACCAGAATTTTCCAATGAATAAATTGCAATGGATTGGAATGGAAATAATCTTTGTAATATTTTGATATTGGATTCCGTGGTTATATGAATATTGTTATGGGAATTTGGAAGATACAGATATCGTTATTCCCAATACGATATCTGTTAGTTGCAGAATTTGATATTGAATATAAGCTGATATAATTTCTATTCAGAGCCTTGCATTTAATATTAAACTGGATTTTGGGTTTGTCATGAACGGTGTCTTAAATAACACTGTTCTTAAACCCAGTTGAGAAAAGAATAAAGATTTAGTGAATTTTTCCAATTAATTAATATTAAGTTGGAATTGAATAAAAGAATGTGATTTTGGGTTTGTCGTTAATGGTGTCTTAATAACACTGTTCTTAAACCCCGTATGAAAAGAACAAATCTTTTAGTTAAGATTATTTTAGTTTCCAGTTATATTTAGTAAATGGAATAAAATTGAATGTGAATTGGGTTTATCATGAAATGTGTTTTTAACGACATTCGTTCTTTAACCCGATTAGCAGTGAAATGCGATTTGGAATTCATAAATCTTTTATTAAGATTTAATGGGAATTTTCCAAAGAAAAGTTTTCCAATTTAATAAAATAAATTCAAATGGAATGGAATTCGATTTGGTAATAATCTAAGTGAACTTCTATGGAGGAAGACTGTTACTGTATATGGAATTTAAAAGGCTTTGTCGTTGTTCCATTTATATTATTGGTTGGATATGGAAGTGATGTGCACGTAAAAATGCACATTTATATTCACATATTTATTCTTGTTTAGTGCTAATAAATGTCATATATGGGTATTTTATCATGTTTAAACAATAATTGAATTGATTTCAAAACATCATGCATTTATCATCATATAGGGGGAAATTGTCATTTTTGTGCTTGTATTAAATTGAGAATGTTTACTTGGACATTTTTCATATTTTTGCAGAAATTGGATGCATGTAGAAAAGGACTTCATAAAGACATATATGCATACAAAGGAAAAAAGGGAAATCAATCAATGATAAGGGAATCAATTCAAAAGGAGGAAATCAATGCCTTGCCCAAAAAAATGAAAGGGAAATCAATCATTGGAGAGGGAATCAATGGAGGACCCCATCCATTCTCCCTCCTTCTTTAGTGGAGACAATAAAAGGGCTTCATGAATCATTACTACTGAGGACAAAATGAAGTTAATAGAGGGGACATTCTGGGTAGCACGCTAAAAGTGAATTCAGGGTTTCACTCATGTACAAATAACCAATGTATGTTAATGTAAAAGGTATCTTGGGATTTTGAGTTTAGAGTGAGGCTGAAATCAAAACCTCTCTTTTTCTTCCATGGCTTCTTAGTCATTTCTTTTTTGTAATCTGTCGCTTAAATGCAATCTTAATTTGTCGTCTTTTATTTACATTTTATTTTCTTTTATGCTAGTAGATTAGTTGTAGTTTTAGTTATTTAGCCTGCATTTTCTTTTATTTCTTTCATGTTGCAAACTACATTTGCTGTTAAAATAACAAACATGAGAGGCTAAATCCCTAAACCTTAGGGATAATGAAGCTTTCTTTATTCATGTAGTTTCAATATACTATTTATTCATGATCTCTTTATGTGCTTTAATTCATATTGATGGTTATGGTTTTTGTGTTCATTATTGAGTTCGATAGCCTATAGTTTGACACTACGTAGGCTATGCTTGTTCAAATGCTCACTAATTACCTCTTCATCTACATATGATTATGGTAATTAAGTGGAGATTGAAATCTAAATTTGGTGGTTTATACTCCTAATTAATAGGGGATAGGCCATGCTTAAAGTATGATTCAATTTCAACTTGTTATCATTTTTCATAAAATTAGTAAAGTTGTTTAAGAGGTGTAACAAAATTTGATGGCTTATGTTGGGCTAATCATTAGCACAAATAGGTCATACTTAGAATAGTCACATCAATTAAATTAATTATTGACCAAAAAGAGAGATCATGGTTTCAGTTTATATTGATTCATGTGATCTTGAGAGTGAATTTGCTTCTAAGTTGTCTTTTGATCTCTTATTTTTCAACCAACGTTTGTAGTTAATAGTTTGTTAGATTTTGCAAATTTTTAGCTAGTTAGTTAACATTCTCATTCGCTTTCGGTTTAATTTGATTGAGTAATTTTAGAATTAACTCTTTCCCTGTGGATCGACCCATATTCGCCACGTACTACGATTGTATGTCGTGCGCTTGCGGTATTATCATGATATTTCGTGTTAACGATTTTCTAATTCCATAGAAACGCCGTTTGCAAACAAGTTTTTGGCGTCGTTGCCGGGGAAAAATATTTGTTTTAATTTTATTCATCGGATTAATTTTATTTTTCTATTTTATTTTTTGCATTTGTGTGTTTTGTCTGTCCATTTTTGTTTGTTTGTTGTTTCTTCAAAAAAAGTTGTTGTGTGTTTGCTTTGTTCATTTTGTTCGTTTTTGATTTTGTGTGTGTTTGTGGTTGTTTTCATCGTATTTAGTTCTTCTTTAAAAAAAATTAACACTTGCCTTGTGTTTTCAAATTCTTTCCTATTTCATTTCATTAATTTCCTTCCATCTTCATCTCATTTATTTCTCCCCACCTTCTTTTAATTTTCTATTCTTACAAATAAAACAAAAAATCTCTTTCCATTTTTTTCTCTTTTATTTCTTTCCAACTTTTCTCCACAATTCTTTCCTTTCTTTACAAATAATCAATAAATAAATAAGCCAATTAATTTCTTTCCATTTTCTTGCCCTCCCTCTATAATTTTCTTTCCTTCTCTGTCTTCTATTTACTGATTGCCTTCTCTGCTTTATATTTTCTAATTTCTCTTCTCAGCTTTATAAACCAACCATCACTCAGATTCCTTACCTTCTCATCTTCACATATTCATTTTTCTTCCATCTTCTCTCTCTCCAAAAATTTTCTGCCATTCACTACTACCATCACTTCATCCCCTTCCTACCATCGCAATATCCATACTCATCCATCTGTTCCACTCCATTTAAAACAGACCTCACCATCAGTTTGCTCATTCCCTCTATTCCAAAGCCCTCGCAAATAAACAAACTTCCAATCACCATACCATCACAATCCATTCACTACTCAAATCGCTACCCTCATGCCATAAACCGCCTCCCACTGCAAAACATCCTTTTCCCAATCGCAAAAACCCCCTTCGTGCGAACCCAAGAAGCCGCAGCCACTACAAATCATACAACAAAATCCAGATTTCGAAAATCCCCAAATCCATATTCGAACCAAAAAGAAACCGATAATCAAAACATAAAAAAAGTTCGAGTGCGTGATTTCCTTTCTTAATTGAGTGATTTGATTGCGTTAAGAAAGGAAGGCGTGATTTTGTGGGTTGGTTCGTTTTTGAGTTGTACTGGGTATCCTAAAATAATCTGTTGATTGCGGGCGTGTTATGATTCGGGTAGTATTTGTGTAAAAAGTAAGGAGGGTTACTTATTTAGGTGATAATCCAATTGTTTGTTGAGTAGGAAAATTTCTTTCTCTTTAAATTGCTTATTGGTTTGGGTTTAAGTCTACTTTATTCATTTTTTTTATAAATTCAGTTTAGTTTAGTTTTTCTTCTTTTTAGCTAAGGTTATTTTGTCTATTTTCAAAGTCTAGTAATTTCGTTAAATTAACGTTCTTCAATTCCAATTTAATTTTCTTTAGTTTGTTTTATTTGCTCTTTTCTTTCTTTTGTAAAAAACGGAGAAAAACAGTGAAATCTCAAAGCTAAATCAAAGGCAAAGTAAAAAAACACTTGTCTTTCTCTTGTATATACATCATTCTTATTTTTCAGGCTGCAAAAGAAGAAGGGAATTGCTTGGCTTTGCATTTCCTAGCTTGCTTGCTTGGAATTGTTTTGCGTTGCGCTCTACTTTGCTTGCTTGTTAAAAAATTTGCCACTTAAAAAAAATTTCTAATAAATTCAGAATCTCTGGTATTGTTCTCTTCTCTCTTGTTCTTATTTCATTGCATTGTTGCTTGTTTGCATTTGTATAAATAATCCAAAAAAAAATCATTCGTAGTTGCATTGTTAATATCACGTTTAATTTCTGTTTTGCATTCATCTCATCTTATTTTCTTTTCTTAAGGGCAATACCCCAATTCACATAAGGTGAGGGGTTTCATCACCCTTTCCTTAGCCGACAAAATTGCATTTCATTGTAGAATTTGAATAATAATAATGGTTAGACGTTGGACTTAAGGTAGTCGCAGGCTCATATAGGGCTTAATTGTATTTTGATAGTTGATTTCTTTGGAACAAATTATTTCTTGGTGTCTAGACTACGACAGAGAAATAACCCTTTATAAATATTACGGTGATTCGTAAATATTATACGGGTTGTTACTCTGAAGGTACTTAAAACTTTGGTTGCTAGGGTGATTCCTGGTGCACCGATAACTCCTGTCCGTTAACTGGCCAAGAAATCTTTTGTTTTAACTAATCAAACATGTCACTATATAATTTTGGGTTAGGAGCCACTAAGGACAGAAAATTTGTAATTAATCCTTGCATTCATTTAGTTGCATTAGGTTCATACATTCAAAAGAAAAAAAGAAAAAAATTATAAAAAAAATTCACTTCTTCTCTCTTCTCAAAATTTGTTCTTTCTCTTCTTTTCTTATTCTTTTCGCTGGTGCATGCGCGGTTGGACTCGTGATCCTTCAACTAATCGTTTAGTCCGAACAAACATTCTTTCAACCATGGCCGAAGAAAATCCTGCTCGAACTCTTATGGATAGATACTTCCCTGAGCGATTTTCTATTCCTTCCTGCATCATATTGCCTGCCCCATCGGGTAACCACTTCGAAATTCATTCGAATCACATAAATAATCTTTCGAAACTCGGCAATCTTGAACGTGATGATCCTTACATTTTCTTAACCAAATTTGAACAAGTTTGTGCAACCATGATATTTCAACAATTAAGTGACGATGGAATCAAACTTAGGTTAATTCCATTTGCACTTACCCATTATGCCGAAAAATGGTTGTATAGCTTGCCTTCAAATACGATTGGAACTTGGAATGAATTTGCGAATCTTTTGCTAAAAAAAATTACCCCTTGGGAAAAACATCTAAAATTTGAAATGAAATCGTTAATTTTCATCGATTTGGGGGTGAATCCTTTGCAAAATATTTCAAGAGATTTAAAGAACTTCTAGTCAAATGTCCACATCACATTTTAGAAAAATGGACGCTTTGTCAAATTTTATACGATGGACTTGAAAATAACTCTCGAACTATGCTCAAATCGATGTGCCCAGGAAACTTACTAGCCCAACATCACGATGCCGCTTGGCAATTTCTTGAAAATTTGGCCGAAAAATCAGCTCAATGGGAAAGATCTAACGAGAAATCAATTTATTCCCGATCAAATGCTCATTCGGTAGGATCGTCAACGGTTATAGAAGCTAAAATAGATGCAATGTTAACTAAATTTGATAACGTCCTTTCATCAAACCAAATAAATCAAGCTCAAACGTCTCAGCCTTCTTGTTACAAATGTAACGATCCTAACCACATTGCCGATCAGTGTCCACATTCGTTAGAACAAATCAACGCATTCAACAAAGCTAGAAACGACCCCTTTTCCCCAACATACAATCCGGGTTGGAGAAATCATCTTAACTTCTCTTGGACCCAAAACAACGCAAAATCGAATATGGTTCGACCCCCTTTTCAACCACTTTCAAATAATCCTTCGAATCCTCCCTTTCAACAAACTCAATTCCAAAATCCTGCGCCACCTTCTCAAAATCAAGCGCAACCATCTTTTGTTCCCCAAGACAATAACCGATTGACATATTTGAAAAAACTCTCGAAGAATTGAGTAAAGCAACGACTCAAAATCTCCAATCAAATACCAATCTTCAAAATTTATTGACTTCACACATGCAAAACACGAGTCAATCTATCGCTAAACTTGAAATGCAAATGAGTCAGTTGGCTACTTCTGTAAGTGAACGGGGAAGAGGCACTTTTCTGAGTCAACCCATTCCAAATCCTAGGAATAAAAATCCTAATCCAAACCAAGCTCATTCCATCCAAGATAGAAATTAAACTCAGTTGAATGCTATCATAACTTTACGGCCCGGTAAGAAAATCGATCATCAAGTTGAAAATCCAAATAACTTACCGAGTGTCCCTCTCGACTCTTCTAAAACCACGAACGATCTCGATCCAAATTCTGAGTCCAGTTCTGCTCCAACTCAAGTAGACCAACCTACTGAGTTTCGTGTTCCATTTCCTCATCGTCTTCAACCAAAGAAACATTCCGACTAAATGGAAAAGATATTGGAAATTTTTAAACAAGTGAAAGTTAACATCCCTCTTCTTGACATCATTCAACAAGCCCCCACTTACGCCAAATTTCTCAAAGACTTGTGTACCCAAAAACGTCACACACATGTACCCAAGAAAGTCTTCTTAGCTGCTGGACTGAGTGAAGTCTTGACCCAATCAATCTCGATCAAATACAAAGATCCTGGATGCCCTACAATCTCATGCATGATAGGCGATAAAACAATTAATAAATGCCTAGCTGATTTGGGTGCAAGTGTCAATTTGATTCCATATTTTGTTTACCAACAACTTGGTTTAGGTGAACTTAAACAAACGAAAATAACTCTTCAATTTGATGATCGTTCAATTAAGAAACCCGTTGGAGAAATCGAGGACGTACTCATCAAAGTTGGTCAATTCATTTACTCTTTCAATTTCATTGTTTTGGAAACTCAGCCTGTTAATAATCCAATGAGTCAAATTCCTTTGATTTTAGGTCGACCCTTTTTGGCTACTTCAAATGCTTTGATAAATTGTCACAATGGTTCAATGAAAATCTCTTTTGGAAACATGACTCTAGAACTTAACATTTTCAATCTTGAAAGTCATTCGAATGATTCATGTAACCAAACCTTGGAAGTTAATGCCATCCATGAAAACTCTGAAAACGGACCCATTAGCCTTAATGATGAGCGTGAGGCCGAGTACAAAAAAATGTTCCAAGACGCTCCTAACGAAGTCGAGTACACACTTCCTTTTGAATCGCTTTCAGTTTAGTCCAAATCTCAACCAAGCTCTTTGATCGAGAAACCGCCAAAGTTGGATCTTAAACCTCTTCCCGATCACCTTAAGTATGTATACTTAGGTGATGACGAAACTTGTCCTGTCATAATTTCTTCAAATTAACTCTCAATCAAGAAACTTCTCTTCTCTTGACTCTTTCTAAAAACAAAGATGCAATCGGTTGGTCCATTTCTGACATCAAGGGAATTAGCCCTACAATAGTTCAACATCGTATTCACTTAACCGATGAAGCCAAACCCACTCGTGAAGCACAGTGTAGGCTTAACCCTAAGATGAAAGAGGTAGTTCACGAAGAAATTCTTAAACTTCTTGACAACGGTATCATTTACCCCATTTCTGATAGCCTATGGGTTAGTCCCATTCACGTTGTTCCTAAAAAATCTGGACTCACCATTGTCGCAAATGACCAAAACAAACTTCTTCCAACTCGTACTCAAATGGGTTGGCGTGTTTGCATCGATTATCGAAAATTGAATGCTGCAACGCGTAAAGACCACTTTCCTCTTCCCTTCATCAATCAAATGCTCGAACGTTTAGCTGGTCATGAATTCTACTGCTTTCTTGATGGTTATTCTGTATATAACCAAATTCCAATCACTCCCGAAGATCAATGAAAAATGACTTTGACATGTCCATTTGGTACCTTTGCTTACCGACGTATGCCTTTTGGTCTTTACAATGCTCCTGCAACTTTCCAACGATGTACGGTTGGAATTTTTTCTGATATGATCGAACGCTTTCTTAAAGTCTTTATGGATGATTTATCGATCTTTGGAGATTCTTTTTCATCTTGCTTACATCATCTTGAGCTTGTTTTAAATCGATGTAAAGAAAAACACTTAACGTTGAATTGGGAAAAATGCCACTTTATGGTCAAACGAGGCATTGTCCTTGGACATGTAATTTCAAATAATGGCATTGAGGTAGATAAAGCAAAAGTTGACATTATTTCAAAACTACCCATTCCAAAATGCGTTAAGGACATTCGTTCATTTCTTGGGCATGCTGGTTTCTACCGACGCTTTGTGAAAGATTTTAGCAAAATTGCTCGTCCTTTGACTACTTTTCTAGCGAAGGACATTCCATTCGAATTTAACTCTGAATGTGTCACTTCTTTTGAACGTCTCAGAAAAGAACTCATTTCAGCACCAATAATTTGTTCGCCCAATTGGGAACTTCCTTTTGAAATCATGTGTGATGCTTCTAACTTCGCGGTTGGTGCTGTCTTAGGGCAACGCATCAACAAATTTCTTCACGTCATTTACTATGCAAGTATGACCATGAATGAAGCTTGAAGCTCAACTGAATTATACGACCACCGAAAAAGAACTTTTAGCTGTCGTTTTTGCGCTAGAGAAGTTTCGATCTTACTTGATTGGTTCCCATGTCACGGTCTACACAGACCATTTTGCTCTTCGACACCTTTTTGCTAAAAAGGGTGCTAAGTCATGCTTAATTCGATGGATCCTTTTGCTTTAAGAATTTGATCTTACAATCAAAGACAAAAAAGGATCTGATAACGTCATAGCCGATCACTTATCTCGTCTTCCTAACATGCCATCTTCATTACCAATCAATGAAAACTTTCCCGATGAACAACTTCTTTCTGTTTCAATCGATCCTTGGTTCGCTGACATAGTGAACTATCCAGTCACTAAGGAAACCCCCTCATTTTGGTCCAAACAAGATAAATAAAAATTTCTTTTATAAGTGAAATAATTCTGTTGGGACGACCCATATTTATTTAAATATTGTCCATACCAAATCATTCGTCGATGCGTTCCTGAGAGCGAAATTAGGAGTGTTCTCTCATTCTGCCATGATCATGTGTGCCGTGGTCATTTTGGTCCTAGGTAAACCGCTGAAAAGGTACTTCAATGTGGTTTTTATTGGCCTACTCTTTTTAAAGACTCGTTCGAATTCTATAAAATTTGCAATCGTTGTCAAATGCTTGGAAAGATTTCTCGACGAAATATGATGCCTTTGAACCCAATCCTTACGATCGAGATCTTTGATATATGGGGTATTGACTTTATGGGACCATTCCCAAACTCATTCAGAAACTTGTATATTCTTCTCCCTGTCGGCTACGTTTCGAAATGGGTCGAAGCCATTCCATGTAAAACAAATGATCATAAAATTGTTGTGAAATTTCTAAAAGAGGACATCTTTTCGATGTTCGGCATACCTCGCACAATAATAAGCGACAATGGAACGCATTTCTGTAATCGATCTTTTAAATCCTTAATGAAGAAATACTCGATAACCCACAAGTTGTCCACTCCTTGTCATCCGCAAACTTGTGGTCAAGTCGAAGTGTCGAATCGTCAAATAAAACAAATTTTGGAGAAAACTGTAAATAAAAACTGAAAAGATTGGTCACAAAAATTGACTGATGCGCTTTGGGCTTACCATACTGCTTTCAAAACTAATATTGGAATGTCCCCTTTCCGATTGGTTTATGGTAAAGCCTGTCATTTACCTGTTGAACTTGAACATAAAGCGCTTTGGGCAATAAAAAACTTAAACTTTCATCTTGAACAAGCTGGCGAAAATCGAAAATTGTAGCTCAACGAACTAGAAGAAATTAGGAATGATGCATACAAAAACGCGAAAATTTACAAGGAAAAAACCAAAGTTTTTCATGATAAGTCAATCCTAAGAAAAATGTTTTTGCCAGGCCAAAAGTTCTGCTGTATGACTCACGACTTTATTTATTTCCTGGGAAGTTAAAATCGAGTTGGACCGGACCATATGTTGTTCGGACTGTTTTTCCACATGGTGCTATTGAAATAGAAAACCCGAGGGATGGATCCATATTCAAAGTCAATGGTCAACATCTATAACCGTTCTTGGAATTGCCCAATGATCAAGAGGAGGAGCTCATGATTCTTTATGATCCACGATACATGAAGTAAGAATGTTAAGTTTAACCCTTCTTTGTAAATATGTTAATATTTCTCTTCTGTTCAACTCAGTATGTCATGCATTGACTGTGGGGACACAGTCGAAATCAAGTGTGGGGGGGGTTTCAGTTTCATTCCGTTTTGCATAGTTTACGTTAGCATTTTTTTCCTTTCTCTTTTTGCATTTTTTTCTTTCTTTTCTTAAAAAAAGTAAAAGTTTCGCACTTCTATTTACTTTTAAATAAGACATGATGGAGTTAGTATATAATTTTGGTCGTTTGATTTAAATATTTGGAAATTTACTTCGCTTAGCGGATAACGAAAGGAAAGTTTGAATTATGTGAAAATTTGGTGTAACTAGTATATTGGGAAATTCGTAGGTGATGAGTATGAAATGTTTTTTGAACCGTAATTCGATTAAATGAATGGTTGATTTAGACTACTTGCGATAACATTTTAGATCATTTAAGTGAAGTTGTGTTAAGATATTCTCGCTTAACTCTCTCTCTCTCTTATGTAAAAAAAAAGAGAAGAAGAAGAGAAAAAAGTATATATATTTATAATTATCCAAGGATATCCAACATTGCTGGTACATCTGGCGTTGGTGTGCAAACCCGCCAAGCTCTTTCCGACACCTTGTTGAAAAAGTCAGCGTCGGTATATCTTGGTCTCATTTTATGAGTTGGACACCTAAGCGTTACCAACATCTTGTTGACAAAGTCAGCGTTGGTCTGCACAATCCGCCAAGCTCTGTCCCAAACTCTCACGTCAGTCCACGAGGCAGTGCATAGGTGGCATACCTTGGTCTTTTCTGTTAGGTGTTTATAAATAATAATAATAATGTAAATAATTTTCAAAATAAAGAGAGAGTTAGCACTTAAAATCCAAGCACACTCTTCACTTATTCGACCTAACTTGTTAACAAAAAGGAAGTTGAGACGCTGTTTTACGATTGTTGATATCGATTATAGAATTCATTTCATATTTGCACTATGTTTCTACCAAAACAACTGGCCAAGCTGGAGGAGTTTGTAACGTTAACATGACTTTTGTTTGAAGTTTTGATTAGTAACGGACTCAAATTTCATAGTGATGACCCAAATTTGTGTTAACTCATTTGTGTAATATTTAAAAGTAAATTATCCATTTGTAAATATTCCTTTAAAGGCTTGAATTCATATTGTAAATATTTTTGAATCTTGCATTTTGTAAATAGTTTTTTTTGTATTTAACTTTTGGATTTTGGGGGTAGTATCCACTGAAAACCCTCACGAGACAACACTCGTCCTACTGGGGACACCCAGAGGTTCAACGGCTTGTTGCATACGCTCAATGCTATCGTTGCTCCCTACGAAAATGGTTTTAGCTTAGTTTTTACTTTATTCGAGGACGAATAAAAAGATAAGTGTAGGGTTATTTGATGTGCGCGTAAAAATGCACATTTATATTCACATATTTATTCTTGTTTAGTGCTAATAAATGTCATATATGGGTATTTTATCCTGTTTAAACAATAATTGAATTGATTTCAAAACATCATGCATTTATCATCATATAGGGGGAAATTGTCATTTTTGTGCTTGTATTAAATTGAGAATGTTTACTTGGACATTTTTCATATTTTGAAGAAATTGGATGTATGTAGAAAAGGACTTCATAAAGACATATATGCATACAAAGGAAAAAAGGGGAATAAATCAATGAAAAGGGAATCAATTCAAAGGAGGAAATCAATGCCTTGCCCAAAAAAATGAAAGGGAAATTAATCAATGGAGAGGGAATCAATTCAAAGTAGAGAATTAATGGAGGAACCCACCCATTCTCCCTCCTTCTTTATTGGGGACAATAAAAGGGCTTCATGAATCATTATTGCTGAGGAAAAAATGAAGTTAATAGAGGGGGCATTCTGGGTAGCACGCTAAAAGTCAATTTAGGGTTTCACTCATGTATAAATAACCCATGTATGTTAATGTAAATGGTATCTTGGGATTTTGAGTTTAGAGTGAGGCTGAAATCAAAACCTCTCTTTTCCTGCCATGGCTTCTTAGTCACTTCTTTTTTGTAATCTATCGCTTTAATGCAATCTTAATTTGTCGTCTTTTATTTACATTTTATTTTCTTTTATACTAGTAGATTAGTTGTAGTTTTAGCTATTTAGCCTGCATTTTCTTTTATTTCTTTTATGTTGCAAACTACATTTGCTATTAAAATAACAAACATAAGAGGCTAAATCCCTACAACTTAGGGATAATGAAGCTCTCTTTATTCATGTAGCTTCAATATATTGTTTATTCATGATCTCTTTTTGTGCTTTAATTCATATTGATGGTTATGGTTTTTGTGTTCATTATTGAGTTCGATAGCCTATAGTGTTGACACCACATAGGCTATGCTTGTTCATATGCTCACTAATTACCTCTTCATCTACATATGATTATGGTAATTAAGTGGAGACTGAAATCTGTATTTGATGGTTTATACTCCTAATTAATAGGGGATAGGTCATGCTTAAAGTATGATTCAATTTCAACTTGTTATCATTTTTCATAAAATTAGTAAAGTTGTTTAAGAGGTGTGACAAAATTTGATGGCTTATGTTAGGCTAATCAATAGCACAAATAGGTCATACTTAGAATAGTCACATTAATTAAATTAACTATTGACCAAAAAGAGAGATCATGGTTTCATTTTATATTGATTCATGTGATCTTGAGAGTGAATTTGCTCCTAAGTTGTCTTTTGTTCTCTTATTTTTCAACTAACATTTGTAGTTAATAGTTTGTTAGATTTTGCTAATTTTTAGCTAGTTAGTTAACATTCTCATTTGCTTTCGGTTTAATTTGATTGAGTAATTTTAGAATTAACTCTTTCCCTGTGGATCAACCTGTATTCGCAACGTACTACGATTGTATGCCGTGCGCTTGCGGTTTTATCACGATATTTCGTGTTAACGGTTTTCTAATTTAATAGAATATCCATTTGTCGAACAGGATATTTATATCAATTATATATATTGATCTCTTTTCCGTGAAGATTCCATAATTAATGGAATGTGATTTTGGGTTTATCGTGAACTGTGTTTTAAATGACATCGGTTCTTTAACCCAATTAAAGACATGATTTATTCCCTAAATTTGAATAATCATTATATAATGATTTTTGGGGATTAAAACTAAGTGGAGTTAATGAATCTTTAATTAGATTGAAATGTGAATGTGATAATTTAAATTATCAAATTCAGGGAATGATCGAGAATGGAGTACCACCAGTTTTACTCCAGGCGATAGTTAAATCTTTAATTAAATTTGAACGTGGAACGGTAGTTAATTTTATCGATAACACCGTGGTGTTAGATATGGAGTACTACCAATTTTGCTCCATGGGATGAATTGGTTGGGATTGGGAAATTAAATAAATGATTACTTTGGTAAGGTTCGCTAATCCCGACTAGTTTAGAAAACCTTAATTTGGTTTGAACTATGAAAAGAATATTTGAATAAAAGAATATTCTGGATTGGAATGAGGCGTATGTTGTGTTTTTATAGCACTTGTTTATAAGATATACAAGTTATTCGGAAAGACTGGGTTTATCCCATTCTGAATAATTGATACGATGATAAGTCGACGATGAAGATGATGATTGAAGACCGGAGATCTTCACATCATTTGGATGATTACTGATGTCTTAATTAGGCTGTACACCCAAGACAAGGTAACAAGTGGTTATCGTCCAGACGTACTTGGAGATCGATCGGATACGCGAGGACCTCTCTCCTGTATTGGACATATGGGACAAGGAAAAAGGTGCCTCCGGTTTCATTCTGACCCAGAACGGACTTGCAAATGGATAGTGTGTCTGACATTGTATTCCTTTATACGGCATTTGTTGATCTCTGCTAAATATATTTCTGTTTGGTGGCGGAGAATTTATTCTCTTGCTTAACACCCTTCTCTGAGACGTATGAGCTTAGAGGTTATATATTTGCAGAAATCAGTGTTACGGTATGGATTGACTGTGTGGCATGCTGAGATGCATGTGATCAAGGCTTTTGTTGAAAAGAAGGTCCTTGTGGTTGATGATCAAAGCACGACTTTGAATAACATAACTTTGTGTATAGCGTTAATTTCTTAGCCTCACACCCCGATGTGAACCAGAAATGGGAGAGGGCCTCAGGGTGGACATGCATTTCCTTCTAGCTAGGAGTGGTGTCATGGTATGGCGCCTATACATTTTACTCACGTGGATGTTGCATATTATTTGATGGATAGTGAGGCGCCTCAGATATATCGGTCACTACGGGGCTGATGGATGACATGGTCTACATACTGACCAGACTTACGCCCCATAGGGAGGGGAAACGTATTGTTCAGGGATTATTAATCCACTTAGTATGGACAGGCCCTGAGGCTCCAGGTGTAGTTGCAGCTGAATCCTGAGGCACAGGCTAGAGTGTCTCGAATCGGAAGGACGATCCCTTGCCTTGGTTCATAGATGGAATCCAACTTCCAATACGAGACATTTCAGTTTTAATCGTAGAACTAGTATGACGACATGATATATAGTACCCATGTCGTTTATGATTGATACATTTATATTTGAAGTTGATTTTGACACTATACCCTTATAGTAATATCAAAATGATTTTTAAATGTATCAAGCATGTTTGGCTATTATAAGGGAAAACTCTATCCTTCGGCTTGCGTTGCATTATATGATGGGACCTGACTCTTATAATAGCTTCATTTTTCTAAAAAGCATTGCGCTGTTTGTTTTATGCATTGGTATTCTTGGTAGGAATCCCATTCCGTGTTATACGGCATGGTCCCTTGATTTACTTAACTTTAAAATCGAATTAATAACCGTTTTAGTTTTCACACCAGTCACATGACTGACCTGGAGTTTATTTTTTTAACCTAATCTCTAGGTACCCCTATTTTCCATATGGGCAGCTAGTAGTTTTGGTTTTGCAAATTTATTTTTAAAGGGTCCTGGTTTTCAACTGGAGCTATATTCGGAAAGCTCTGTATCCAAGTATATCTTTCAGTTGTGTTATGAATTATTTTTCTACTGCTTTGTAATTTAATCTTTGATATTTATCTGATGTATATTACTTATTCATACTCTGTTATATTCTTGTACTCTTGTGTAATTGTTGTAATAAGCAATGAAATGTTTTTCTATTTGTGTTCTGATTGTCGTGTTCTCAACTCAATCCGGTTCCCGTAAGGGCAAGTTAGGGTCATTTCATTCAGAGCTCGGGCCCTTGGCGATATCGAGCCTTGATGGGTAGGCTGAAAGGCCCGTTAACACTTTGCCTCTAAAGTATGTTGTGTCGGAGACGGAACATACTTTGTAAGAACGTGTTAAGAACAAACACTTTCTTTATTAACCGTAGAATATTACAAGCCAATTTGAATTATCCATTTACCGTGCTTCGTAAGTCGTGATAAATCCATCAGCTGTTTTGGAAACTTAAACGGGATAAAGTAATAATGGTGCCTTACTGTCATCCGTCTAATCGGCTGATTCTTGACCTGTTAGTGTCTTTACACGTCAACCAAGTCTAGTCTAAGGGTCACGTCAACTGAATGCGAATAGCCTCTCCAACATTTATAAAAGGAAAGCCTTTTCACCTTTTTACTTTTACTCTCACCAAAAAATGACTTACTGCTCCATAGGAAGAAGAACGATCTCCATCTCCCCCCAAGATCATCTTTTTCAAGTAGCAATTGATTCTTTATCCTCTTCAAAACGCATAGGTGTCATTCTTGCATAGGATCTCTCTTTTCTCTGCTTTCAAATCATAATGTGGGTTTTCATGATTCGTTATTGGGAGCATCAGCCTCGGATCGCTGGAGTCAGCGACAATGCGATTGTCTATGGTAATCCCAATGTCATTCTGGCAAAATCTGATAGTATCGAATCCATCAACCCAATTATGTCATGAGGGTAGAGAACTTTCTCGCCTATTCATGGTGTCTCACGTGCCAAGGTGTTGTCAAACCCTAGGACACGTGGAAGCGTTTGAGAGGATGGTGAAAAGATATTGATCTTTGTACAATCTAACATATGGAAAGAAATAATAATTTCTGTGGCTTGTCTTTTACTGAGATAGTGCTGTAAAGCAGAACTAACCCCTTTTGGATTAATCTTTTATTTCATCTTAACCACCTTTTCATCTACCAATGGTTAAAGCACGTGGCACCCATAAGCAGGGATCGGGCAAAAAGTTGACCTTTTCCATTTGAGTAGATAGTGCTTCTGAATCGTCGGTCGGATCAAAGCTTGATTCTGATAGCGACCCCTGAAGTTGATCGACAAGTCTACAGCCTTCCCCCAAGATATCGATTGAGTTAAATGAAGTGGCAAATGTTCCCATAGCACCCGACATGCTCCCTGGTGCAGAAATCCTAGAAAATCCCCCGAATGCAGAAAGGACCACGATAACCCTCAAACGACTACAGAATTTGACTGGTAAACACAAAATCCCTTTCGAAGATGTTCTTCTCCTACAGAAAACCGATCGACCTCACAGACCCCCAGATGGTTATATGGTGATATCTCTCCTAGTGTGTAACGTGGGAGCTATTTCCCCTTTTCCTTCATTCATTGTTGATTTCTTACTGCAGATGAACTTGGCTCCAATGCAATTCCACCCAATTGCTTATGACAACCTTTTATTAGTCTACAACTTGTACATGAGGTATTTGGGTCACCCTTTGACCTTCGATGACTTGGATTTTCTTTTCCACTTTAGACACAACGAAAAATAGTCCCCTTCTCTTCTTTACTTCGAGACTGCTCGGGGCTGGAAGATTATTGAAGAGATCCCAAGCAAAGTGGGTGATCCAATGCGGGAATGTTTTTGCATTAAAGAGCAGCCAGGATGCGCCCGATATTGGCTTCAATACAGTAAGTCTCATCATCGATCGATATATTCATAGTAGAGTTCCTTATAACAATCATTCTTTTTTACATAGGGGATGACCCAACAAAACCCGAGGAGAAAGTGTTTAAGGAAAATCACAGGCAATTGATCAATCCGAAGCTCGAGCGGAGGTGGTTTTGGAACTGCTTGACTGACGAGCATTTACATCGATATGTTGTCCTTGACAAGAACAAAACAATAGGGTCACAGAAGGATGGATCCGGGTGAACAACACCAAGTCAGGGTGAGATGCACCCAGCCATAAAGAAATCAGGAAGTACGCAGATGACCCACTTGGTCGGGAAGCCCTCGGTCCGCACTTCGCCTGGGGAGAAAAAGAAATTCCGTCAAAAAAAGCCTATTTCAAAAAACGGGTTCGAGCGACTGAACTTCGAGAGGTGGAGCATCAAAAAAGAGAGAAGGTCCATGCCAAGGAAATTCCAAAGAAAGTACGAGGAGAGCCTACCAAAGAAAACTCCTTTATGACTAAGTCTTCGAGAGGCTCCTCCTCCAAGCAGTCATCCCTCATCCTCTGTCAACAGTCTCACCTACTAACCTGTTAATTTTAAGAGGAGGAAGGTTAGAACATAAAGTTCTGGTGAATGAAATATAAATGAGTTTAGGAATAACTATACCCTAAAATTTGGAAATATAAACTTTTCAAGTTATGTTTACGTAACAAACATATACACAAGCAAATATATAAGGCGGACATCCTAAAAGTCACTAAAGGCCTACATATAAATCTAAGGGTGGATGTACTTATGGCCACTTAATACCCATGAAATCTGGGGGCGGACATTCTTTATAGTCGCTTAATACTCACGAGGCAGGCTATTCCAAGTCACGTAAGGCCATTTAATATATTAAGGGTGGACAACCTTACAATCATTTAATACCTTATGGTGGGGCCCTAATCACTTAAGGCCTTAACTCCAATGCCAATATCATAATGTATATACTCTCTTTGTAGTTCGATAAATAGTAACGACCACTTACTACTAGGCAAGGGTCGGGAACTCACTTTAAGAGAAATCTCCTGGCGGACACTCTTGTCACTATTTAGCTATCCCTATGGGTGAAATCCTAGCCACTTAATACTTCCATTAGACGGTGGATCCTTTTTAGCCACATATATACACCACCTCAAGGTTAGTCCTTACTAGCTCCTAGATAATATACATACATTACTTGGAGAACTACCCTACTCACGTTATCATCTAATAAGACCAATTAATACCTTTGTAAGAGAAAGGTGGACCCAATAACCATTTAAATCCTCGAAGGGTCGGTCCAATGACTTGGGTCTTGAACCATGGAGTGAACCCTAGAAACGGACCTAGTCCTAACCACTTAATATTCAACAAGAAAAAGGTCGACCACTTAAAACCTTCTTCCCAAAGCAGGCTTACTTCACACACACAATACATATGCACATTGGACACCCCACATTAGACCGACTACTTGTAGATGCTGAATTTGCCTTGCTGCTCCAGGCAAACTTGTACTTCAATTTGGGTCTAACCTCATATCGTAGCTTATTAATTAAAATGGACAATGGAACTTAGACCCCACACATTAACCGGGCTTTCTTGTAGATATTGGATATGTGGGTCGGTTTTGGGTAGACTTCTACTACAAGTAATGGTTAACCTCGTGTTTATGTGTCATAAATAGATCTAATGCCATTAACACACACAAGCATACAAATTCTTACAGGGACATTTAAATTCAAATTCCTAATTTAATCATTCATTATGCTCTTAATACATGTAATTATTATGTTGTTTATGTTATAGATACATATATATAGTAACATAAATTAAACGAACACAATTAAATGTTAATCCCTACTTCAAACAGAGGTGTACAAGTTATTATTTCCCATATTTACATCAACCAAGGCATAAATGTACATATTAACATGTAGCAATCAAAATGAAAAAAAAAGGAATAACATTAAAGAACTTTCAACCTAGTTTTGACTTGATTATTAAGTTAATAAAAGATGAACCAAGTGTACATACCATATATATATATATATATATGTATATGTATGTATGTGTGTGTGTATGTCCGCGGGTGCGGCGCAGTGGAAAGGAGGCCTAACTTCCTGGTAAAAGGTTGCAGGTTCGATTCCTACCATGCACTTCCCCATCCAACATAAGTTTACCTGGGCGTATGGGGGCATGGATTAGCGGACGGGTTTACTGTACCCTCCTTAGGAGTTTACCGGCCCGTTGGCTCCTCCTGGGTTTTCAAAAATATATATATACACACACATATATGTATATATATTTGTATTTATATATATGATTCCTATTTTGTAATGGATTCACTTTTTATGTATATTTACATACATAACCTTAATATTTGAATATCTTGTAAATAATATTTTCAAATACTCTATTTTTGAAGAAATAGATATCTAAACCTATTTTATTACAATTACATCCAAATCTTAACCTTTTGTACAAAAATCATACATATGAAGTTCCATAAAAATGAGATAAGATGAATCCAACGAAACATAGAAAATTATACAACACAGCCAAGCTTCTCTTTTATTAATGCAATAATCCCAAAACCACAAAGATACATTCATTGATAGTTTCATTATAAGAACATAAACAAAGTGGAATTTTTAAGGGGTTTTAATGTTGTGTTTTTTTTCACATTAACTCAAACCATCATAGGCACAAGTCTTAAACAAACAAATTACACGAAAATAGCAACTCAGATGGATTCCACTTACAGTGCTATTACGTAGAGCAATAACAAGATCGAATAGAATAAGATTCGGATTTCGCATTCGAGAACAAACGTACTCCAACCTTTCAATATATATATATATATATATATATATATATATATATATATATGAATCACATATTAGAACCTTATATACATGAATCAAAATTCCAGAATAAAAACCAAATCTATGTTAGAATAGAGTAGAGAAGATAGAATATATTAGGGAGATAGAAGAAAACCAAAACCCTTTTCTTTTCCGGAACTAGAGACGGTAGAAAGGCAACATGGAGGCATTGAGAAGTTGTAAGGTTTGGAGTGATGGTTTGAGGGTCTATTTATAGTTAACGTTGTGTATATGGACGGTTAGATATAATTGATTAAATATAAATGGTTCATTTGATGTAACTTAAAAATAAGTCCCTATATAAAACAATCCTCGTTGGGCTCCCCTACAGGAGGGCGGTCGACTACTCCTATAGGAGGGCGGTCGACACCCCTACTAGAGGGGCGGTCGACCCTATTCTTGGGTCGAGGCGAGGAGAAAATTATCTCATGAACGTTATTTTATGATCGTTCGTTGATTGATTTGGTTTATTTCTTGCCTTCTATTAATTATTCTTATCCCCTGCTGTGTATAAATATGCACACATAAGTTGGAATTCAAAAGGAAAATTCTTTTCATGCTTATTCAGATTAATATATTCCTGATTTGTATATTTATTTATTTGAAATTCAAACCTTGTACGATAATGTATATGTACAACTTAATTAATTAATATCTTTTGTATATGGACACTGTTTTCAGCAAATAAAATATGAAAAAGATCATAATCTCTCCACGAATGCAAATATGACACTTTCGTGGATTAATTCCTAATTGTCCAAAATTCCAGTTTTAGCCTATTAATTAGTTATTATCATTTATTTTATATTAAATTAAATTAAGTATACTTTTATGGGGTGTTACAAATTTTTAGCGTCCAAATTATGGTGACGAGTTCTACGATTTGGAAGAGAGTAAATTTGAATAGGAGAAACTTTTTATTTGAGCATTTTGGAATGACATATGCAGGATGTTTCAGATTGATGATTCTTTCTTCTTGAAGGTTGAGTCCAATAACGAACAATAGAAATCCTAGAGTAGAGCAGTTGACCATGAGTCATGGTGCGAAAGTTGTCAAGAGAAGGCTAGGGAACATGGTTGGATGACAGATGAAATTTTATAGGTAGTTCCCGACTAGAGAACTTCATATGGAGTAGGAAGACAGTACTAAAGTTTCTCTGCAGTGGAGATACGTATGCAGAGGGATCATTAGTACATAGGTTTGGGAAGGTTCTTGAAGAGCCAAGGCTTGAGCGTCTATCGAGTCTTCGACTTGATGAAGGTTATAAGCTAGTATGGAGGCTGCTCGTTGGATATATGTAGTTAATCCAAGGGGACTCCTAAATACCACTTATGCTCATTCTCGACCAAGCAAAGGTTGTCAATCTGACGTAGACTATTTAAGATCAGATATGGTACAACTATTGTGGAACTAAATGTACTTTATATCCAACGCATTGAGTGAGTGAATGTGAGGATGGCATGAGCAATTGTCAAGTACGATTCCTTGCAAGAAGGCTAACCATATTTATCCCCAATTAAAGGATGATTCACCAAATAAGGAAAGTTATAGGGAGTCAAAATCTTGTTGTAGAGGAAGGAAATGGTTTGAAATTGCTAATTATGACTTGCAAACTATGTTCAATACGTTCAAGAGGAATATGCAACAAAATGCTTAAGTAGCTACCGCTAATGCTATCGCTGGGAACAATGCTCAACCATAGGCGCTCGGAGATGACTTCGCTAAGCTTAAAAAGTAATTTTCAAGATTGGGAGGCAAACCTTTTGTGGGAACGAATTCGACAGTAGAGGTTCGGATTGGCTCGATACTTACAAGAAAATCTTAACTTGGAAGATGTGGTAAAGAGAAAGTTAGCCTCATGTCAACTTCAAGGGCGAGCGTTGAACTGGTGGAATGCAGTGAAGGTTGCTACACTAGAGGATAAGCTCACCTGGGATCAGTTTAAGATTCAATTTATGGAAAAGGAAAAGGATGAGCTCACCTGGGATCAGTTCGTTGAATTTCCCTTCGCCGAAGGAAAATGGCATTGCCATTCAGGGTATGCTTTCCATTTTCAATATTCCTATTCACCTTTTTTGATAACTGGGCTTCCCATTCCTTTATATCTAGAGACTTGGTAGAAAGAATAGAATTGGAACTCTAAATCATTAATAGACCTTTAGTAGTAACGAAACCCATTGGCTACCTCGCCAATCTCAGTATCGTTTGTCATAATCTTGTTTTAACGAGTCACTAATGCTCTTTTGTTTGTGATTACTTTGTTTTGGGGTTTGTAGGTTTTGGTATCACACTAGGGATAGATTGACCTAGCATGTACAGAGTAATAGTAGATTGAAAGAGGATATCGATGACAATAGGGGCGAACAACGAGTGGAAAGTAGTGGTTGGATGCTTACCAGTTGAGGAGGTAATGGCCAATTACCTATGATTGCTCGAGGTTTCAGATAATGATTTGTCGACATTACCAGCCGCTAAAGAGTATCCAAAGGTATTCATAGAAGTGAGCGGACTTCCACCTACCAGAGAGATTGAATTCCATATTGACCTTATAAAGGATGCCAGACCTAAAAGCGATGCCTTTAAGGAGGATGGCACCCAAAGAGCATAGAGAGCTTGAGGTGCAAGTGAATAATCTTTTTGAGAAAGGTTTCATTCAGAGGAGTATATTTGAATGGGGTGCACTAGTAGTATTCGTAACGAAGGTGGATAGTTTCCTTAGATTATGTGTTGAATACCATGAGTTAAAAAAGTGCTGAGGAAGAATAAGTATCATTTACCACGTATCGATCAATTATTTAATCAACTTCATGGTGTGAGGGTGTTTTCTTAGTTGTATCTTATTACTGAATGTCACCAGCTTAGAGTGGCCAGAGAGTGTGTGCCAATAATGGTGTTTCGAAAGCCATTTGGATTTTATGAGTGGATGGTTATGCCATTCGGGCTAACCAATGCACCCACCTACTTTGTGGATCTTATGAACTATCTCTTCAAGTATCAGTTAAATAAGTTTGTGCTTGTGTTCATGGATGACAACTTAGTCTACTCTCAATCAAAGAAGGAACATAAGTTGCATCTGAGGATTGTTCTTAAGGTGTTGAAGAAGCACCAGTTAAAGGCATAGTTTTCCCAATGTCACTTCTAGTGGAGAGAAGTGAGATTTTTGGATCACACTGTTTCGGAACAAGAAATCGGTAGATCCCGCGAAGGTCATACCGGTCCAGGATTAGACTACACATAAGAATGCTACAGATGTGAGTATTTTCTTAAGAATAGTATGGTATCATCGGAATTTTATCTAGGGCTTCTCTTAGATAGCAGCGCCTTTGACTAACTTGACTAAGAAGAATAAAGCTTTTACTTGCTTTTCTATATGTGAGCATGCGTTTGTAAGGCTGAAGGAAAAGTTTACAAGTGCACCGGTGTTGGTTATTCCAGGTGGGAACAAGTAGATGAAGGTACACATTGAGGCATGTGTTACCAGATTGGGAGCGGTACTAATGCAGAAATGTAAGGTTGTAGATTATGCTAGAAGACAGTTAGAACTACATGAGAAGAACTATCGTACCCATGACTTGGAATTAATAGCGATTGTGATTGCGTTTAAGATATGAGGGCACTATCTTCTAGGAGATAGGTTTAAGTTGTTTATCGATCATTTGTCATTAAAGTACCTCTTTTCACAAAAGGATCTTAACCTTCGCCGGCAGTGGTGCTTAGAGTTTTTTAGCTTCCTATGACCCTAGACTAGCGTATACACCGGGGAAAGTAATGTAGTCACTGATGCTTTGAGCCAAAGACAAGCTAGTTTAGGGGTCATGTTCGTTGAGTAGAAGAAGTTAGAATATACTGTTTGTTATTATTTCCAACCAAGATGTGAGTTGGAGCCAATGATGTCGGCAAACTTGACTATCAGACCTATTTTGATCGAATTAGAGATGGTCAAAAGCATAATCCTATGTTGGTTGGGATCATCGCTAAAGTTGAGTCTAGGACCGAGTCGACGATTTAAAGCAGCATGGATTTGACTGAAGTGTTAGGAACTAAGATGATGGTGTTAATGACGACAAATATTTTTGACCATTATTATTACAAAATATATACTAACACTATTGTCTTTATATATATATATGCTGTTATTGGGAATGAAGGTTGTACAGTATAAAGATTCTAGATCGAAGATAACAAAGACGAAGAATTCAAGATTGAAGACTCATGAGTATCAAAAGTACAAAATAAGAAGATAAGTAACAGAGTCTAGAATTTTTGTTAGAAATCGAAAATAGCACTAACATCTTTATTCAAATTTTAATAATAAGATGGAACCCCGTGAACTTTCAAATGGTGTTTTCAAATTATTTTTTGAAATTTCCTTTCGATTTTTTAGCCTCAAAATGAAAATTGTTTTGAATAACTTATTTTTTGTTTCAAAATATTTCTTTTTTTCGAAAATTTTACTCTTTGTGATTAATTGTTATTTTTAAATTTCAAAATTTTAGCCTTAATCTAAAATTATATTTTTAATTTAATATTCTTATATTCATATTTATAGTTTATACGTTAAGTATTTTATTTTCAAATCATTTTCTAGAATGTTTAACAAGTGTTATTAATTACTTACATTATGATTAGAATGTTTTACAAAGTCTCATAATTGTTTTAACAAGTTTCAAAGCAAATTTTAATATATATTTAAGTTTTAATATCACTTTTATATATTATAAATATATGCTTTAAATTTATTATAATTTTATTATATTATTTTATATTATAGGAAAATAATTTGTTTAAACTCCAAAACTACCTTGATTTATTTAAACATCATTTTCATTGTCTTCATAAAACTATATTTAAAAAATACATTGGTGATGTAGACATAGGAGGATGATCCATGTCGACATGGTAGTCGTTTTTTCAAAAATTTAAATTTCAAAAGAAGTGTCCATTCATTTAAATCCTTTCCTAAATAGACATGGCTATTGATTTCCTTCATATACCCAACCAAAAACGAATTTTTTAACTACTTTTCAGTATCTTAATCTTCGCTACTCTATTTTCTTTCTAAATTTTCAAGATTTCTTAACCAAAGTCTACCGAAATTTAAAGAGAATCAAACTATATCATCTCTAGTTTAATTCTCTACCACTTTATCAAAGATTTAAGTGCTATTTATAGTTATAAAAGTATTTTAATCAAAGTCTTATCAAGTCTCTCTATCAAACTATTGTTGAAAAGAGGTTCGTAGCCTATTCAAATAAAATAGGTATGATTATAGTTTGTTTAAATCATTTGGATGTGATTATAGCCTATAAATCAATTAGGTGATCCTGTATCTAGATTGAATCAAGAGAACTTAGTGGGCTCGTAAGCATTTAGGGGTGGGCCTCGTGGCCTTGAAATCAAGGATTGTAATATCGACATTTATTTGAAAGGAAATCTAAACAAACTTAAGTTGTATGGGACTAGATGTAGGGTAAATCCAAACTAGTATAAAATCTTGGTATGTTCTTTCCTTTACTGCTTTTACTTTTTATTTACATCCGTGTTTGATTATGTGACTGTTACATATCTTTGATTTGCATTTGATTCTAATATATTCAAAAGGATTTCAAGAAATTCGTAAATTCCATTAAACACCATTCATCCCCCCTTCTATGTTAATTTAACCTTAAGATCCATAATCTGCATTCCTAACAATTGGTATTAGAGCATTGGTTTACAAAGTTTTCATAATCAAGTTTTTGAAAAAAATTAATGGCAAAATTTCGATAAAAATTATTAACATTATTTCCGTATGGATATGTCACATAATCATCATGATGCTGTTGTTTAAAATTAAAAATGGTTATTTTGATAAGTCGCTTGATTCTTTAAAAAGTTTTGTTGTTTTACAGGTGAAGAGTTATGTCTAACAAATATTGATTAAAAGACACCAGATGATCATTCGTCGATCAAAAGAACAGATGAATATGCAATTAGTAATGTACAATGAAATGGATACCAAATCAATATAAAAATATTGATTATCATCTATATCTTGTTTTAATACTATTCTACCTTCATCTTCTTCGCAAATCCACTAGTTTCGTGCGTATCCGTCAAGAAATGACCAAGTTATGATCAAATGAAGTTTTAGTGCACAAATGAAAAAAGAAACCAAAATTGTCACTAGTATTCTTCATATATCATCCAGATATTTGAGTATTTCATCTCAACTCCTTTTCCAAATTTTAGGTATTGTTCTCACGGTTGTTTTGATTGGTGAAGCTTTAAATTCCAATTAAAACTGAGTAAGAAATGAAAGTTTGAAGTTTGCTATTCAAAATTGAAAAACTATGTATGTGATTTCATGCATTTCTCTTACTGTTTAACCGGTTGGACCCTACTACCATTCAAATTCATCAACGAAAAGTTTGTAGATCATAGCCCTTGCCTTCCTCTTTGATTTGCCACTAGTTTCACCCAATCCGTTAAGAAACAAAGGAGATACGCCTTCCAGAAGATTGACTGTAAATAGAAAATAGGGAAGAAGAAGAAGAAGAAGAGAAAATTTTATGAAGATACATGACTATTCGACCTATTTATAATGGTTGAAGTGTCCATTCATTCAAAATTCAAATTCAAATTCAAGATTTTTAAGCCAAGTTGGTTAAACTACTAAATCATCAGTATTTTTTTCATACGGCCTTCAAATTCGGCAAATGAATATATTACGCTGATTAAAAGAATGAGTCCATTGCAATAGAGCAGACCTTTTCATCAAATTATAAAAAATATTAAAGTTTGGTTCGTGAAAAAGGTTGAACAACAAAGTTAGAAAGATGGAGGGTTACAAAAAGTGGTACGCTTTACTATTATCATTATCATTGCATTTATATATATATATATATATATATGAACATAGTTAGGTATAGAAATTTATCTCTTTTTAAATTTTAGATATATTGGCCCATATGTTGGCACACCATAGTACACATATCAATATACCAATCTAATTTTTTTAAAGTCTTTTCTTATTTTAGATTTAAATTTTGCTACTCTTTGTTTTGATTTTAAAAATTGAAAGGACATCTTCTCAATAGAAAAAATGTCAGTTCAATTTAGTTTGTCTACTATTTACCAGTATTTTATTTCAAAAAATATATATTGGAAGTATATGAATGTATATAGTTCATAGATATATTAATAAAGCATATAAAACTTGATATTTTTTTAACATTCTATATTTTTGTAAAATATAAATTTATACATCTTTTATATATGGTTAAAACATATATAGTTTAAATTATATATTTTTCATTTATAATTTTATAAAATAATCCTCGGTTACATTATCATAAATCTATAATTTAATACTAATTTTGATTAGATACATAAAACTTACATATTTAACTTAATATTTTGGTTTGATAAATGAGTATTTATGTCTTAAGTATATAGTTTAAAAATGTACAAAGTTATAAGTTTATAATTTACTTTATGTTACTCTATTTAATCAAAAATAATTTTATTGTAATTACAATGTGTATATATTATAAATGTTTGTTTATTTATTATTTTAATTTCAAGTTTTCTCTTATAAATGTTAGTTATATTTTTCCTTAGCAAATTAATATATGAAACACACCACCTCCGTTAAGGTCACTCACAAAGGGAATGCCTTAACTTTGGTGGAGGGTTATAGGTACAAGACACAGAAAATTTTACAAGATAGATAAATATAAGCACCGAAATTCAAATATTTATTGTATACATGGTTCAATACAAAAGCATTACATCAAATTGTCTCATAATAACTTCCAAAATATTACACCATAATTTCTATCTTGATTATTTAATAAAGAAGCATAAACCATAGATAAAACTGCATAGATCCCCAAGTGTAGTGTTCAAAAGCCATAGCCAAGGTGAGAGAGTCCCAATCATACATCTACTTTCTTGAAGCTTACAAAGAGTCTGACTAAGCTGGAGTATTCCCTCCCTATGGACCGGGGGGAGTGGGGGAAGGGGGGAGGAACGAAAGAAAAAAGGATGAAAGAAAACGGGTCAGACAATAAGTCTGGTAAGTTCAGTGATTACTAGTATTTAAACAAGGGAAGGGATCATGACTGAAATAACAGAACATAGGACAACACCCTAATATAAGATAAGAGGAACAAGTGATCGCACCCATTACTATAGTCTCCGCACCTACTTAACCATTGGTTCAATCAGCCCATGTGTGCACAGCAAACGATCCCCTTAATGATCGGCTCCTACTCGCATGCATTCATGTCCTGTGTCATTCGGCCCCGCTTGACTGTAAATACCTGTGCTGGTCCCACCATTGGGTGTATCAGTCCCTCTGGTGGCAACCCGACACGATTCAAGATGCATAGTGTATACTATTGATGCCCAGTGCCTGTTTTTTCCACTTCGGAGTACGTGCACACCCATACTCCGTCGGAACCTACACTGACGCACCAACCGCCGACGTTTTGATCGCTTATAATCAGCCCAGTAATCATGCCCCACCCTGCCTAGTTCAGGGTACCATGATACATCTATGTGGGTTACTGCTGAAATGGATCCCCGTTACTAGGGTTTTCCAATCAACATGTTTATTTGGATAAGTGTCCAAGTTTACCTAAACCCACCCATCTGTTTAGTTAACATGTTGAATCGGTTAAGTGTTTCCCTAATTGACTTAACCCTACCGATCCTGACTTAGCTTTAATTTATTCATTAAAGCACCAACCACTCACATAAGACAGGTCTTGTTGTGGTCACTAGATATATCGGTCGGTTCCAGGCAGATTTACATCACAACTCAATCTAACCTCAGGTTCTTTTTGGGCTTGATGCACTGACCACCCACATTAGACAGGCCTTGTTGTGGTCACTGGATATACCGGTCGGTTCCGGGCAGTTTTACACCACAACTCAGTCTAACCTCGGGTTAGGCATATTTGTCTTTTCTAAATTCACATACTTTCTATATATGTCTAATTTCTTTATGTAAATTAATTTTAATTTAATCATGCCATAATTATCCTTTGATTATGCTCACAATAAATGGTATATCAAATATACCATTTTATGAACAATTCTATGCCATGAATTTTCATATTTTCCCATCGTTATCCCCGTGGAACATACGCATGAATCACATAAAATGTTGGGCTAGTAAATTAGCCCAAACCCTTAAACAAAAAGGGGTAATAAACAAGGGACATGAAGTAAACAAAAAATATCATATATTTAACTTATCATGTGTAACTTGGCATAGAAGTATCATTAACTTAATTAAACGGGTAAAGGTGAACTTATAACTAAGTTGGATCTAATTGTCATGTAAACTTGATATAGGTCTAGCATGGAGGTTTAACATATAAACACAATTTTAAACCACAACTTAGCATATTAACTTATGTATGTCAAAACATAAGAAAGCTACTATAAACATATTTAAATCACAACTTAGCATGATAACTTATGTGTGTTAAACATAAGAGAGCCATTGTAAACATATTTAAATCACAACTTAGCATGATAACTATTGTGTGTTAAACATAAGAGAGCCATTATGAACATATTTAAATCACAACTTAGCATGATAACTTATGTGTGTTAAAAATAAGAGGGCCATTATAAACATATTCGAATCACAAATTAGCATGATAAATTATGTGTTAAAACATAAAATAGCTACAAATCAAATCTTGCAACATAAATTGATTCAACTTAACATGGATCTAAATATACATGAATGTTGATCTAACATGTATGTATGTGCTTTAGATCATAAACTTGCAAGGAACCACCAAATTATAACATTACATGTTTCACCATTCAATTGGCATAATACGTTCATTTCCCAATCATAATAGATACCAATATATAAAATATGGTATGTTCATCACCACAAGCATATAAACATGATCAATCGCAACGGTAATTTAAGATAAATAAGAATCAAACTTCATTTATCTTATACATAAGCATCATTCTATATTCGAATTACAACTTTTCATGATTCATTTGAAAGAACGTTTAAATCTATGTAATAACCAACTAACAAGAAGGAATTCTTGATTTCTGAAATCTGAAATCTGAAATTGGTAAGCTCGCCTTTGATGTAGATCGTTGAATTTGATTACTTTAATTTGACTTTGATTCAGGTTTTTATCTTGTCTTTGAATTGAAAGCGGTGACGGCTACTCCAAGTTCCCTATTGACGGCATGATAGTTCCAGGATTATTTTTGTGTGATTTTTAGGCTTGAGCATTGGGTTGTTTATATAGAATTTCAATTTAATTAGAGCCGTCGGATGATCCTAGAGTTAACCACAACCATTCAGTTAGGATAGGGTGACACCTCAGCCCTAATGACTCAGCAAGGAGTTAGAAAGGACTCAGCAATGACTCATAGGATGGATCAGATCACACCAGAAAGCTGTGCAGGCTCTCAGCTCGGCCTGGGCACACTTTTCAGGTGCGCTAGTGCAACTTTTGTACTGGCGAACTTGGCAGGTGCGCTAGTGCATCTTTTGTACTAGCGCACTTCGCAAGTGCGCCAGTGCATATTTGTTTTTTCTTCTTCTTTCTTCTGGTTTTCAGCTTAACTTCATTCGTCCATATCTCCTTCATACGGTATCCGTTTTACTCAAATTCAGACTCTATCTCAAGTAAAATTCCTAGACGAACGCAATGGCATAACCCATATCCCTTAATTCTCACATTTGAAATTAATTATTCTTTGATTCATTACTATAACATTAACAGGAAATACGGGGTGTTACATTCTCCCCTCCTTTTAGGATTTCGTCCCTGAAATCTTCAAGTCGAGAAGAACTTATATCCTACCATCCAATCACCCATCTACTCAACCATCAAACACTGGCGTCCATTGTCCTTAAAGGATTTCTAATGCTTCATGATCATATGAATTGTGCGTGTACATGCCCTTATCTAATGAAAAATCAGGCGGTCTACTGATTCAGTTGACCTCTTTAATGCGAATTATGTCAGTGCCATGAGTCCATTATGAATGAAATTTTTTTTCTACTCAAAATTTCCTATATGAGTGCACAATCATTCATACAAATGCAACGTCCATATGATAACACATCAAGTTTCAATCCATATACAAATACATATATGCATATGCAATGTGGAAGCGACTGAGCCGATCTAATACCTAATGTGTGTGTATATGCATCCACGAGCAACCACTAGCAACCACTTGCAACCATCAACCATAACATGTTTCAATTACATGTTTACATCCAATTGGATTTCTACCTAAGGATAAAGGATAGAATCGAGGAGATATACCTAAAAATATAGATACGAGCATAACTTAAGGAAAAAGAGATCAAGGATGTACTCTCAAAAAGAAAAGGGTAGGCTACCCGTTTTTTGTCCTCAGTTTCCCAAGTCGCACCTTCCTCAGTGTAACACCCCACCTCCGTTAAGGTCACTCACCAAAGGGAATGCCTTAACTTTGGTGGAGCATTTTAGTAAACAGAACAGAAACTTCCAAGACAGATAAAACAGTACTTGAAAAATTTTAACTTTATTACAGCGGAAACAGAAATTAATATGGTTACATCCTTTCAATTTCAGAATTCAAGTACAAAATATTAGTCTTGTACAAAAGCCTTCAAAATGCATAGTTTAAAATCATAATCCCCATGGAACGGAAGCTATACAGAGCCAAGCCATACTTTAAGCACTTCAAGCAAAGAGAAATCCAGATCAAGCTAAAGTATTTCCCTCCTTGGATAACCTGGGGGGGAAACGGAAGAAAGGAGGCGAAAACAACAAGGGTCAGACAAAAAGTCTGGCAAGTCCAGTGACTTTCAGCATATGAACAGATAATAATAATATGATATGAATATAAAACTGGATGTGAGATAACTATAACAGGTGTAGCAGATATAACAGAAAAACAGAATGATATAAACTATTGTTTTACACTTCTCTGCACTAATACTAGTATAGCAGAATTAGGTGTCACCCTAATGTCTAAATTGAAGCAGGAACGGGTACAGAATACTTTAACAGAAAACAGAATGCTAATAATGGGCCTTTACTACCCGATCAGAAACAGACAGAAGAAGAAACAGATTTATCCCTGTGGAAACAGAATGTGGAATTAGGTGTACACTAGTAATGGGCCTTTACCACCCGAACAGACGGTACCACACAGAAACAGACAGGTGTTACCACCCAACAGAAACAGACGGTACCAACAGAAACAGACAGAACTAAGTGTACCCTAAAACCCTACCCCAAGCGATCGGCTCCCTAATACATAAATATCCTGTGTCGGCCCCACAGTAGGGTGTATCACTCCCTAAAGTGACAACCAATTGGCACAGACCTATTTATAGATGTCACGGCGTCTTACATCCTCAGAGGCAGACCGGGATCCATGCACGCACATGACCCGGTTGGAACGCACCATCAACACCCCTCGCCATTATCAGAATGAACCTCTTATAATTAGTTCAGTAAGCGTGCCCGGACCCTACTTACTGTTGGGTCAAAGTTTTGATACCAGAAAGGGTTACTGACTAATATGGGTCCCAAACAACAGATGACACAAGTAATTCCCCTCCTAACCTTGTGTCCCCAGACTAACAGATTTCAGATTAACTTGTTTACAAGTTCAGACATACAGAATTCAGATTTACTAATTCACAAATTAAGTTAACAAGTTTTCAGACTAACGGATCAGATGTACAGATTTTTCAGATTTGTCTAACTTTGTATTGGGCCTACAGATTCATGGACGGGTTTTACTACATCTATTAATCCCATTGGTTTAACCCTATTTTTCCCAATACGTTTAGACGTCATTCTTATCTTAGATTTGCATTAATTAATTATTAATTCACAGACCTCTCACATTAGGTCGGTAGCTTGTGGCCGCTGGATATGCCGGGCGGTTCCGGGCAGACTTCTACCACAAGCCAGACCTAACCTCGTGTCTTACGCATGTTATGACTAACTTCTCACATTAGAACCTATTGTTTGCGGCCACTGGATGTGCCGGGCGGTTCCGGGCAGATTTACGCCGCAAACTCATTCTAACCTCGAGTTAGCCATGTTTATCTTTGCGGTCAATTAATTAATAATTTACCGTTTATGCGCACGCCCAATATATATGCCAATTCAGATTATATCAATAACAGGATGATTATATCAACATAGCAGATAACAGATTTTATATGACTTAACGGATTTAACAGATTTAGCAACTTAGCGGATTTTTGGCATATAACAGGTTAGGCATTTCAACCGACAAATTTAACAGATTAGGCATTTCAATCTAATTAGCAGTCTAGGCAATATAACAAAACTAGCAGTTTAGGCAACTTGGCAAATTAGCAGATTTAACAAACTTAATATTTCTAAAGGTTCTATTTACATGCCTTGCCTAAACATAAATTAGGCCTACATTCATATGCCTAAATAATTGTCATGATTCACAATATGATCATATACTTCCATGTTTGCATACATTTACATAGCGCAGAATATGGACATAATTTACCCTATAACATATGTTCCAATTTTTGTTAAACTAGCGTTTTACAGCGGATTCACATATAAATTATACCAAATATAACCATTAATTCCAATGCGTGCCATATATCCAAAAATCCCTATTTATGTGTAATCACAATAATAGATATCCTAATTAATGTAAATCTTTTACACCTAAGCTTCCATATCTTCTTCTTTTTAAGTCATGAATCATTATGCAAACTATACCCAACAATCTAAATCTTTAAATCATATCTTCTAAAAATCAAATCTTGACTTTTATATGCATTTTGTCCAAAGTCTCAAATCATATGTAATCTTACAGTGGTTCCTCTTCTTCTTTTATCACAGAATATGCATAGGTCTAAAACTAGTTTATAACATATGCTCATCTTTCTAATTAATTACAGATCTAAATTACAACATAACTATGCATACAACATGCATAAATTATATGTTCATAGTCAAATTTATGCATCCAATCGCAAGTCACATGTCCAATATATTTTATGCCTCAGACCTAAAGTCATACATTCAATTTAGTCTTGTCAAATTTCGCATCATTCATCCCAAAATTTGCGTTCATACGTTCATCTCTTATGAGATTAGGCACAGGCTCGTGGTAGCCTGGCTATAGAAACAGAAAAGAAGAAAGGAATATAGAACAGTCACAGAAAACATCTAACAGAAGAGAATACAACCTCAAACTCAGATTTAAATGCATATCAAAATTATAATTAACGTTTATAGCGGAGAATAACTGTACTTGCCTTGATTGGATTAAAGAAAGAACTTTAACTTGTTGTAGAATCTTTGCAGAAACTTAAATCTCTAGTTTGAATCGAGTTGCTTAGGCTGATGTTGATTATCTTCTAGTTTTAATTCCAGCAGAGCAGAGACGCCATTTTTATTTTTAATTAGAAGAAGAGAGCAATGGAGGCTAGAGAATTGTGTAAGAAACCTAGGTAGAGTCTAGGGTCATTTTATAGAGGTTATAAACTGATTAGGACCATTGATGTTGCTTGGATTGATCGTAGCCATTCATTTGCAAGAGAGACCAATTAGAGCCTGCCACCTAGCCCTAATGACAAAGTAGACCACAGAAAATCGACTAACAGAGAATAGGCCAGCCAGGTTGGGCTGGGTTCGACCTGGCTCTGGACCAGGTCGACATGCCTGTCGACAGCCCTGTCGACCTGGTTAGACCAGGTCGACAGCCCAGTCGACTTGGGCCCATTAGGCGGGACTTTTCCCGCTCTGGCCAATTGGGCCCGATTTTTAATTTTAAACTGTTTTATTCTGTTTGAATTTTAAATTTAATTCAGAAACTTCCGAAGGCCATATCTTCTTCATACGGACTCCGTTTTTCGAAAACTCGGACTCTATTTCGCGTATTTTTCCGAGACGAACGCAATGGCGTATCCCGTTTCCCTTAGTTCTTTGATTTCAAATTAATTATACTTTAATTTGTTAATTCCACAGTTATAGAATACACGGGGTGTTACATTCTCCCCCACTTAAAAGGATTTCGTCCCCGAAATCTTCAAGTTAAGAAGAGTGTGTCCTACCATCCAATCATCCATCTACTCAACCATCATCCACAAGCATCCATTGTCCTTAGAAAACTTCTAATGTTGTATGAACATATGCAAAAGTGTGTGTATATGTTCCTTACCTAATGCAAAGATCAGGCGGTCTACTGATTCAGTTGACCTCCTTAATGCGAATTATGTCAGTGCCATGAGTCCAACATGTATGCAATAGAATTCTGATGATATATTATTTCTATATGAGTGCACAACCATTCACTCAAATGCAACATCCATGTGATGAATCAACCATTTTGCATCCACAAGAATTGAAAAAAATGCTCACTCATCCATATGCAGTATGAGAGTGGTTTCGAGCCGATCTAGTGCCTAGTGTGTGTATATGCATCCACGGGCAACCACTAGCAACCACTTGCATCCACTTGCAACCATCAAACATAACATGTCTCAAACACTTGTTTACACCCATTAGTTTCTACCTAAAGTTCAAATATTCGATCGATAGGATACAGTCGAATGATGGAAGCGAGTACCGATAGAACGAAAATTTGGTTCCCATTAGACATGGGTCCTAGGTATCGGCCCCAAAGACCGAAACCAACATTAAATTGATACCCCATGAAAACTCAGAATGTATGCGTCATACTTGACGCCTAACACAGATATCCCTCAAACCCCAATCTCAAACAGATGATCCATAACCCTTATGGGTCTGAGTCTATAGCGGAATTCAGAAATAATACTAGTATTAAAGTGCAGAGTATCGATTACAAAATCAAAATACCAGAATCAGAAAAAGTCTTAACTCCATAATCAGATAAAGAAATTAAACCTACTATAGAAATTTTCCTATTTCTATCCTAGCCACTAGCCTCAAGAGTGTTCGCCTGCCCTCCTTGTCCTCGTCTCTTCGGGCAGTCCCTAGTGAAGTGTCCCATCTCCCCACAGTTGAAGCAAGCGCCCTTCCTTTTTCTGCAATCCTTGTTCAGATGAGTTGAGCTCCCACAAGTAAAGCACTTTTTCCCCTTCTTATCTTCAGACTTCTCATCCTTCTTTTGTGTTTCCTTTTTGGGCCCCGCTTTCTTATTCTGTGGTTCTTCCTTCTTTGTCTCTTTCGGGCCCTTGTCTTCCTCGTGCAGTAGTGCCATATCCACCAATTTTTCGTAAGTTGCTCCCATGGGTACATGGGTCATGGCTAGGCTGTGCAGTGGCTCATTCAATCCTTTAACAAAGCGGAGAGCCTTTTTATGCTGAGTGTTGACTAAATCCAATCCGAATCTTGCTAGTTGGTTGAACTGGTTGACGTATTCCTTGACCGTCATACTTCCTTGCTTAAGAGACAAGAACTTTTCCAATTGTAAACTTCGTTCAGCTTGCGAGAGGAATTTTGTCTCAAACCTTGTTCTGAAATCCATCCATGTCTCAACCGGCCTCTCGGCGTTAGTGACTTCCCACCAGTAGGAAGCTTCGTCTTTGAGCAGCCATACTGCCAACTGTACCTTCTGCCTATCGTCCACCTCGAAGATAACGAACAGATCCTCAGTTTCTTTGAGCCAATTCCTTGCTTCTACGAATGATTCAGTTCCTTTGAAATCCTTCCCACCCATGGCCCTAAAATCTCTACAGATTTTTGAGAAAGCAATAGCACGAGGAGGGGGTGGAGGAGGGGGATCATTTGCTGGACCTGCAGCGGCGGTCCTAGCCTCAAGATATTGACGAAACCAACCGGGTACATGAACACCCTCTGGTATCTCAGATGCTTCAGACATGCTGGAACGAAAAAGGAAAGGTTCAACACAAAAAGGACTGAAAGAAAGATATATGGCTCTTGGGGATCATGTTTTTTTTCAAAAATAGCTTTACTTTTGAAAATACTTCCTTTTTAAATCTTTTTTTTTTGAAAATAGTTTTCAAAACTTTTTATCAAATCTGGTAACCTTCAGCTCTGATACCAAGTGTAACACCCCACCTCCGTTAAGGTCACTCACCAAAGGGAATGCCTTAACTTTGGTGGAGCATTTTAGTAAACAGAACAGAAACTTACAAGACAGATAAAACAGTACTTGAAAATTTTTAACTTTATTACAGCGGAAACAGAAATTAATATGGTTACATCCTTTCAATTTCAGAATTCAAGTACAAAATATCAGTCTTGTACAAAAGCCTTCAAAATGCATAGTTTAAAATCATAATCCCCATGGAACGGAAGCTATACAGAGCCAAGCCATACTTTAAGCACTTCAAGCAAAGAGAAATCCGGATCAAGCTAAAGTATTTCCCTCCTTGGATAACCTGGGGGGAAACGGAAGAAAGGAGGCGAAAACAACAAGGGTCAGACAAAAAGTCTGGCAAGTCCAGTGACTTTCAGCATATGAACAGATAATAATAATATGATATGAATATAAAACTGGATGTGAGATAACTATAACAGGTGTAGCAGATATAACAGAAAAACAGAATGATATAAACTATTGTTTTACACTTCTCTGCACTAATACTAGTATAGCAGAATTAGGTGTCACCCTAATGTCTAAATTGAAGCAGGAACGGGTACAGAATACTTTAACAGAAAACAGAATGCTAATAATGGGCCTTTACTACCCGATCAGAAACAGACAGAAGAAGAAACAGATTTATCCCAATGGAAACAGAATGTGGAATTAGGTGTACACTAGTAATGGGCCTTTACCACCCGAACAGACGGTACCACACAGAAACAGACAGGTGTTACCACCCAACAGAAACAGACGGTACCAACAGAAACAGACAGAACTAAGTGTACCCTAAAACCCTACCCCAAGCGATCGGCTCCCTAATACATAAATATCCTGTGTCGGCCCCACAGTAGGGTGTATCACTCCCTAAAGTGACAACCAATTGGCACAGACCTATTTACAGATGTCACGGCGTCTTACATCCTCAGAGGCAGACCGGGATCCATGCACGCACATGACCCGGTTGGAACACACCATCAACACCCCTCGCCATTATCAGAGTGAACCTCTTATAATTAGTTCAGTAAGCGTGCCCGGACCCTACTTACTGTTGGGTCAAAGTTTTGATACCAGAAAGGGTTACTGACTAATATGGGTCCCAAACAACAGATGACACAAGTAATTCCCCTCCTAACCTTGTGTCCCCAGACTAATAGATTTCAGATTAACTTGTTTACAAGTTCAGACATACAGAATTCAGATTTACTAATTCACAAATTAAGTTAACAAGTTTTCAGACTAACGGATCAGATGTACAGATTTTTCAGATTTGTCTAACTTTGTATTGGGCCTACAGATTCATGGACGGGTTTTACTACATCTATTAATCCCATTGGTTTAACCCTATTTTTCCCAATATGTTTAGACGTCATTCTTATCTTAGATTTGCATTAATTAATTATTAATGCACAGACCTCTCACATTAGGTCGGTAGCTTGTGGCCGCTGGATATGCCGGGCGGTTCCGGGCAGACTTCTGCCACAAGCCAGACCTAACCTCGTGTCTTACGCATGTTATGACTAACTTCTCACATTAGAACCTATTGTTTGCGGCCACTGGATGTGCCGGGCGGTTCCGGGCAGATTTACGCCGCAAACTCATTCTAACCTCGAGTTAGCCATGTTTATCTTTGCGGCCAATTAATTAATAATTTACCGTTTATGCGCACGCCCAATATATATGCCAATTCAGATTATATCAATAACAGGATGATTATATCAACATAGCAGATAACAGATTTTATATGACTTAACGGATTTAACAGATTTAGCAACTTAGCGGATTTTTGGCATATAACAGGTTAGGCATTTCAACCGACAAATTTAACAGATTAGGCATTTCAATCTAATTAGCAGTCTAGGCAATATAACAAAACTAGCAGTTTAGGCAACTTGGCAAATTAGCAGATTTAACAAACTTAATATTTCTAAAGGTTCTATTTACATGCCTTGCCTAAACATAAATTAGGCCTAAATTCATATGCCTAAATAATTGTCATGATTCACAATATGATCATATACTTCCATGTTTGCATACATTTACATAGCGCAGAATATGGACATAATTTACCCTATAACATATGTTCCAATTTTTGTTAAACTAGCGTTTTACAGCGGATTCACATATAAATTATACCAAATATAACCATTAATTCCAATGCATGCCATATATCCAAAAATCCCTATTTAGGTGTAATCACAATAATAGATATCCTAATTAATGTAAATCTTTTACACCTAAGCTTCCATATCTTCTTCTTTTTAAGTCATGAATCATTATGCAAACTATACCCAACAATCTAAATCTTTAAATCATATCTTCTAAAAATCAAATCTTGACTTTTATATGCATTTTGTCCAAAGTCTCAAATCATATGTAATCTTACAGTGGTTCCTCTTCTTCTTTTATCACAGAATATGCATAGGTCTAAAACTAGTTTATAACATATGCTCATCTTTCTAATTAATTACAGATCTAAATTACAACATAACTATGCATACAACATGCATAAATTATATGTTCATAGTCAAATTTATGCATCCAATCCCAAGTCACATGTCCAATATATTTTATGCCTCAGACCTAAAGTCATACATTCAATTTAGTCTTGTCAAATTTCGCATCATTCATCCCAAAATTTGCGTTCATACGTTCATCTCTTACGAGATTAGGCACAGGCTCGTGGTAGCCTGGCTATAGAAACAGAAAAGAAGAAAGGAATATAGAACAGTCACAGAAAACAGATCTAACAGAAGAGAATACAACCTCAAACTCAGATTTAAATGCATATCAAAATTATAATTAACGTTTATAGCGGAGAATAACTGTACTTGCCTTGATTGGATTAAAGAAAGAACTTTAACTTGTTGTAGAATCTTTGCAGAAAATTAAATCTCTAGTTTGAATCGAGTTGCTTAGGCTGATGTTGATTATCTTCTAGTTTTAATTCCAGCAGAGCAGAGACGCCATTTTTATTTTTAATTAGAAGAAGAGAGCAATGGAGGCTAGAGAATTGTGTAAGAAACCTAGGTAGAGTCTAGGGTCATTTTATAGAGGTTATAAACTGATTAGGACCATTGATGTTGCTTGGATTGATCGTAGCCATTCATTTGCAAGAGAGACCAATTAGAGCCTGCCACCTAGCCCTAATGACAAAGCAGACCACAGAAAATCGACTAATAGAGAATAGGCCAGCCAGGTTGGGCTGGGTTCGACCTGGCTCTGGACCAGGTCGACATGCCTGTCGACAGCCCTGTCGACCTGGTTAGACCAGGTCGACAGCCCAGTCGACTTGGGCCCATTAGGCGGGACTTTTCCCGCTCTGGCCAATTGGGCCCGATTTTTAATTTTAAACTGTTTTATTCTGTTTGAATTTTAAATTTAATTCAGAAACTTCCGAAGGCCATATCTTCTTCATACGGACTCCGTTTTTCGAAAACTCGGACTCTATTTCGCGTATTTTTCCGAGACGAACGCAATGGCGTATCCCGTTTCCCTTAGTTCTTTGATTTCAAATTAATTATACTTTAATTTGTTAATTCCACAGTTATAGAATACATGGGGTGTTACACTCAGCGTCGCTCCATTGAACTTTGACGAGCTTAACTTCACGGTTGTGTAGCTTTTTGACTTCTATTCCTAAGATACGGGTTGGAACTCTCCTTACAGTTGCTTCTCGTTCAACTTCTACTTCCTCTAGCATGCTTGGTTCTACCACTTCCGTAGACTCGTGTAAGCACTTCCGCAGGTGAGAGACATGAAAGATATTATGAACCCCGGCCAATCTTTCGGGCAGCTGTATCCTATAAGCCATCTTCCCAATCTTCTCGATGATAGGGAACAGCCCTACAAATCTTGGTGCTAACTTTCCTATGGATCCAAAGCGAATGACGTTCCTCAAAGGAGATACTTTAAGGAACACCTTATCTCCAACTTCGAACTCAAGGTCAGTTCTTCTTTTGTCTACGTAGGACTTTTGTCTATCTTGGGCAGTCTTCATTCTTCTTTGTATCAAGTCTACTTTCTCTGAAGCTTCCCTAATCATGTCTGGTCCAAGTATGAGCTTGTCTGTGAACTCCCACCAGCAAAGTTGGTGACCTGCACGGTCTTCCATATAAAGCTTCGAAAGGCACCATGCCTATGGTGGCTTGGTAGCTATTGTTGTAAGTGAATTCCACCAAAGGTAGATGATCCTCCCATGTACCTCCAAAGCCAATAATGCATAATCTCAAGAGGTCTTCTAATACTCCGTTGACTCTTTCCATCTGGCCATCGGTTTGAGGGTGATAGGCCATGCTTAAGCATAACTGTGTGCCTACAGCCTCTTGTAAACTCTTCCAAAACTCGCTCGTGAAGATAGGGTCTCGATCACTCACTATGCTGGAGGGTACCCCATGGAGCCGAACTATCTCTTTAAGATATATGGATGCTAGAGATGAGGCAGTCCTTCTACTCTTGACAGGTATAAAGTGAGCGCTTTTAGTGAGCTTGTCCACTATTACCCAAATGTTGGAATTGCCCCTTCTTGACCTAGGAAACCCATCTATAAAGTCCATCGAGATGCTATCTCATTTCCACTGTTGGATCTCTAGAGGACGGAGCAGACCACCAGGCTTCTTCTGCTCCGCCCTGACTTGTTGGCATATTAAACACTTAGAAACAAATTCAGCTACGTCTTGCTTCATGCCATTCCAAAAGAAAAATCTTTTGATGTCTATATACATTTTGTCTCTGCCTGGGTGTATGTTTAGTTTGGAATGGTGTGCCTCTTCTAGAACCGCCTTTACCAAGCCCCTTGCTTGTGGGACACATAGTCTTCCATCTCATCTCAACCATCCATTGGCATCAATGGAGTATCTATTGAGGTGACTAGAAGTCTCACCCCTAATTAACTTGTCCATCACGTCGGCTAGCTAAGGGTCTTCTCTTTGCACGGCTCCAATTGAGTCTAATAGAGTTGGCCGCACTTATAATGTTGCAATAGGCCAGGTACAAATTCAGAGGAGGGCCTAAAGTTAAAGCTTGCTCTGAACTCCAAGCTTTTCCTTTCCACAAAGAGAGGGCTTAAGGTCAGTCTCTTTCTACTCAATGTGTCTGCCACTACATTTCCCTTGCCATGAGTGTAGGGGATCTCAAAATCGTACGAGGCAAGAAACTTCATCGACCTTTGCTGCCTCAAATTAACATCTTTCTACGATAAAAGGTATTTCAACGATTTATGGTCAGTATACAGTTCAAATTTCTCACCTAGGGGATAATGGCGCCAAGACTTAAGCGGAAAAACGATGGCTGCCAACTCTAGGTCGTGGGTTGGGTAGTTTTTCTCATGTACTTTCAACTGTCTTCCGCCATAAGCCATTACCTTCCCTTCTTGCATCAGAACAGTGCCTAGTCCCGTTCCGCATGCATCTGTGTATACTGTAAACATCTTGCTTCCATCAGGCAATGTCAGAACTGGGGCTGTTGTTAGAGCCCCTTTCAAATGTTGGAATGAAATATCGCAATCCAAATCCCAATTGAAAGCTAGGTTATTCTTTGTCAACTTGTAAGTGGAGCTGAGATTTTTGCAAAATCTTTGATAAACTTTCGATAAAAGCCTGCTAGCCCGAGAAAGCTTTGGACTTCGGTTGTGTTTCGAGGAACCTTCCAATCTTGCACAGCAACCACTTTCGCGGGGTCCACAGCTATCCCCTCTTTGGACACCACGTGTCCAAGGAACCTAAATTCTTCTCTATAGAAATGGCGTTTGGAGAATTTAGCTTTCAACTGATGTGCACGGAGAGTATCCATGACTTCCTTTAGATGCTGAGCATGCTCTTCCTCATTCTTTGAGAAGATCAAACTATCGTCTACGAAGACCAGCACAAACTTATTGAGGAACTCTCGGAACACCCTGCTCATTAAATCAACAAAGTAAGCTGGTGCATTTGTCAAGCCGAAAGGCATGACAAGCCACTCGAAGAAACCATCTGGAGTTCTGAACGCGGTCTTATTAATGCTGTCTTCAGCCACTCTTAGCTGATGAAACCCGGTAGCCAAATCTAATTGGGGAAAACCAATGCACCTACAAGCTGATCAAACAAATCATCTATTCTCGGGAGTGGGTGCCTATTCTTCTTGGTCAGCTTGTTTAGCTCCCTATAATCAACGCACAGGTGAAGCGAACCATCCGCTTTAGTTGCGAACATTACTGGAGCACCCCATTCAGAAATACTCTGCCTTATAAACCCCTTCTCAAGCAATTCTTTAACTTGCTTGCTGAGTTCTTTCCTCTCCCTTGGAGCCATGTGTCTAACAGGTAAAGCAACCGGTTTTGCGTTGTCAACGAGGTATATGCAGAAGGCTATCTCCCGCTTTGGAGGTAACCCCTTTACCTCTTCAAACACATCCAAGTATTCCCGGACTACCCTTACAGACTGCAAGTTCTCAACGAACGCATCAAGAGATTCTAGATAACTAAGCATGACGGAGTTCATAGGATTGCAAGAAATTTCGAGAGTGTTACCAAGGCGAGTTATGAGTATAACCACTCTCTTTTCACAATCGAGGACGGCACCATTATTGGATAACCACTCTATGCCTAGAATCAACCCATAGCCCGTGAAGCCCAAAACAAAGGCATTACATCTAAACCCAACGCTTAGTATAGATATTTTCAAATCCAAACAAACCATTAATAAATAAGCTGAGCCCACAATTGGATTTGAAACAACCAAGGGATCCTCTACTATACTGGTGTCTAGGTGCAAAGATTCCACCAAAGCAGTAGATATAAAAGAGTGCGATGCGCCAGAATCAAATAGTGTACGAACATGATGATCAAAAAGATAGACTAAACTTTCGACAGAAATATCTCTACCTCGTTCTTGCAGAGGTGCCGTAAGAGCGTGAACTTGTCCTCCAGAAGAAGGTCCAGCTCCCTGCCCTTGCTTCCTTGGGTAGGCCCTAGCCATGTGTCCTGTCTCACCACAGTGGAAACAGCCACCCATCTTCCTTTTCTTCTTCTGGCAATTTTTGATCAGATGTCTAGGAATGCCACAGAAATTACACTTTCCCTTGTCATGGGGTTTGTTGTTCTTCCCGCGTTTCTTTGAATCAGCCTTCTTGTTCTGTGACCCCTCCCCCTTCTTATCTTGAGGCTCTTCTGTTTTTGCCTCTTTCTTGCCCTTGTCTTCCTCATGTAAGAGTGCCATGTCCACTAACCTCTCGTAAGTAGCCCCGATAGGTACATGGGTCATAGCCAGGCTGTGAAGTGGCTCATTCAATCACTTGACAAAACGGAGAGCCTTCTTATGAGGAGTATTCACTAAATCCAGTCCAAATCGGGCCAGCTGATTGAATTGGTTGATGTACTACTTGACCGTCATACTTCCTTGCTTAAGAGATGAGAACTTTTCCAGTTGTAAACTTCGTTCAGCTTGTGAGAGGAATTCCATCTCAAACCTTATTCTGAAATCCATCTATGTTTTAACTGGTCTTTCAGCGTTAGTGACTTCCCACCAATAGGAAGCTTCATCTTTGAGCAATCATACCGCCAACTGTATCTTCTGCCTATCGTCCACCTTGAAGATAATGAACAGATCATCAGTTTCTTTGAGACAGTTCCTTGCTTATACGAATGATTCAGTTCCCTTGAAATCCTTTCCACCCATGGCCCTAAAGTCTCTACAAATCTTTGAGAAAGCATTTGCACGAGGAGGAGGAGGAGGAGGAACCGCTGCAGCTGGAGGAGGAGGAATATCTGCTAGGCCTGCATCGTTGGCCCTAGCCTCTAAGTACCTGCTTAACCAGCCAGGTATCGGTACACCCTATGGAAGATTAAGATTCCCAGACATGCTGAAACAAAAAAAATAAAGAATTCAAAATGAAGTTTAGAAACATAGAGCGTATGGCTTGGGGATTATGCCTATTTAAATTTAAAACAACACTTTTTCTTGTAAAATGCTTCTTTATATTTCTTTTTGAAAATAGTTTTTAAAAACTCTTATCTGATCTGGTAAACCTTTGCTCTGATACCAATTGAAACACCCCACCTCCGTTAAGGTCACTCATAAAGGGAATGCCTTAACTTTGGTGGAGGGTTATAGGTACAAGACACAGAAAAGTTTACAAGACAGATAAATATAAGCAGCGAAATTCAAATATTTGTTGCATTCGTGGTTCAATACAAAAGCATTACATCAAATTGTCTCATAATAACTTCCAAAACATTACACCATAATTTCTGTCTTGATTATTTAATAAAGAAGCATAAACCATAGATAAAACTGCATAAATCCCCAAGTGTAGTGTTCAAAAGCCATAGCCAAGGTGAGAGAGTCCCAATCATACATCTACATTCTTGAAGGTTGCAAAGAGTCTGACTAAGCTGGAGTATTCCCTCCCTGTGGACCTGGAGGTAGGGAAAACGGAAGAAAAGAGGACGAAAGAAAACGGGTCAGACAATAAGTCTGGTAAGTTCAGTGATTATTAGTATTTAAACAAGGAAAGGGATCATGACAGTAATAACAGAACATAGGACAATACCCTAATATAAGATAAGAGGAAATGTGATCGCACCCATTACTATAGTCTCTGCACCTACTTAACCATTGGTTCAACTAGCCCCATGTTTTCATAACAAACGATCCCATTAATGATCGATTTCTACTCGCATGCATACATGTCCTGTGTCATTCGGCCCCGCTTGACTGTAGATACATGTGCTGGTCCCACCATTGGGTGTATCAGTCCCTCTGGTGGCAACCTAGCACGATTCAAGATGCACAGTGTATACAACTGATGCCCAGTGCCTACTTTTTCCACTTCGGAGTACGTGCACGCACATACTCCGTCGGAACCTACACTGACACACCAACTACCGACGTTTTGACTACTTATAATCATCCCAGTAATCGTGCCTCACCCTGCCTAGTTCAGGGTACCATGATACATCCATGTGGGTTACTGCTGAAATGGGTTCCCATTACTAGGGTTTTCTAATCAACATGTTTATTTGGTTAAGTGTCTAAGTTTACCTATCCCCGCCCATCTGTTTAGTTAACATGTTCAATCGGTTAAGTTTTTCCCTAATTGACTTAACCCTACCAATCCTGACTTAGCTTTAATTTATTCATTAAAGCACCAACCACTCACATTAGACAGGTCTTGTTGTGGTCACTGGATATGCCGGTCGGTTCCGGGCAGATTTACACCACAACTCAGTCTAACGTCGGGTTCTTTTTGGGCTTGATGCACTAACCATTCATATTAGACAGGTCTTGTTGTGGTCACTAGATATGCCAGTCGGTTCGGGCAGTTTTACACCACAACTCAGTCTAACCTCGGGTTAGGCATATTCGTCTTTTCTAAATTCACATATTTTATATATGTCTAATTTCTTTATGTAAATTAATTTTAATTTAATCATGCCATAATAATCCTTTGATTATGCTCACAATAAATGGTATATCAAATATACCATTTTATGAACAAATCTATGCCATGAATTTTCATATTTTCCCATCGCTATCCCCGTGGAACGTACGCATGAGTCACATAAAATGTTGGCTAGTAAATTAGCTCAAACCCTTAAACAAAAAGGGGTACTAAACAAGGGACATGAAGTATCATTAACTTAATTAAACAGGTAAAGGTGAACTTGTGACTTAGTTTGATCTAATTGTCATGTAAACTTGATATAGGTTTAGCATGGAGGTTTAACATATAAACACAATTTTAAACCTCAACTTAGCATATTAACTTATGTACGTCAAAACATAAGAAAGCTACTACAAAAATATTTAAATCACAACTTAGCATGATAACTTATGCGTGTTAAACATAAGAGAGCCATTGTAAACATATTTAAATCATAACATAGCATGATAACTATTGTGTGTTAAACATAAGAGAGCCATTATGAACATATTTAAATCACAACTTAGCATGATAACTTATGTGTGTTAAACATAAAAGGGCCATTATAAACATATTCGAATCACAACTTAGCATGATAATTTATGTGTTAAAACATAAGAGAGCTACAAATCAAATCTTGCAACATAAATAGATTCAACTTAACATAGATCTAAATATACATGTATGCATGTGCTTTAGATCATAAACTTGAAAGTGACCACCAAATTATAACATGACATGTTTCACCATTCAATTGGCATAATACGTTCATTTCCCAATCATAATAGATCCCAATATATAAAATATGGTATGTTCATCACCACAAGCATATAAACATGATCAATCGCAACGGTAATTTAACATAAATAAGAATCAAACTTTATTTAACTTATATGTAAGCATCATTCTATATTCGAATTATAACATGTCATGATTCATTTGAAAGAATGTTTAAATCTATGTAATAACCAACTTACAAAAAGGAATTCTTGATTTCTGAAATCTGAATTCTGAAATTGGTAAGATCGTCTTTGATGTAGATCGTTGAATTTGATTACTTTAATTTGATTTTAATTCAGGTTTTTATCTTGTCTTTGAATTGAAAGCAGTGATGGCTACTCCAAGTTCTCTATTGACAGCATGATAGTTCCAGGATTATTTTTGTGTGATTTTTAGGCTTGAGCATTGGGTTGTTTATATAGAATTTCAATTTAATAAGAGTCATCGGATGATCCTAGAGTTAACCACAACCATTCAGTCAGCATAGGGTGACACCTCAGCCCTAATGACTCAGCAAGGAGTCAGAAAGGACTCAACAATGACTCACAGTATGGATCAGAACACATCAAGGTGCCCACTCTATGAAAGAGCTTTAATATCTATAATATATTTTTTAAATAAAAAAAGCCATCATACTAAAATTATATATAATTCAAAATTATACTTTAAATCCATATTACTTAGCAAATTTATTTGAATATTTCTTTTCATTACTACCTGTAATGAATATATTATAATTTTAAATTACCTTTAAACTCTTGTCTTAACTATCCTTTCAATCTCATTCATTAGTATCATTAACCTAATACCATAAATTAGTGTGTATTACCTTGTTTGATTGAAGTAATTTATAATAAATTGATATATGTGCACACACACACACACACACACACACACACACATATATATATATATATATATGCATGATTATTAGATATTACAGGGCACTAATGACTATACTTTGAATATATTACCATAATACATATAATCATCAAATTATACTGCGTATTATTATTTTTACTTTGTTGTCATATTATCACATTGCATCTTATTTCATCCCACATTTCATTATCATAAATTTTAATTCATGTCATGTTAAAATCATTTACTTCACAAATTGCACTTCAATATGTATATCATCTCATACTACTTTGCATATGACATACATTTTATATTACATTACAATCAATATATTGCGCACATGCATATTACATTACATATCGACTTTAACTCCTCACGTAACAAGTATATATTATTTAAGAGAAGATTTGTATAGTTGTCTTAAAAAGTAAAGATTATTAATTTTTGATTGACTTGTTAGACTTGATTGACTTATTTGACTTGATTGACTTGTTTGACTTAATTAACTTGCTTGACATGATTGGATTTGATGTATATGTTGACTGGTTTATTTGAAATAGATTGGATTTGATTGGTTATAGTTCAATTAGAATATCTTCTTAATAAGTTTATAATATTATTTTAAAGGGAAGTTTTAGAGTACTATAGTATAGAAGATAAGGGGAGTTATATAGTTTAGGATATGTTTAGTTTTAAGATAATTTTTTATTAGGAAAGTTTTTGTTGATGACAAAGGGAGAAGTTATAAAATAGTAAACTTAGAGTCAGAGGGAGTTAGTAAAGTAAGGGGGGGTTATTGGAGTATGGGCGAGTATAAGGAGAATCAGAAGTATGGTAAGTATATTTTATAAACAAATGTTGTCATCGTTAAAAATAGGGAGATTGTTAGGACCTGAGATGATGGTTTAGATGACAAAAACCTTTTTTAACTATTATTATTATTATAAAATATATACTAACACTATTGTTTACATGTGTGTGTATGCAAGATATATATATATATATATATATATATGTATATATGCTGGTATTGAGAATGAATATCGTATAGTATAAATATTCTAGACTGAATAATATAAAATTGAAGAATTCAAGACTAAAGACTCATTAGTATCAAGAGTTCAAGATATCAAGATAAGTAATAGAGTCTAGAACCTTTGTTAAAACTTCATAATAGCACTAACATCTTTGTTTTGATTTTAATAATGGGATGGAACCCATGAACTTTTAAAAACTGTTTTGAAAGTTATTTTTTCAAATTCCCATTTCAATTTTTTAGCCTTGAAATCAAAACTATTTTGAAATTTTTTATCTTTGATTTCAAAATATTTCTTGTTTCCAAATATTTTACTCTATGTTATCTTTGTAATTTATCGTTATTTTTAAATTTCAAAATTTTAGCCTTAATCTCAAATTATATTTTAATTTAATTATCTTATATTCTTAAGTTTATATGCTAAGTATTTAATTTTCAAATCATTGTTTAGAATGTTTAAAAACTGTTATTTATTACTTATATTATGATTAGAATATTTTGCAAAGTCTCAAAATTGTTTTAACAAGTTTCAAAGTGAATAAGTTTTAATACCACTTTTATATATTATAAATATATGTTTCAAATTTATTACTACTCTATTATACTATTTTATAATATAGGAATAGTTTGTTTAAATTCTAGGATTACCTTGATTTATTTAAACATCATTTTCATTGTTTTCAAAATTTTAAATTTCAAAAACACATAGGGGATGTCGACATAGGCGATGACTCATGTCGACATGGTAACCGTTTTTTTCAAAATTTCAAATTTCAAAAGAAGTGTATATTCATTTAAATCATTTCCTGAATAGATATGGATGTTGATTCCCTACTCTCTTAAAGATCATCTTCTCTACTCGATTTTCTTTCTAAATTCTCAAGTTTTTTAAACCAAACTCTGTCGAAATTCAAAGAGAATCAAACCAGATTATCTCTAGTTTAATTCTCTAACACTCTCAAAGATCTAAGTTCTATTTAGAGTTATAAGAGCATTTGTAATCAAAGATCGAAAGATCAAAGTTATATCGAGTCTCTCTATCAAACTACTTCTGAAAAGGTATGGTTTTAACCAATTCAAATCATCTAGGTGTGGTTGTAGACTACTTAAATCAACTGGGTGTGATTGTAGCCTATAAATCAATTAGGTAATCTTGTAGCCTGGTTAAATCAAGAGAGCCCTTTATGCTCGTAAGCATATGGGGGTGTACCTCGTAGCACTAAAATTGATTATTGTAATATCGATATTAATTTGAAGAAGTTTGCACAATCCTGAGTTGCGTAGGACTGGATTTAGTTAACTCCGAACCAGTATAAAATCCTGGTGTGTTACTGCTTTTACTTTTGATTTGCATCTGTGTCTGATTCTGTGATTTGCATTTGATTCTAACATATTCAGAAAGATTTGAAGAAATTCATAAATTCAATTGAATATTGTTCACCCATCTCTAGTGTAAAGTTAGCCTTAGGATCCAAAATCTGCATTCCCAACACTGAAGTGGTTGGCTCTGTAAGAAGGGAAGTCCAGTTGTCCTAGAGGTGGATGGTTTGAGAGATGAAGTGCTTCAAGAGTGTCATCACTCACGATTGACTAGACATCCCGGCAATAATAAGATGTAACAAGATATGAAGCAGACATACTATTAGGAAGGGATGAAGAAGGGTGTTGTATTATTCATCTCTAAGTGCATGAACTGCCAACTGGTTAAGGCAGAGCAGAAGAAGCCTAGTGGTTTGATGCAACCAGTAGAAGTTCTCGAGTGGAACTAGGAATAGGTATGATGGACTTCATCGATGAAATGCCGGGAACTCGATTAGATTATGATAGTATTTGGGTCACAATTGATTGGTTGACCAAGATCGCTAGATTTATACATGAGAAATCGAGTAGGATAGCGGCTAAGCTGGATGATTTGTATGTGAAATGGATATATGATTCCATGGTATACCGAAGAACATTATGATTGACCTAGACCTGTTATTCACTAGTGGGGTTTGGAGAATCTTACAAGAGGCACTAAGGACTGAGCTGCACCTTAGTATGGCTTATCACCCTCAGGCTGATTATAAGGACGAGAGAGTAAATCGTATCTTAAAAGATCTTCTATGTGTTATATAATAGACTTTGGGGGCTTGTGGGATGATCATTTGCATCTTGTGGAATTCGCATACAAAAATAGTTATCAATCGAGCATTGGTATGACACCATTTAAGGCATTGTATGGATGAACGTGTAACACTCCCTTATGTTGGTTGGAGCTGGGAGAGAAACTGATGATTGGGCCAGAGATGCTGAAGGCGGCTTCTAAGAAGATTAAGCTTATTCGGCAACGGATGAAGGTTGCCCAACATAGAAAGAAAAGATATGATGATAAGAGCCATAGAGATTAGGAATTTCTTGTCGATGATGCAGTGTTTGCCAATATTTATCCATTGAGTAGTGTTATTCGATTTGATTGGAGAGAGAAGTTAGCACCAAAATTTTAGGGTCCTTTATTGATCTTAGAAAGGATTGGGAACCTTGTTTGCAGAATAGACTTACCTCAAAAAATAACAGAAGTGCACAATGTATTCCATGTTTCTCAATTGCGGAAATTCGTGTGTGACCCTAATATAACCATTGCACCGGATCAATTGGTTGACATCGAGATTGAGCCAAAAGCTTCGAGAACTCGTAGACAAAATTGTATTGTTGAACACATTATGAAGCAATTAAGGAGGGAAGTGGTGAAGTTAGTGAAGGTTTAGTGGAGCGAAAGTGGAGAATTATTGCACTTTATAGACCGAAGAGATCATGAGGAAGTTGTATCTAGATCTCTTCACATAGTATGATTTTCTGTTATCATTTTTACTTTCATAAGAGATGTCATTAATGTGCCTTAGTATAGAATCCAACATGCTAGAATATGATTTTTTATTTTTTTCTTCCTTATGGTTGTTATGAATACATGTTTGACCTTTGATTATTGCGTGGTTGTTAGGCATGCGGGATGACCCTTGTTTACTCGTTTGTGGAAAAAAAAATTGGGGGGAGGGGGGTATTTAAGGGGGGAATGCAACAAGATGTACTTTTACATATTTTTGATGCATAAATATGAGATGTCATTTTTGTACAAGGTCGTGTCATTTTGTAATTTTTAGAGATGGTTATTAAAGACATTTCTCATTTTTTATATTTTTCTATGATCATTTTATCCTTGATGAAATTTTATTTCGTCCGCAGCATTTGACTGGAGTGGAATTTTATTTTGAAACCACTTCCATTGGATTAGAATGATGGTTTCTCTTTCCGTAGAGTGATTATGTGTCGAAAACGTATAAACCATTTGGGAGATATGGCTCTTTAAAGAATTTTTAGGGTGCAAACAGTCCATTACCAGCATCCAGTCCTATTTTCATGTAGGCCCAGTGCGAATTTCGTGATTTAGGAGATATTGAGCTGAAATTAATTCTCATTCCATTTCCCTCTCCTTCTTCTCCATAGTTTCTTTCTTCATTGCAATGAAAAAAATTCATCTAAAATCTCCATAAAACTTAAATCTAAATATAGAGGTTAATAGACTTAGACTAAAGAAGCACATTTGTGACTCCTAGAAGGAGAGGTCTATTCAGATTTTATAGTTTCTTTCAGATTTGAGATTTCAAAGACATAAGTGAGTGATTTAATTTTATTTACATAATTCTAAATTTCCTATTATTAAAGTAATTCTAGAAAAGTTGAACATGTTAGGAATTTACAACCGTGGATTAAAACTATGAATTTAAATGGTTAGGAATAAGTGATGACATTTCTTACAAAAACACTTGCAGATTTGTGCAATTCTATGGATTTTATTTCAAATATGGACCTTATAGAATAGTTGGACTAATTGATTGTTTTGTATGTTTTTTATGTCATTTTGGATGATTTTATGTTTACTTTGTCGTGGTTTGAATGTTTGAAAAACGCTTGCAGATGATGACCGAAAAATAGGATTTTACGAAAAAGTTCCTAAATCGAAATTGTTGGAAATCACACCAAATTTGGATAAGACGGGCTTGAAGGTATCTGGAGGTTTTTAAAGAAATTTGGGGTCGTTCGAAGTTCATACAACGGAATTATGATAGAATAGATTTAGATCGGTAAAAATTCAAAAGTGCCCAGAATTGGATGAAATTATTATGAGAGCTAGAGGATATCTAGAGAAGCCCACATTTTAAATCTCAAATCAATCAGATCAAAATGAAAAAGATACGAAGATCCGGTTTGACACAGATCCTGATCGACATTCCTTAAAGCCGGTTCGGCCTTCCTTAAATCAAGAAATTGAAAAGTGTCTGGAGTTAGATGAAATTTTTATATAACCAAGAGGATACATATAGGAGCCAACATTTCAAATTCCAAATCAATTAGATCAGAAATGAAGGAGATTGAGAAAAGAAATGTGGTTCGGCATAGATCTGGATCGACATTCCTGAAATCTAGTTTGGCCTTCCTTAAAATCCAAAAACTGAAAATTTCCCAGAAATGGATGAAATTTTTATGAGAGCTATAGGATGTTTAGAGGAGCACACATATAACAACCCAGAATTTTGGTAATATAAATTAGTTATTATAATTTCAAAAGTAGGAATTTTTGCAAACGATGGAATTTGGTCGCGAAATTTTAACAAGTGCGTTCCTCTCAGAATTCTGGTCAACTTTCATGTTTGGAGTTTTGCGAACGGAGTTCGTATGAAAAAGTTACGGACGAAATATGAAAACGGACGGAAAATAAATAAATAGAATATTTAATTAATAACTTACCTACCGGCCAGGGCAGTTTGATGCCCAGGCAGTCGATATGGGGGTTGACTGACGGTCGACCGCCCAGGTGGACCTATTGGGTGTCAAATAGCCCAGTGACGACTACATTTTGAGGTATTGGTTTATTATATTGTATAAAGGAACGGACGAATATAACTTAAAACTAATCCGATGGTTCTAGGTCATTTTCACCCTTGTAAATAAAGGGGTAGAGCCTTATTCTTTTCCACTCAAATCTATAGAGGCAGCGGAGCACTGCCATTTTTCTTCCTCTTCTAATTAATCTAATTTCTAAAACAAAAATATGTTCCTATATATATATATATCAAATCAAATCAAATTCATATACAATTAGGAAGATTATTATATTCAATGGAAGAGGATGCTCAACGATAGATTCTTCGCTCTCTTCCCTTTTTCTTACATTTCTAAAGATGTAGAATCTCCCCTTTCTAGATATATTGTTGATTTATAAGAATTTGGGGATTGTAAGCCCAAAGGGTTAAAAATTAAGAAATTGGAAGTTATAAGGTGAGTGGGAAATTTACTAATACAATTATAATGACTTAACTATTTCGTTTAAATTCAATCTATGTTACGTTTTATGCCTATCAGATATGTTTATCTAAATAATTGTGAATTGTTGGCAACCATCAGATCTGACTATGAATATGGTTAAAATTGGGAAATGATAAGTTGTGATTATGTATAAAATGAATTGTTGGATTCTTAAATATTTTTCCTGCATATTCCTACATTTATGTCATGAAATATGTTGTACATGTTACATAACACTATGAATCTGGAAATCAGTCCTATTAAACATAAATTAGTTGTAGTTATGTTCCAGATCTTTAGTTCAGTGCTGAAATATAAAATATGTGAATTTGGATAAAAAGATGAAATTTGTGCATTATGTGATTGTAAGAATAAAAGAAATATTCTTGTTTGTATTCAATATTGTTGGGTTTTTGGCTTAAGCACTGTAAAATATGCCTTTTTCCTCCTTAAATATAAAGAGGCATTATTTTGGAATCACAAGAAGTATGACAAAAAGGATTAAAAAGTGAAAAGTGGTGCAAAGGTACATATAAGTATAAATACATATATCTATATGTAATTTTCATCAACTATTCCGATATATACATGTTACATATATTTCTTGTGATTTGGAAATATGTCAATTCCACAAAATAGACATTATTTAAAATGATTACGGCTAGCGGTCCTTTATGAGACTTGAGACCTTTTGGAAAGTTTGAATATAAAATGGGAATGTTTGGTTAAATAATTAGACCAAATCATTAAAAAGAAGAATAAAATAAAATACTAATAACTACATCGACCACACGAAAACATCATAAATATATATATATATACACACACACATATATACAAACACACACATATTATCTGTCCAAATCAGCACAAACCGGTGAAACATAAATTGTACAAAATGTTTGAATATTTGGATAAGGTTCAATTATGGAAGTATGTGTAAATATAATCAATTTTGAATTAATATATTTGTGGTGACCATTTGTAGCAATCAATGTAATTAATTGCTATAAATAAGACCGCAAATTAATAAATGACCATTGTAACCAATATTGATTTGGGAAAAATAAATATGATGGAAAAAAGGTTAAAATTCCTAAAATCAATTAGGATAAATGTTGCGGACCCCAATTAGGAAATTTGAATTATAACCGCATTTAGGCATGAGGTTAAACTCAACTTGTAGTGTAAGCCTACCCAAAACCGATCAGCAAATCCAGCAACCACAGTTAGTTAGTTTAATATGAGGGGTCTAATGCATAAATATAATCGTATTAAGCCACAAGGTTAAGTTCACTTATGGTAGAAGTCTGCCCGGAACCGACTGGCAAATCCAATATACATAGATAGTCAACTTAATGTGAGAGGACTGGTACGTATATATATATATATATTTATATATATATAATAGTCAAACAATAAATAAATAAATAAGAATAGAAATTGTCTGTTGAGGTACAACAAATAGATAACTTGGGACTGATAAATGGTTGCCTTAGGAAAATATGACCGTTAGAGTCATAAAGGGCAATAAAAAGAAATGGGTGTCATAAGGGGAAAGCATGATTGTCGTTTAAACACTAAGTCCAAATTAGGGAAGGTATTAAATAAATATCCTAAGGAAAAAGGAATATAACCTTTCTTATTAATGGTAATGGAAATAGAAAATATAGCAGGACTTAGTAGGTTGATAATGTAAGATATTGTTAGCCATATAAACCTGTGACGCAAATAAATGGTGTACGTATAGTATTTCCGTATAAAGGAACTAAATGGGAATGAGGTAATAATGTAGCCTACTTTATCCCAAAAAGGGAAAGGTGCTAAAGGCAAGTGGGGGTATGAACTAATATACTTCGCGTATAGTTTGCTTCCTGGGACCTAAAAGGCCAAGAGATTAGGTTTGAAGAGTCCACCTGGAAATAGGTTTTTCAGTATAGGGGCTTAATTGGTAGGTTGGTGCGGGCCTACCCAAACCTGGAAATTAAAAAGGTCAGATATGGCCACCTATCTTACGGGAAGTAATTAGCGACTAATGAGGTTATCTAATAAGGTCAGCTAGAAGGTATAACGAACGATAAAATGCCTTCTCTCACCTTATGCAGTGCAAGGGTACATGCGTGAATGACAGAAGCCTTAACTAGTAAGGTCCATAGTTTGTGCCCTCTAGTTTATGTTAATGTTGAATATACCGTCGAGGGTTAATAAGTGACCACTCGGTCCGCCTAGGGTCTTAACGATCAGAAAGAATCCACTTATCTATCATTCATAGTCAGGCGATAAATAATGAAGGATAAAATTAACGAAGTTAGAGGGATGTAGAAACCCCATAATCAAGGGACCACTCTCGATTAAATAACCAGTCATGTTCTGGTATAAGGCTTTACAAAAATATGTGTAAATGTCCTATCTCGATAATATAATTTGGGAATACTACTTTGGGAAGAGTAGTAGAGTGGTGCATAAATATTAACAACGCTGGCGTAGAATCAATAACCTTGTTAGGCATACAGCTTGGGTTGAACCAAACGGAATATATCTGTGTTATAGTATGTGTTGTACATTTCTTAGTCACAAGAACTTATTGTTTTGACGCCCCTCCTCATTAAAACCTCCCAAGTTTCCTCGAGAAGGTCGCGTTCTCACATATGATTAAGTTTGGCTTAAGGTTCTCGTTATCTCTCATGCTCGGTATTGGCAAAGTGACTTACTTTGAAAAAGGTAGTTACCTGAGTTAATACTAGTTATCCTATTTTGTTTTCGCTGTGATTTTACTTTTATCGTACTCTGATTATGCTCATGCTCATTTATTGCAAGTACCAGATTTACACGCTTTATGCTTGGATGTGTTTGAGTTTCGATTTTTGTCAAAATTTGGGCACAGAAAAGTATGAGGTGTTACAGCACATTTCAAATTTCAAGTCGATTAGATCAAAAACGAAGGAGATACGGCGAAAACAAGTTCAGTTAGGCATTCCTTAATTCTAGGTCGACTTTCCTTAAATTTCAGTTCGTCCTTCCTTAAAATCCGGGTTGGCCATCATTAAAATACGGATCAACATTTCTTAAATATGGATCGATGTGTTATCTTCGTTCCAAGTCAACTTCAAATGGACAAAACTTTTGCAAACGAAGTTCGATTTGGATGTGGTTTTTTGCATTGGAATCATGGTGATGAGCTATACATTTTGGAAAAGAGTAAGTTCGAAAAGGAGCAACTTCATATTTGAGAAGTTTCGAATGGTATACATGGGATGTGTAACGACCCGTATTTTTACGGGTAATCATTAATCTATTTAATTATTTAAATAGTGAATTAGAAATTTAAATGGTCATTAAATTAAATTATATTGGATATTTAATTAATTTAAATGATAGAATAATTTATTTACTTTAGAAATAATTCAAAAAAAATGGGATTCACAATATGGTGTAGATTGGATTATTTAAAAATATATAATTTAGTTAGAGTTGAATTACATTGACGAATATATTATATAAATGAACTTAGAATGTATAATTATATTATAATTAAAATCGAGCTTGAAATGTCGCGGCAGTTCGCTATTTGGCGATTTGAACTTCAACTGAGTGTACAGGGTTCGTTTTAAATCGGATTTCTGTGAAACAAGAAACGTTAGGAGCTGGTGAAGTATATTTTTCTAGTGAAAGAGAAGAATCGGGATTTCATGGTGTAGATTTTGATTTATGTCCAAATCAAATTTCAGAAAAGTCGTTGTGGAGTTCCTTTATAATTTATATCGATTTATTAAAGGAATTTCATTATAAATCGAATATCGATTTAATCAGGATTTGAAATATCGAGTTAGAACTTCATCTAGGAATATTGTGGAGTTGTATGGTATTCCACTGTGAATATATACGATAATAGTTATTTTTAAATATTTAATTTAATTGTTTTTAAATATATTTATATATTTAAAAGGGTTATTTAGAGCTTTAAAAATAGCTAGTTTTGCAAATGCCTCAGAATTTAACGAAACCAGTTTTGTTGGATCCGCAATATTAAATTATAGTTAGATTTCAATTTCCGTGATTTTTAGAGTCAGTATGTGGCCGTGGGGAATTTTAATGTGAAATAAGTTGATAATTTGACCTTTAAAAATACGCTGTGTGAGCAAACGGAGTCGGAATTCGATGAAACTAGTTTCGTTAGGACCGTAATGTCAAACTGTAACTGCATGTCTAGTTTCGTGATTTTTAGATGTCATGTGTGATTACAAGAATTTTAAAGAACAAATAAAAACTGCAGTTGGTTATAATTTAATATAATATTTAAAAGAAAAAAATATCTAGATATTTTGAAAATCCTATAAATAGACCTTAACTTCTCCTAAAACCTAAATTCCTCTTTCTCATTACCGCCGCACTTTTCTTTCTTACAATAGTAAAGCCATACTCAAAAGAAAATCAAAGGAATTAAAATAAAATTCCATAAATTAGTTTATACACATATTTGGACTCGCTCGAGGATTTCCTTCCGCTCTATGCTCATTTCGCTAGGTGCGATGCACATTTTCTGTCATGAGGAATTTACAGTGCCTCCTAGGGTTCGGAAATCCATGGGATTGAAGTATAAATTGGCAAAATGAATATCGTATTCGGATTAGTAAAGAGATTTAGCACCTGTGTGCATGGTTTGGGAATTTTTGGGTTCAAAATGTTTCGATGTCTGAACTGTATGCCGTGGTGAGAGGCGGATGTTGTGACAAAATGGAGTGCAGTCTGATCGAAATGGTGTTGAACTTGGAGAGGAGTTTGAGAGATGATTGATGGTGCCAACCGTTTGTGAATTTGCTGAGAAACGAGGGAGATGTGATTGTTCAAAGGAGGGTAATGGCATGGAAGGAGGGAGTCGCGCTAGCTATTCTTGAAGGAAGAAGACCACGGTATCAGATCCTTGGATTTGAGAAAAACAGATGGGCTGATTGTAAACGTGAAGCCCAATAACGTTTATAAAGGTGAAGCTAAATATTAGTTGGTAATTTAAGTTTTTAGTTAAAGTGAATAACTTATAAATTTGTAAATTGCATAACTTCGTCATACGTAATCAGAAATCCACGAAACAAGATCCGTCGGGATTGTATGGACGAGGGCAACACCATGGCACTAACTGGGAGTGGATTTGAGCTCGTTTGAATTTATGGAAAAATAAATTGTTTGATTCAAATCAAACAAACAGTTTATCGTTCTTTAACGATGAACTGCCAAAGTGAGTAAAACTCGCCAACTCTGAACAGTTTTATTTTTATAACGTATATGTAGAACTGATAAATGATGACTGATTGCTATGTGTTAACTGTTTGGTTGAATTGCTTGTGTATTGGTTGAAATCATAGATAACGATATATATAAATCTTTAATCGAATATTGATTCTGTTTATCAGAATATTTTATATTCGTATTGTTTAACATCTGTGGATGCAGGGAAACAGGTTGGAGGGGTCCAACTGGACTACTCAATGTTTATAATATTGTTCTGTTCATATATTGTAATATATGATGTGATATAATCTGTTGTTGATTATGTGTGTTTGAATGATATCGATCATTGTGAATTGGTATTTTTAATATCATAAGAAACCCTGGGATGTAAAAAGAAATATTTCAATGTATATTGAAATAAAGGAAATTTATAAAATCAACCGATTTTATAAAAGGAAATATTTTTGAAAATAAAGTATTTATAAAATCATAGGATTTTATAAAGAGGAATATTTATTTAGAAAGTAAATAGAATTAATAAAGGAATGTTTATTTAGGAAATAAAGGAATATTTATTTAGAAAATAAATAGAATTATAAAAGGAATATTTATTGGGAAAATAAACAGGACTTATAAAAAAGGGAGTTTACGAGATATAAAAGAGTTAATCGAATTTAGTTATTCGAAGTCGAGTTAATCGATTATGGTTAGTGGGATAAAGTTAGTCAAACATAGTTATTCAGGATAAGTTGCCATTTTATACGACTGCTAGTGTAATTCGCAGGGCTGCAGATAGCCTACGGCGGTCGGATGTTTCCTGAGGGAATCAGGCGTAACCATTGTGATTATTGCGATCTAGAGTTAAGCGAATGGAGTAAATCGAATATTAGTTATTCGAAGAAGAGTTAAGCAAAAAGGAGTTAATCAGACATAGTTAATCAAAATTGAGTTAAACAAAAATTAGAAACTGACTAGAGATTAATAAGTTGAATGGTTTCCTAAGTACCGATCTGATGTTGGTTTCGGCCTTCGGGGTTTATACTAAGGAAGTTGTTCTCTTGTTAGTTTATAGTTAGAGTATGATAGATGTGGAAGAACAGTGATACGTAAGTAAGCCATGGAAATGTTTTCTAGTGTTAATAACGTATATTTTCTAAACATAGAAATGAGGATATATATATATATATATATATTGATGATTGGATTGATAATTCCATTTGGAAATAAGATCATTGTGTGTACACAGACATGTTTTCATTTGATAGTTAAATCACCGACTATCAAAGTTTTGACCATTTTAACGTTGTTAATATGGAGAGACCGGTTGAATTATTATCCGAAGAACCACTCCGTATTGGCGTAAGCATTGCAAATCATATATGCCGAACATAATTGAAGACGAAGTAAAGTGCAAGGGCTGTTGTATAAATCTTAGATAGTAATTGCCTAATATGGATATACTGAATAGTGCCTTCGGTTTGTCCAGTCCCAGGACGACCTGTATGGAAGAATGTCTGACAGAGTATATCTAATAGATCGCGTAAGTTGATCTCTTCAAACATATTCACGTTTGGTGGCGGAGGAATTCGTTTCTCTTAGCTGTATACCCGTGTTATTTTTGGGGAAATCAACTTGTGATTTGGCGGGTATGACGATGTGACATTCAAAGTGAATGAAGATGTGGTATGTAAAAGATAAGCGTAGCTTCTAGCCTCACATCCGGTAAATGACAGAAATCGGGCAGGCAGCATGGCTATGTAGGTCGCACCTATTAGGATGTATATTCACCTGATCTAGAGTTTCATTTACTTCTAAAAATTTATTGTTGATGCTGTCCCATTCGGGAAATGGTTGCTGATCCCATGCATTGGTGATATACATTCGATACACTCAAGCGAAATAAGTGGTCGGTCATGTGTGGCCGGGTTGCAAGATGTTCTTGTTGAACCCATTGTATTCCTTTCTAGAGGTACACTAGCGAAAGGTGGTTCCATACCTTGTCATAGTTGGAAATCCATTACCCAATACGTGCTTGCGATTTTGATTGTATACTATATATGTAGAACGTGAGATGAAAGCGTTCCACTGGATAATTATTATATTGTGGTTGATAGACATTATTATAATATCAAAAGGTTTTGATATAAAGATGTTTTGGATTTTCATAAGGGAAAAAACCGTTCCGTTATACGGCGTAGTCTTATGAGATATTAATTACTTGTTCAAACCGTTTGAAACTGTTTTACTCATACCAGTCCCATGACTGACCCAGAGTTTATTTTGTTTTGTTTTCCCTAAACTCTTGGGTGCCCAATTTGGTACGGGCAGTCAAGTAGTTTGGATTTACAGATGCTTGAAGAACTGGAGCAGGAGGCTTCAGGATTCATATAGCTATAGTTATTTCCGTTGTGTTGTAAGTGTTGTACTCTGATAATGTTATTGTATACATATATTGATTTTATTTCAAGGATATGTTGTCTATTATATGTTGTTCGTTCTGCTGTGAGATTCGAGTTACTTTGATGTTGTATCTTCTTCTTCTATTCTAAATTTCTATCTTATCTTTCCCCACCCTCTAATTTCTTTCATTAACCATCCGGTATTTTCGACTCTTGATGTTCGATATGTGTTGTATATCAGATAATCAAGGTCGCTAAATTTCCGGGTCGTTACAGTTGGTTTCAGAGCTTAAGGTTAAGTAATTACCTTGGCTATATGGTGTGACTCAGTAGAGATGTGGTTAGTAATACCCGAGATTGAGTTTGTGTGTATATATACGAGTGGACGTATTTGTTATTTGATATAAAATGGTTTTATATTGAGTAGATTTATAGGTTGAGTTGTTCATGGATTCTGGTCGATGGTGGGGCACCACAATATCGATAAGGGTTTCTAAACACTCGAATACGATGGGTCGATGCGATATGTTTTGAAAAGAGGGTAAACGAAATAATTTTACCTAAGATTATATTTTGATATAAAGGATTTATATTGGAATTATTATAATATACATTGGATATGTTGGTTGTTATTATAATCAAGTAAGATTATAAATTAAATGGTCTTGTAAATAACCAATCAGAATTCATATAAGCGAAATATATGAAAGCAGATTGAATTGAATCTGAATTTAAATTAGAACTGGAATTAAAACCCTGGAAAATTGGAACAGAGTTTGTAAATAGACTTGGATTAAATATATGTAAATTTTAAGATCCTAGGAGACTTTAAATTGTATTCCAAGCATTTGTGAATGATATTTTGAACTGATTTCAAAATAAAAGTGTTTAAGAATGATTATGAAAGTGATATAGTATTGAACTCACTTCGATAGATGGGAAATAACCCTGATGATGAATCACGACATCATTAGTGTTCATTTTCGAGTATGTAAGTGAGGGGTTACTACCAAAGATTTTGTTTTTGAATTGTTTTGAGAAAAAGAAGTTGTTTGAAATCCTAAAAAGGAAAGTTTGATTTTGAGAAAACAAAAGCTGTTTAAAACTCCCAAGAATAGACTATGAATTAAAAACAAATTTAAATAAAAATTTGTGGAAATAAATTGGACTTGAATTGAAAACCAATTGTGTGGAATTTTAAATTGAATTAGAATGATATCGAGAAGATTGGATTTGTAAGATAAGGAGTTGAAATAGAATTAGTTTGGTAAAATCAAGATTTTGAATCAAGAATAGTGCTTGAGTTTAAAATGAAATTCGACTTAGGTATAAGCGAATGGTTGTGTTAAAGATAAATTGATTTGAGATCAAGTTGGAGTTGTTTTGGTATTTGTAGAATTGGTAACAGATGGGAATGATATGCCCGACAAAAAGGTACAAGTTTATATTTGATATAAGCATGATATTTTGATGAGCCGAATTGGCAAGCCGCTTGGCTGTTTGATTTTCTTTTGGGTTGGAGATGGCCTAGAGAGGCGAGTTGGAGTTTGACCTAATGACTAGTACAAAGGAGGTGCTGGCGAAATTTTTCGAAAAGTTAAGGTGTTAGAAAATTTTCAGGATTTTTGAAAATTTTCATTGATGAGAATTAATTAATAATTTAATTGAAATTAAATTAGTTCAGTGGAAACTGAAGTTAAGAAGTGAACAAATAATAACTACTGAGTCGATAGGGTTTGTTCTCTACCTTAGCAAATTTCGAGGACGAAATTATTTTAAGTGGGGAAGAATGTAACGACCCGTATTTTTACAGATATTAATTAATCTATTTAATTATTTAAATAGTGAATTAGAAATTTAAATGGTCGTTAAATTAAATTATATTGGATATTTAATTAATTTAAATAATAGAACAATTTATTTACTTCAGAAATAATTCAAAAATAATAGGATTCACAATACGGTGTAGATTGGATTTTTTTTAAAATATGTAATTCAGTTAGAGTTGAATTATATTGACGAATATATTATATAAACGAAGTTTGAACGTATAATTATGTTATAATTAAAATCGAGCTCGAAATGGTGCGGCAGTTCGCCATTTGGCGATTTGAACTTCAACTGAATGTAAAGGGTTCATTTTAAATCGGATTTCTGTGAAATAAGAAATGTTAGGAGCTGGTGAAGTATATTTTTCTAGTGAAAGAGAAAAATCAGGATTTCATTGTGTAGATTTTGATTTATGTCCAAATCAAATTTCAGAAAAGTCGCTGTGGAGTTCCTTTATAATTTATATCGATTTATTAAAGGAATTTCATTATAAATCGAATATCGATTTAATCAGGATTTGAAATATCAAGTTAGAACTTCATCTAGGAATATTGTGGAGCTGTATGGTGTTCCACTGTGAATATATACGATAATATTTATTTTTAAATACTAAATTTAATTGTTTTAAAATATATTTATATATTTAAAAGGGTTATTTAGAGCTTTAAAAATAGCCAGTTTTGCAAATGACCTCAGAATTTAACGAAACCGATTTTGTTGGATCTGCAATATTAAATTATTGTTAGATTTCAATTTTCGTGATTTTTAGAGTCAGTATGTGGCCGTGGGGAATTTTAATGTGAAATACAGTTGATAATTTGACCTTTAAAAATACGTTGTGTGAGCAAACGGAGTCGGAATTCGACGAAACCAGTTTCGTTGGGACCATAATGGCAAACTATAACTGCATGTCAAGTTTCGTGATTTTTAGATGTCATGTTGATTACAGGAATTTTAAAGAACAAATAAAAACTGCAGTTGGTTATAATTTAATATAATATTTATAAGAAAAAAAATATCTAGATATTTTGAAAATCCTATAAATAAACCTTAACTTCTCCTATAACCTAAATTCCTCTTTCTCATTACCGCCGCTCTTTTCTTTCTTCCAACAGTAAAACCATACTCTAAAGAAAATCAAAGGAATTAAAATAAAATTCCATAAATTAGTTTATACACATATTTGGACTCGTTAGAGGATTTCCTTCAGCTCTATACTCATTTTGCTAGGAGCGATGCACATTTTCTGTCATGAGGAATTTACAGTGCCTCCTAGGGTTCGGAAATCCATGGGATTGAAGTATAAATTGGCGAAATGAATATCGTATTCGGATTAGTAAAGAGATTTGGCACCTATGTGCATGTTTTGGGAATTTTTGGGTTCAAAATGTATCGATGTCTGAACTAGATGCCGTGGTGAGAGACTGATGTCGCGAGTGACAAAATGGAGTGCGGTATGATCGAAATGGTGTTGAACTTGGAGAGGAGTTTGAGAGATGATCGATGGTGTCAACCGTTTGTGAATTTGCTGAGAAACAAGGGAGATGTGATCGTTCAAAGGAGCGGTAATGGCATGGAAGGAGGGAGTCGCGTTAGCTGTTCCTGGAGGAAGAAGACCACGGTATCGGATCCTTGGATTTGAGAAAAGCAGATAGGTTGATTATAAACGTGAAGCCCAATAACGTTTTTAAAGGTGAAGCCCAATATTAGTTGGTAATTTAAGTTTTTAGTTAAAGTTAATAACTTGTAAATTTGTAAATTGTATAACTTCGTCATACGTAATAAGAAATCCGCGAAACAAGATCTGTCGGGATCGTATGGACGAGGGCAACACCATGGCACTAACTGGGAGTGGATTTGAGCTCATTTGAATTTACGGCGATATAAATTGTTTGATTCAAATCAAATAAACAGTTTATCGTTCTTTAACGATGAACTGCCAAAGTGAGTAAAACTCACCAACTCTGAACAGTTCTATTTTTATAACGTATATTTAGAAATGATAAATGATGACTTATTGTTGTGTGTTATCTGCTTGGTTGAATGGCTTGTGTATTGGTTGAAATCATAGATAGCGATATATATATATATATATATATATATATATATATATATATCGTTAATCGAATATTGATTCTGTTTATCAAAATATTTTATATTTGTATTGTTTAACATCTGTGGATGCAGGGAAACATGTTGGAGGGGTCCAACTGGACTCCTCAATGTATACTATTCTGTTCATATATTGTAATATATGATGTGATATAATCTGTTGTTAATTATGTGTGTTTGAATGATATCGATCATTGTGAATTGGTATTTTAAATATGATAAGAAACCCTGGGATGTAAAAAGAAATATTTCAATGTATATTGAAATAAAGGAATTTTATAAAATCAACTGATTTTACAGAAGGAAATATTTTTGAAAATAAAGTATTTATAAAATCATAGGATTTTATAAAGAGGAATATTTATTTAGAAAGTAAATAGAATTAATAAAGGAATATTTATTTAGGAAATAAATAAAATAAAGGAATATTTATTCAGAAAATAAATAGAATTATAAAAGGAATATTTATTGGGAAAATAAACAGGACTTATAAAAAAGGGAGTTTATGAGATATAAAAGAGTTAATCGAATTTAGTTATTCGAAGTCGAGTTAATCGAATATGTTTAGTGGGATAAAGTTAGTCAAACATAGTTATTCAGGATAAGTTGCCATTTTACACGACTGCTAGTGTAATTCGCAGGGTTGCAGATAGCCTACGGCGGTCGGATGTTTCCTGAGGGAATCAGGCGTAACCATTGTGATTGTTGCGATCTAGAGTTAAGCGAATGGAGTAAATCGAATATTAGTTATTCGAATAAGAGTTAAGCAAAAAGGAGTTAATCGGACATAGTTAATCAAAATTGAGTTAAACAAAAATTAGAAACTGACTAGAGATTAATAAGTTGAATGGTTTCCTAAGTACCGATCTGATGTTGGTTTCGGCCTTCGGGGTTTATACTAAGGAAGTTGTTCTCTTGTTAGTTTATAGTTAGAGTCTGATAGATGTGGAAGAATAGTGATACGTAAGTAAGCCATGGAAATGTTTTCTAGTGTTAACAACGTATATTTTCTAAACATAGAAATGAGGATATATATATATATATATATTTATATATATATTGATGATTGGATCGATAATTCCATTTGGAAATAAGATCATTGTGTGCACACAGACATGTTTTCATTTGATAGTTAAATCACTGACTATCAAAGTTTTGACCATTTTAACGTTGCTAATATGGAGAGACCGGTTGGATTATTATCCGAAGAACCACCCAGTATTGGCGTAAGCATTGCAAATCATATATGCCAAAGATAATTGAAGACGGAGTAAAGTGCAAGGGATGTTGTATAAATCTTAGATTACAATTGCCTAATATGGATATACTGAATAGTGCCTTCGGTTTGTCCAGTCCCAGGACGACCTGTATGGAAGAATGTCTGACAGAGTATATCTAATAGATCACGTAAGTTGATCTCTTCAAACGTGTTCACGTTTGGTGGTGGAGGAATTCGTTTCTCTTAGCTGTATACCCGTGTTATTTTTGGGGAAATCAATTTGTGATTAGGCGGGTATGACGATGTGACATTCAAAGTGAATGAAGATGTGGTATGTAAAAGATAAGCGTAGCTTCTAGCATCACATCCGGTAAATAATAGAAATCGGGAAGGCAACATGACTATGTAGGTCGCACCTATTAGGGTGTACAATCACCTGATCTAGAGTTTCATTTACTTCTAAAAATCTATTGTTGATGATGTCCCATTCAGGAAACGGTTGCTGATCCCAACCGTTGGTGATATACATTCGATACACTCAAGCAGAATGAGTGGTCGGTCATGTGTGGCCGGATTGCAAGATGTTCTTGTTGAACCCAGCATATTCCTTTCTAGAGGTACACTAGCGAAAGGTGGGTCCATACCTTATCATAGTTGGAAATCCATTACCCAATACGTGCTTGCGATTTTGATTGTATACTATATATGTAGAACGTGAGATGAAAGCGTTCTGCTAGATGATTATTATATTGTGGTTGATAGACATTATTATAATATCAAGAGGTTTTGATATAAAGATGTTTTGGATTTTCATAAGGGAAAAACTCGTTCCGTTATACGGCGTGGTCTTATGAGATATCAATTACTTGTTCAAACCATTTAAAACTGTTTTACTCATACTAGTCCCATGACTGACCCGGAGTTTATTTTGTTTTGTTTTCCCTAAACTCTTGGGTGCCCAATTTTGTACGGGCAGTCAAGTTATTGGGATTTACAGATACTTGAAGAGCTAGAGTAGGAGGCTTCAGGATTCATAAAGCTATAGTTATTTCCGCTGTGTTATAAGTGTTGTACTCTAATAATGTTATTGTATACATATACTGATTTTATGTCAAGGATATGTTATCTATTATATGTTGTTCGTTCCGTTGTGAGATTTGAGTTACTCTGATGTTATATCTTCTTCTTCTTCTATTCTAAGTTTCTATCTTATCTTTCCTCACCCTCTAATTTCTTTCATTAACCATCCGGTATTTTCGACTCTTGATGTTCTATATGTGTTGTATATCGGATAATCAAGATCGCTAAATTTCTGGGTCGTTACAGGATGATTCAGATCAACGATTGTTTATTCTTGAAGAATGGATCCAATAATGGCTAGTCTCACTCCTACAACACAGCAGTATACCATGAGTAAAGGTAAGAAATTTGTCAAAAGAAGGTTAGGGAACATGGTTGTAACAACTCGGAAAATCTAAACCGGTTTAAAATTTTTAATTTGGCTATTTTTGTGGATTTTAGATATTTGAAGTTAATTATTATAAATAATAACGATGAAAAGTATGTTTGAATCGACGTTTGAAAATAAATATAATTATTTTAAATTATAAACAAAGCCTAAAATGGCGCGGTAGTTTCAGAATTTCAAGTCAAACTTTGACTGACTATACCGGGTGCAAAATAAAACAGATTTTAGTGAAACCAAAAATATTTAAATCTGTTAGTGAATATCTTTCAAATGAATCTGGAAAATCGAAGTTTCGTAGCGGAAGTCAAAAGTTATGGCCAAATGAATTTTCAGAAAGTCACTATAGAATTTATATAGCCCGTGAAAGTAGACATTTTGCAAACGACCTCGGAATTCGACGAAACCACTTTAGTTGGATCCGGGATGTCAAATTATTGCTAGGTTTCAAATTTCATAATTTTTGAAGCTAATATGTGAGCGTGGTGAAGAAAAATGTGTTTTGGTCAATTTCAGTTAAATTGGATCGACCAGAAAATGGCCATTTTTCAAACGGTCTCAGAATTCGGCGAAACTAGTTTTGTTGGGACCGTATCGTCAAAAAATAGCTGGATTTATTTTTCTGGAATTTTTCGAATCAGTTTGTGGCCCTGGCAAATTGAAATGTACGTTCAAATCGAATATTGAATGTTTTATATTTTCATTTGAAGGAAAACTGACTGAAACAGTCGAATGGGCCTTCGAAACATATCCCATTGTGTTCGAAATGGGGGTATTTGGCTAGGAACGACAGTCGTTGGGTTTGGATTGGAGTTCTTAGGAGATAAGGGGTATTTTAGAAATTTAAAAATATATAAATAAAATAAAAAACCCTGATTGGCCCTCATAAATTCTCTCTCCCCGTAACCCTCTCAACGAACGACGGAAAGGGGTTCTTTCCTTCTCTCCTCTCTAACTCCCTCCATACGCCGAATTAGCACTCCACCCAGTTGAGGTTTTCGTAGAGCTCGAAGAGAGCTTCAAGTTCATACCAACTACAGATTTTTTCATAGTGTATCGAGCTCGAATCGCAACCTGGAAGTCACGGGCTTCAACCCGCCGCCGACGTCAGCACAGGCCACCGAAGTGGGCCCCCTTCTTGGCGCACACGCGCCTCTCCTCTCTCTACCTCGTGGCGAAGTCCGATCGTGCAACCGCTACACGGTTTGATCAGAAAATCGAAACCTAATTTTGAACAAATTCAGAAAGGTAACGGCTTGTTTATTTTGAACTGATTTTAACATTTAAAAGTTTTGCAAACTTGTAAAAATCATATCTTTCTCGTTTGTTGATGAAATTCAGTGAAACAATGTAACGACCCGGAAAATCTAAACAAATTTAATTTTTTTAAATTGGCTAAAATAATGGATTTTAAATATTTAAAATAAATATTTAAAATAATAGCAATGAAAACTGAGTTTGAATCGACGTTTGAAAACGAATATAATTAATTCTAATTATAAACAAGGCCTGAAATGGCGCTGCAGTTTCAAAAATTGAATTCAAACTTTGTCGGATTGTACCGGGTGCAAAACAAAACGGATTTGAGTGAAACCAAAAATATTTAAATCTGTTAGTGAATACCTTTCTAACGAATCTGAAAAATCGAAGTTTCATAGCGGAAAGCAAAAGTTATGGCCAAATGAATTTTCAGAAAGGTCGCTATGGAATTTATATAGCCCGTGAAATTGGCCATTTTGCAAACGACCTCGGAATTCGACGAAACCACTTTTGTTGGATCCGGGATGTGAAGTTATTACTAGGTTTCAAATTTCATAATTTTTGAAGCTAGTAAGTGAGCGTGGAAAAGGAAAACGTGTTTTGGTCAATTATAGTTAAACTGGATCGACCAGAAATGGGCCTTTTTGCAAACGGTCTCAGAATTCGACAAAACTAGTTTTGTTGGGACCGTATCGTCAAAACATAGCTAGATTTATTTTTCTGGGATTTTTCGAATCAGTTTGTGGCCCTGGCAAATTGAAATGTACGTTCAAATTTAATATTGAATGTTTTATATTTTAATTTGAAGAAAAACTGACTGAAACATTCGAATGGGCCTTCGAAACATATCCCATTATGTTCGGAATGGGGGTAAAACACTGGGGACGACAGTCGTTGGGTTTGGATTGGGGTTCGTGTGTTAAAGAGGGTTTTTTTGGAATTTTAAAAGTTATAAAAAAAAATTCATTCACCCACGTCAGCCCCTCCCCCCCCCCCCAATACTTTCTCTCTCCCCGTAACCTGCTCTCGACGGAAACCACTTCGCCACCTTCTCTCCTCCATTCTGGCCAAACCATGCAACGAAAACCACTGCCCCAGTTCAACTTTTTGTAGTACTCCTCCTCAACTTCAAATCTATACCAACCATGCTCTCAATCGTGGAGTATTTTTCGTGAATCGTGCCCCTGAAGTCAGCCCGCCTCTTCGCCATTTTCGCCCTCGTCGGAGCTGCGAGCTGGACCCCACACCTTGGCGTAGGTGCACCTCACCAAGCGCTACGCTGTTGCATTGGCCGATCGACCCCTAGCTACACGGATTGGAATATTTTGCCAAACCAAATTCTGAACCAAACTGAAGGTATACGGTTTTAATTATTTAAATTGATTTCGACACTCTAAAACCGTCGCAAAGTTGGTTAACATTATAAGTGTTAGTTGAGTTGCTTTATGTCATTTCATTAAAGAAGGAACAACACATACAAAAACTAATTTGAGTTATGTTAATTTCTTTAAAAAAACATTTATCTGTTGTAAGAAGATGATGAAAAAGTAGTGGAAATATGCATTTTGTTAAGATAATGTAAAACATTTATTCTATTAACTTTTAGACAACATATAATATTCATCACAGTTATCTGTAAAATAAGAACACCACATCAGACAACATGCGACTATGTTTTTATAAGTTACTATAGTTTAAATCGAACAATGGGTTATATCTATGGTCTGATGTAGAATGAGATGGCATGAGATTTAAAGATATAGATATATGCAATTAGACAACGGTGGATATATGTCGTCTGATTCGATTTCTGGTGTAGTGCTCTCTCTCAAATTACCCTCTTCTCGGATAAAATTCTAATGAAGTATTGAGGCTTGATTCTGCATATATTTTTGGAGATATTCATAAATAGAGACTACATACCAAGGCTTGCTTAGAATTTGTGAGTATATTTTAGTAATTACAAGATTCGGTACAAATTGAGATTTCTTCTTGATAGTATAATAAGTTGTAGATTCCTTCTAATTTCTATTCTCTTTTCTGTCTGTGATTTATGTAAATCTGACTCTACTTCTATCTTCCTTCTGTTTATTTTCCAGTAAATATGTTATTGTAGTTTTATTCAATTGTTTACACTTCTTGCTCTTTATATGAAATTTTATTACAATCCTATATCAGCTCTTTTTTTTTTTAGATCTACTCATGCTTATCTGAGTCTAGGTCATGTGAGAACCTAGGTCATTTTCCTTTTTATTTTTGATGTTGACTTTAGGCTTTCTTAAGGCTAAACCTTTTATTCTTTCTTTTTTATGCGCAAGTTGGGTTAAAACAAGGAATTTTACGATAATATCGCAATTGGAGAATAATGAGAAATAAGCAAAATTGACACGATTAATCCTAAGTTTCATGTATCTTCCCATATTAATCTAGAGTTTGGATTATTTTAAGTTAATCCCAAGTTTGAGGGGTCCCTTCCCATATTGATCCCAGTAACCTATTAACTTGTTATAATAGGCTATTGTGTCTTAACGTTCCCAAATCACGTAAATAGCCCGTAAACGACTCTTTTGGAAATTTTCTAAGCGAATCTGGAATCGAATGTTATCTTCATTTTTTTAAGGATAAATGAACTATCGAATTATAAAGTTTTTTATTCATGGTTGGCTTGCTTTCACCCTTTCCTTAGTTAGGCATAGTTATATATTACTTGCACTACACAAAATCAATCTGTATCTTCCACATCGGCTTCTTCTTCTGTGGCGGCATTTGAATTATCATCTTCTTCGCGCTTATACGCACTAAAATCAGGTGAAAATTGATAAGAAGATGATAGCAGTTGTTGATGAATTTCATCCATTGTTCCATTATCTTGATCTCTAATATCATTTCCATTATATTCTAGGCAGAAAAATTCTTGAATACAGGAAGAAAATGTTACCTGCAATATTCGTTAAAAAGGAAGGTGCATATCGGAAGAGGGATGACGAAGCCAGAAGCAACCGGAGATTTCTTGATTCCGAAAACACCCACAACTATAATTTGTGCTGAAACGAAAGAGAATATTGTCGTGTTGTGTGCAATTGTCCATAATTTTCCTCCACTTTCATAATTCGGTATGTGCACATTAATAATCTTATTCCGATACACAACATATCCAAGCAAGAAATACACCAGTAAAAAAGGCAAAATCAAAGGTGTTAATATTGCACATGTGAAACCAAATAACCCTAAAAGAAGAACCCTAGGAACTTCATTGTGATAAGGGAATGACATAATAGAAGCTAGATCATCCTCCTTTCTTAATACAAATCTCCTTACGTAGTTGCATATCAAAACAAAGAGTTGAATTATTTCGGATGATAAACTTGTCCAACCAGATGTTAAAACATAAGTGATAAAGAAGGTAGCCCGATTGGGTATAACTTTGGCAAGATCAAGAAGGTAGCCTGATTGGCTAACTAAACGGAGTTTAGATCAGCAATGGAGCTTGTGGAAATTGAGAATATAAGAAGAAGAAGAAGAAGAAGAGAAGAAAGTGAAATGGGTCGAGGGGTCGGGATGTTGGCGGTTTTTGACGGCGAAGGAGGAGGCCGCGCCGCCGAAGGAGAAACTTCGCCCTTCCTTAAGCATTAGAATATTGGGAATTGGGTTTAGTTTACATGATTTGGGAAATTTGACACAATAACCTGCTATAACAGGTTAATAAGTTACTGGGATCAATATAGGAAGGGACCCCCCAGACTTGGGATTAACTAAAAAGAATCCAAACTCTGGATTAATATGGGAAGACACGTGAAACTTGGGGTTAATCATGGTATAAAAAGGATAAATTGAGCTTAATTGAAATTGTATAATAAAGTCAAATTGAACTATAACTTTGATAAATGAAAAAAATGACATTTGGATAGATGCAAAATGATAGGGGTTGGGTTGTATAATTAAATTAAACAAAAGAGATATTTAAAGACAACTTGTAAATTAAAGTATACATGCAATCTATGAAATGACAGAAAAGTTACATAAAGGAAATTAGGCTCACCAATGAACTTAAGATTGAGGTTAAGTTTAATTAAATAAATTAATAAGAAGGTGTAGTTGGACTCCGTTCCGGTAGTGACTACTGATTAAAGAAAATAAGAGGCTCATAGCATTGGTACGTTCCAGCAGTGAGAATAGACTGATTAGGGAAAAAAGACACCAATTAAAATAGTTAATTTTTAGTGACCTAGGCGTTTATTGACAATACCATAGGGGTCTAGAATAGCTAGGCGGTCAACAATAATTCTATGGGAGCCTTAACACTAGTAAATAAAATTGGGGACTAAGTCTAGGGGTGACTTATGACGAATTGCATATTTTTGTTTGGGAATGCATACCAGTTGGTATTTCTTTTTATCACACTACACCGAGATCTCATGAGGAGGCGAAGGCATGCTTATACTATACCGGGCAGTAAGAGGTCCAAACGTGATGGGTATGGACGCGTTCTGGTAGGGAGGTGAGCGTGCATCCCGCCAATTGGGAAGATAAGACGTTGTGACGCTAGTGATATTCGCTATGTCCTTAGAGCCGATGGGTCGGGTCTGATAGAACGGTGTTATCGTCAGCACAGATTGTCATAACCGTTGTTCAGGAGCCGATCGATGGGTAAAATTGGATTATATCTTAATGTTTTAATTGTAGCAGTTGGTGCATAAATCGAATGATTTGACAATCGACTATCTAATAAAAGTATATTCTTGTTCTTAATTACTATATTGAGCTTCAATTTATTATCCTGTCTAGATTTCTTCTTTTATCACTCATGCTAGTAATTACTGAACTCAACAGGCTTTATGTCTAACTAATTTTGTTTTTCTTTTTATCCTTCCTCCCCCCACAGGTTCTTAGGGTGTAGGATCTAGTGTTTGAGAGAGCTTTGACCCAGCTCAGTCTTTTGGAGATTATCATCTCTCTCTTTCTTTGTGCTTACCTGTACCTTTCCACATTTTATTTATCTTCTGTACTTGATGATGAGGGGGATACCTTTTATTTTGATACTCTGATTTGTTGTTGTTTATGACACAACTATGTTTTTTATGACTTATGATGCAATGGCACTTCTTATTTTGTTTTAAGTGAAAATTTTAAATTTTGCTGTGTTTATTTATTTTGCCCCGTGAATTTTATCCTCTTTGGTGTTATTTTATGCCTATACTTCATATTTCTTAATGAAATCCTCATATGTGTCTAGTTAATATACGTGGAGCGTTATACTTGGTATCAGAGCCTAAGGTTACAAGATCAGTAAAAAGTTTTTGTTTTTTTTTCAAGAAAAAGTCTTTTAAAGAGAGTGTTTTCAAAATAAAAAGTTGTTTTTGAAGAACATATCCTCAAGTCAATAACGATAATCTCTTGATTTCGTTCATGAATTCTTCTCTCTTTTCTGATCGCACCATGTCCGGGGCTTCCAATCTTCGCAAGGGAATCCCCATTCCTACTTGGTTCCGTAGGTATGTAGAAGCTACGACACCAGCTGAAGGGTAAGGAAATGCCCAAGCTCCTCCTCCAACCGTGGTGATTCCTCCTAATCCACCACCAGCGGATGACTCCTCTAAGCTTTGCAAGGATTTTACTTCTCTTGATGACAAGACATCCACTGGTAAAGAGACTCTAGTTGAGGCCGACACTTGCCTCAGGAACACCAAGTGCATATTTGGACTTTTAGAGCTTGATGATAGAAGGCAGTGCAGTTGGCTATGTGGAAATTGAAAGATGAGGCTTCATTTTAGTGGGAAGTGGCACAGCGTCACTTTGAGACTTGAAATGACTTACAGAGAGAATTGTGAGAAAATTTCTATCTTAGGCGGAAGAAGGCTAAAACAAGGCAATCTTTTGGTTAAGGAGTATGTCAGTCGGTTTAATGAGAATGCAAAATTTGGGATGGATTTGGTGAATACTTCCCACAAGAAAGCAGTGAGGTTTGCTAAAGGTTTGAACCAACCTCTATAAGGATTAGCTACGACACATATTCCAATGGGAGCTACATTTCAGAATCTTAAGGAGATGTCACTTATGCACGAGGAGGGAAAATGTGATCTTGTGGAAAACAAAGCTGAGGTGGCCAAGGAAAATGTTGGGAAGAAGAAGTGGTGGCCCAATAAGGTTAACAAGAAGAAGGATGACAAATCATAGAAAGCTCATATTAAGAAGGATGTTAAATGCCATGGTTGTAGCATGACAGGACACTTTGTGAGGGACTGCAAGAAGACTGCTGGGAAAATGAGTTGCTATCGTTGTGGACAGCCAGGTCATTATAAAAGGCAGTGTCCTCAAAAGAAAGGGCAATGAGTTGGTTGGTATGGAGTGTAGATGCATACTTTGGAGGCGACTCCGGCTAGTGTTGGCCGGGACAAGGGCAGGAGGATCACAATCAAAGGTTTGATCTCTCTTTATGACTTTCCATTTAGGACCTTATTTGATTCTGGCGCTTTGCATTCATTCATTTTTACTTCAGTAGTCGACTGCATGCACCTTATTATCTCTCTTATTTCTAATCCAGTAGTAGTTTTAAACCCGATACGAGGTACGACTCATTTATCAATGATGTGTAATGGCATGAGACTTTCTATTGTAAGCGTCAAGTTTGATTGTGATGCCTATGTATGGTATCTATGAGGTACGACTCATTTATCTATGGGGTTTTCTGGGTATGGTATTATCCTAAGGATGGATTGGCTGGCCATGTATGGTGCCATCCTTGACTACGAGAGGAGGGTAGTAAGGTTGATGACTTGTCATGGTTGGACCCCCCTAATACCTTGCGACCCACGAGGGTTAGTCATGTTGATCTTCTTAGAATCATTGGATACTTCTATTAGCGATCTTAGCTTGGTACCAATGATGAGATATTTTCCAAACGTATTTGAGGAGGTGAGAGGACTACCTCAAAGATGGGACATCGACTTCCGAATTTATTTGACAAAGAGAATGCTAAGCACGTTGCATTATCTGTGCGTCATATGACTCCGAGGGAAAGGAAAGAGTTGAGTAAGCAAGTGGATGAGGTGTTGGAGAAAGACTTTATTAGGAGTAGCATATTTGAGTGGGGAGCACCGGTCGTATATGCTACTTAGCCGGATGGCTCTCTCCGTCTATGTGTGGATTAAAGAGAATTAAACAAGTCAACAAAAAAGAATTGGCACCCACTCCCACGGATAGACGATTTATTTGAGTAGTTGGTGGGTGCATCCGTTTTCACTTGATTAGATTTGGCGACTGGGTTTCATCAGCTTCGAGTGGCAGATGGCAGTATGGATAAGACAACTTTTGAGACTCCAGATGGATTCTTAGAGTGGCTGATTATGCCATATGGGATAGCTAGTGCAGTGACATATTTTGTTGATCTGATGAGCCGAGTGTATAGGGAGTTCCTAAATAAGTTTGTAGTGGCATTCGTGAATGGCATCTTGATATTCTCAAGAGACGAGGATGAGCACGCGTTGCACTTGTGAGAGGTCCTTCGTATTCTTCAGGCCCATCAGTTAAAGGCAAAATTTTCGAAGTGTCACTTTTGGCATAAGGAAGTGAGGCTCTTGAGGCACATAGTTTCGGGTAATGGTGTAGTCGTGGATCCTGCTAAAGTAGTTGTAGTGCAAGATTGGAAGCTACCTAAGAATGCAACCGACATGAGGAGCTTTCTAGGTTTGGCTGGGTTTTAGTGGAAATTTATTAAGGATTTTGCATGGATTTTTGTTCCGCTTATCGGTCTAACTAAGAAGAATTTGGTATTCTCATGGGACGTGGATTGCGAAGATTCCTTTATGAGATCGAAATAGGCTCTTACAACAGCTTCAATGTTGACTCTCCCAGATGGATCGAAGATGTTTACGGTATGTATTGATGCTTGTGGTACAAGATTAAACGCAATCCTAATGCAGGAGAGTAGGGTTGTTTGTTATTGGAGTAGATAGCTTAGAGTACATGAGAAGAATTATCGTACCCATCATTTAGAACTTGCAACGATTGTCTTTGCCTTTAAGTCTTGGAGGCATTACTTGTTGGGCGAGTGGTTTAAGTTATATACAGATCATAAGTCTCTCAAGTATTCGTTCTCGCAAAAGGAACTTAACTTGAGGCAACAACGTCGGATAGAGTTTTTGGCATCCAATTATTTCAAGATCTTTTATACAACAGGGGAGGAGATTGTAGTGGCGAATTCTCTGGGTAGGCAGAGGGTGACTTTGAATCCATTATTTGTAGAGTGGCAGAGTTTAGAGTTTATCTCATCATTTGATTTCAGACCATACGGAGTATACACCAGGAATGTTAGCATCGCTTGAGGTGCAACCTACTCTATTGGAACGCATTAGATCCCGTCAGCGCGGTGATCTGGAGCTAGCTGACATTTTGGACCATTTAGGTATAGGCGAGACTTCTATGCACCTTTCGAGGTACTCGATTGGTGAGAGAGGCCTATCACTCTCGGATGTCCATCCATCCATGAGGAGACAAGATGCATAGGGATATGAAGAATGTCTTCTACTGGAAAGGGATAAAGAGAGACGTGACAGATTTTGTAGCAAGATGCATATCATGTCAGAGGGTCAAGGCTGAGCAAAGGAAATCAGGTGGATCATCTCAACCCTTAGACATACCATAGTGGAAGTGGGAGAGCATCTCGATGGATTTTATAGATGGTTTGCCTAGGCCGAGGAGAGACAATACCAACATTTGGATGATCGTAGATAGATTAACCAAAAGCACTCATTTCATCCAGGTGAAGAATAAAAGGATCGCGACATGATTGGCTTCAATATATTTGAGGCAGATCATTCGTCTTTGTGGAGTTCCCTCCAACATTGTTAGAGATAGAGACCCCATCTACACCAGCGATTCTGGAGAAGCCTGCACGAGGATTTAGAGACACAGATGAGGCTTAGTATAGCATACCACCCTTAAACAGATGGACAAATGAGAGGGTTAATCGGATTCTTGAGGATTTATTGCAGCTGTGCATTTTAAACTTTGGAGGGAGTTGGCAGGAGCATCTTCCCTTTGTTGAGTTTTCTTATAACAACAGCTACCGGGCGTGTAGTAGCATGACACCTTTCGAAGCTTTATATGGACGACCCTACATATCGCCATCTTATCAGTGGAAAACCACGAACAAACTTCTTCTTGGACCCGAGATGATCAGAGAAACCTTAGACAAGATTAAATTAATTCGAAAAATGATGAAAGTAGCTCAAGATAGACAAAAATCTTATGCAGACAAGAGAAGATCAGATCTTGAATTTAGCATTGGGGATATGGTTTTTATTAATGTATCTCTGTGGTGCGCTTTTGTTCAGTTGGAAACTTAGCACCTAGATTTGTTGGACCTTTTCTGATTGTAGAGAGGATAGGCCATATGGCCTATAGAGTTCGTCCGCCAGAGAGATTATCAAGAGTTCACAATGTATGTCATGTTTCACATTTGTGGAAATCTACTTTAGAGGAAGTTGAGATCGAAAGGAGGTTTTAGTCAGACCGTTGAGGATTCCAGATGCAGAGATAACGAAGTTAAGAAATAAGGAGATCTGATTCGAAAAGGTTCAATGGGAAGAGGATAACAACGAAGCAACGTAGGAAACTAAAGAGAAGATTCATGCTTCTTTTCCATTCCTTTATGATAGTATGTTCTTAATCCTTTCCTAATTTTGAATTTGGATCTTATTAATTTCCTATCGTTTGAATTCTTGAGTCTTCGGAAGTCCCATGGATAGTAGGATATGGTTTGAACATGTTATTAGGACATGTTATGTTTGATGGATTCAAGTGGATGCAAGTGTTTATTAGTGGATGCAATTGATGCATATACACACAATAGGCACTGATTAGTGATCGGCAACATAACTGCATATGGATGTCTGTGCAATTTTAATTCATTTTTTATTTATGGATGAAAACTTGGGTGATTATCACATGAATGTCGCATTTCGTTGATGATGGTCGTAACACACATATAGCACTTTATGTACCATTAGGATTCCTTTATATACATTTTGGATGCATGGCACTGACATAAATTGCATAAAAGGAGGTTGATGAATCAGCAGACCGCATAATTTCTTGCATTAGTTAGGGACATATACACTACACTATTGCATATGTTCATGAAAAAGCATTATAAATCCTAAGGACAATGGATGTTTGTGATTGATGAATGAGTAGAGGAATGCAAATGATGTGATAACATTTATGACAATCTTTTAGCCTTGGATATTTCGGGGACGAATCCTTTAAGGAGGGGAAAACGTAACAACTCGAAAAATTAATGTAGCAAATTTATTTAAGGGATTAATAAAGTAAATACTAATTAGAAAAATATTGGGAAATAGGTAATTGGGGTTGCGCCATTGAGTCCGTTACAAAATTCTAGCTTGGATAGACCTTTAGTAGTTAAAATCGGACTTAAACGAAGAAAATATAAAACAAACAAGTTAGGATTTTGAATTTTAAAATATGGCAACGTTAGAATGAAATATAATTAATAATCAACGTAAATCACATAAGTTGGGGTGACTGAACTCTTAACTGGGCCGGTCAAGGGGTCGACCCAGACCCCAAGTGGGTCAACCCAACTTGGGAAGCGTTCACACCCTATGCGCACATTGTTGATCAATTTTTGATGGCTCTACGATTCGTTCTTTGGAGAGTTCTGAGATCTGATGGCCTAAAACTTAATCTAAAATCTAGCGCATCTAAACTCCCAATCTCTATTATAAATAGACTCCAAAAACCTACTCTAAACCTAACTACTCCATTTCTCTGCCTCCCTCTTAAATAACCCTCTTCTCATATAAAATTCTAACAGAGTATTAAGCCTTGATTCTGCATATATTTTTGAAGGATATTCATAGATAGAGACTATCTACTGGGGAATGATTTGGATTTCTTAGAATTTGTGAGTATATTCCAGCAATTGCAAGATTCAGTACAAATTGAGGTTTCTTCTTGACAGAATAATAAGTAGTAGATTTCTTCTGATTTCTACTCTCTTTTCTGTCTGTAATTTATGTAAATCTGAATTTTCTTCTATCTTTCTTCTATTTATTTTTCAGTAAATCTGTTTCTGTAGTTTTATTCGGTTGTCTATACCCCTTGCTCTTCATATGAATTTTTTATTATAATTATGTATCAGCCCAATATTATTTCAGGTCTACTCTTGTTTATCTAAGCCTAGGTCATGCGAGAGCCTAGGCCATTTTTTCATTTTATTTTTGATGTTGAGTTTAGGCGAGGCTAAACCTTTTATTCTTTCTTGTTTATGCGAAAACTGGGTTAAAACATGGAATTTGACAATAATAGCACAATTGGAGAATAATAAGAAATATGTACAAAAAGGATAAATTGAGCTTAAATGAAATTGTACAATAAAAGACAAATTGAACTGTAAATTTGATAACTGAATAAATGACACTTGAATAGATGCCAATGACGGGGCTTAGGTTGTACAATTAATTTAAACAAAAGTGATGTTTATAGACAACCTATAAATTAAAGTTTACATGCAACATTTGAAATGATAGAAAAGTTACATAAAGGAAAATAGACTTATTAATAAACTTTAGATTGACGTTAATTTTAATTAAATAAACTAATAAGCATGTGTGGTTGGAGTCCGTTCCGGCAGCGATGGATGATTAGGGAGAATAAGAGGCTCGTAGTATTGGTCTGCTCCAATAGTGAGAGTAGATTGATTAGGGAAAATAAGAGACTAATTAAATAGTTAACTTTGAGTGACCTAGGTATTTGTTGACAATACTACAGGGGTCTAGGGTAGATAGGCGATCAAGAATAATTCTATGGGAGCATTAGCATTAGTAAATAAAATTGAGGACTAAGTCTAGTGGTGACTTATGTCAAATTGCATATTTTTGGTTGGGGATCTGTATCAGTTAGTATTCCTGTTCATCACATTACACCGAGGTCTCACGAAGAGACGAAGGAACGCTTATACTAACTAGGTAATAAGAGGTCCAAATGCGGAGGGTACGAGAGCATTCTGGTGTGGCGGTGAGCGTGCACCGCGCCGATTAGGGAAGATAAGATAAGATGCTATGACGCTAGTGATAATCGCTACGTCCTTAGAGCTAATGGGTCGAGTCTGATAAACCTGGAGCCATAGCCGACATAGATTATAACAACTGTGTTTTAGGATTCGATCTACGGATAGAATTGGGTTATATCCTAATTTATGGATTGTAGCAGTTGGTGCAAAAATCGAATGATTTGACAATCGACTATCTTGTACAAGTATATTCTTGTTCTAAATTAGTATGTTAAGCTTCTATTTATTATCATGTCTAGAGTTTCTTTTTTATCATTCATGTTATAATTACTGAACCCACCAGGCTTTATGTCTGACTAGTTTTGTTTTTGTCTTCTTCCTTCCTTCCCCCAGGTTCTCTGGGTGGAGGGTCTAGTGCTTAAGAGAGCTTTGACATAGCTCAGTCCTTTGGAGATTATCGCATGCCTCGTTCTTTATGCTAACATGTACCTTTCCTCGTTTTATTTATTTCATGTACTTGATGATGAAGGGGATACTTTTTATTTCGATACTCTAATTTGTTGTTTATGAGACAACTATTGTTTTTAAGACTTATGATGTAATGTCACTTCTTATTTTGTTTTAAGTGAAAATTTTAAACTCTGCTGTGGTTATTTATGTTTCTTGTGAATTTTAGCCTCTGTGATGTTATTTTATACTTATACTCTATATTTCTTTATGAAATCCTCATATGTGTCTCGTTGAGAAATGTGGGGTGTTACACATATCCAACGAAAAACTAATAGCTGGATCAGACCCTAACTGAATCAGGTGTTGACCAAACCATAATTAACCCTAATAGCAATCGAGCTGGGCTTGGTAGTAAAAGACGAAACATGTTTCTGCATTAATAAAGTTAAGCTTGGATATAAACTCGTATTATCAACACACCTAGTTAAGAGTGGGGTTTTCCGACATGAGAAATTGCTACGTTATCCTACAACAAAGATGTACACTGAATTTCTTGACGTCCTAACTTACGATTGAGGTGCCAAAGGTATGTATGGATGGAGTGCATGAGTTTGCATAGAAATGGATTAGGATGTTCAAGTTTTATTTATTAACTAGTGTTAGCCCAAGCATACGATATCTAATTGCTATGTAAACAAATTTTATCAAAGTTGTAATTTTAAATATGGTGCTATCATAAATTTTCTCAGTTAGGTATATATGTATTCCCCAATGGGCTTAGCAAACCAGTGGATTGGGCTCAATTTTGAAATATTTTGTCGCTTTGGACCGGGCTCGGTCTCCAATATTATGAATTAACAAGCCTTATCGCTAGGAAGAGTTCTATAACCTAGATTCGGAATCATTTCTTATTTAGTTATTCCAATGCAACCTCAGCTAGTCCATTAGTTTTCTTCCGCTGTTTCAATTCATTACAGTTTGTTTATCTTTGTTCCTTTGTCTTTTCCTGCGTAATCTACTGAGGGCTATAACGATTAATACTACATATTTTATGATAGACTGATTCAAGAAGCCAAGCCTCCACTCATCGTTCAAACAATTTTTGTCTTAAAAAAAAAGAAAAATCGTTCTTAGAATCGATAATGTTTCACGGTCCAACACTTTATCATCATTAGCTTTCTATTATAGAAGTAAGGACCTTCCTCCAAAATCCTATCGCAATCTTCTTTCTTCTCAAATTTGATAATGTGAAACTCATCTTCCTTAGAATATATATTAAATCCCCCATTTGTTTCCATACCCTACGAATATAGGCTTTGAAAAAAGGGTAACGAGTTTTGGAATCTACTACGTCTATTATATTATATGAAAGCACAATATTCATTTGAAGATCATTCAGTTCCAGTTTTCTCAAAAATCTCATGTGTTGTCGTGTGTCATGGTATATTTAATAATCTTAAATTTGTCATTACTTTTGCTTATTTGCAGTTATTTCCTACAAGAATACTAATATACTCATTAATGTTTTATAGATTATCTTCCTGTTATACATTTTAAAAGAAATAAGAATGTGAACATTCGTTATTTCTTAATTCTTTCACTTCCATTTCATTTTTTTTCAATATTATCTTTTTAACTTTCCACTTTTCTATGCATGCCTAATTTTTTTAAAAATTAATCCCAACTTAAATCAGATTAAAATACATTATATCTTGTAAAAACAATACTTGCAGATTTCTGAGAGGGTATTCTCTAATACATTAAACTGAAATAGAAATGACTTTTAAATAGCCTTACAACAACAACAAAAAAACCAAAACAATCAAAGAAAAAATCGTGGCTCAGTTCCTATTGATAAGGATATCATTAATGATATTCATTAATATCATTAATGATATATATGTCAATCCTTATAACCTATAACTTAGCACGTGACTCAGTTCCTATTGATAAGGATATCATTAATGACATTTGTTGATATCATTAATGATATTTATGTCAATCCTTATCACCTATAACTTAGCTTTACTGACCGAAATTACCAAAACTAACGCAACACTAACAATGATTTATTCTTAGAGATTTATTCAATTCCAACAAATCCCTCCCTTAAACTGGACATGTTATGTTAACAGCTAGTTTAAACTCCCTGTGCTTACATTCACAGAGGACTTTTCAGCTTGATGAAAGTCTCCAACTTCACCGGTTTCGCCATGATATCTGCAATTTGTTCTCCTATTCCACAAAACACCAACTTCACAACTTCTTGATTTATGAGACTACTTAGGTAGTGGTACCTCACATCGATATGCTTTTTCGCATCTGCTGGCAAGTTTACCCAAATTTTGTTCTTCTCTATGGATTGAATCTCACTTCTCATTGCATCCATCCATTATTCTTCTTTACTTGCCTCTGCAAATCTCACTGGATGACCACGAGACAGAAATAGCGCCATCCCCATTTCTGCTTCAGCCTCTTCATCTGAGATCCTTTCAAAGCTCTCGTAATCTTGCATCCATGCTGGTTGTCTCCTATTTCTTTTCTGCTGAATCTCTAGTTGTGGGGAATTTCCTGCATTTTCTTCATTAACATGATGATCTTCTCCCGAATCACATCTTTCACCAGCTTCAAATTCTTCCGTGTCTCCCTCTCCGATTGGATTTTCTTCTTGCCAGTCCAGAAAGTCACTGGAATCATTTTCTTCTATATTCCAATTCCATTTTCCTTCTTCCTCAGATACTACATCTCGACTTATGACCACTTCTTTTTAAGATTAGATCATAAAGTCGATATGCTTAGGATTCTTCACTCACTCCAAGAATAACACACTTGCGGCTCCTGTTATCAAGCTTCACTCTTCGTTGCTTAGGAATATGCACATGACAAATGCAGCCAAAGACTCTGAAATAGATCACATTGGGTTTGATCACACTCCAACATTCTTCTGGCACCATATCTTTTATTGCACTTGGTGCACTTCTATTTAGGACATGACATGTCTATTTTGCAGCCTTAGCCCAAAAACTCTTTGGCATTTTCTTCTCTGTGAGCAAACATCGAACCATATTCATTATAGTGCGTTTTCTTCTCTCGGAAACACCGTTTTGTTGTGGCGTATAAGCTGCGGTTAATTGTTACCTAATCTCGTGTTCCACACAGAATTGATTGAAAGTGTTTAAAGTGAACTCTCCTCCCCTATCTGTCCTTAAACAGCATATAGCAGTTCCTGCTTCCTTTTCCACAAAACTTTTGGATGTCTTGAAAGCTTCAAACGCTTCATTTTTCTCCGAGAGAAGATATACCTAGCTCTTGCGACTAAAGTCATCAATCAGAAGAAAGATGTACCTCTTTCCACTGTGAGATACTAGATATATAGGACCGCACAAGTCTGCATGAATGAGCTATAACCTTTTTGTTGCTCTCCATTGACCCTTCTTGGTTATGTCTTCATGATGTTGTTTTCCAATGTTGCATACTTCACAAACTTTAGAGACTTCTTTCATTTGAGGCAGCCCTTTCACAAGTTGTTTGTCATGCATAATCCGAATAGATGTATTATTTAGATGTCCATAGCGTTTGTGCCACAAATACGCCTTTTTGTCGTCTTCAATCTTTAGACATGTACTCTTCCCAGCTTTCATGGTTGCAGACACCATGAACATACGGTTTGCAGACATTCTAGTGTTCACAATCAAGCCTCTTTTAGGATGAAACATTTTACACACTCCTTTGCTGATCAAAAATTCCACACCTTTCTCTTCCAATTGCCCAGCACTCAGTAGATTATTTGTTAAATTTGGAACAAAGCATACATCACTTACAATTAGAGTCACTCCTTGAATCTCAAATTTGACGTTTCCTTTTCCTAGAACATCCATTTTTGAGCTATTTCTCAGTCTCACAACGTGCCTGAAACTCTCATCAAGCTCTATAAACCACTCTCTGTTTCCCGTCATGTGATTAGAGTAGCCCGAATCGAAAAACCATATTAATTTATGCTCAGCTTCTTTAATCTCTTCATGTGCCATCAGAAGTAACACTTCTTCTTTATTAAATTCAACATAATTTGCTCCCTTTTCAACCATTGGACATTCATATTGAAAGCGTCCCAACCTGTGGCAGTTGAAACACTCAATATTGGCTTTGTTAAGACCTGTTCTTCCTCTTCCTATTCCTCTTGAAGCACTGTCACCGCCACTTCCAACATTACCTCTTCCTATTCCTCGTCCAGAATTGTAATCGTACTCGACTTTGAGTACTTGTTCTTCAAGTCTCTTTCGCTGTACCTTCTGCTCGTGTACGAGTAGCGAGCTGTGTAATTCATCAACATAAATCTTGTCAATATTCTTCGACTCCTCAATTGAGCATGCGACATAATTGAAATTCTCCGTCAATGTTCGAAGAATTTTCTCAACTATCTTCACAACCTCCATATTCTCTCCACAATTTCTCATATCATTGGTTGTGACCATGACTCTCCCGAAATAATCTATCACCGTCTCTCCCGTCTTCATCTCCAGCGTTTCAAACACTCTTCTCAGCCTCTGCAATTGAGCATGCTTTACTCTATCATTACCTTGGTACTTGACTTTCATGGAATCCCAAAGTTGCTTTGCCGTCGCCTTTTGTGTGATTGTTTTTAGAATAGACTTGTCAATGGACTGAAACAAATAATTTTTTGCCTTCAAGTCCTTCACCTTTGCTTCCTCCAACTTCTTCTGTTGTGCTGCCAACATCACTTCATCAGATCCAGGTTCTTTGTAGTATGGTTGAATCACACTCCAATACTCCTTTGAACGCAACAGATTCTTCATGAGCAAACTCCAATGATCATAATCTCCATCAAATTTTGGAACACATGGGGAATTGAAATTACTAGATTCAGCATCCATCTCTCACTCGTTTGTTCTTTGCTCACTCTTGCACACTTTCTAACTTGAATTTCACTCCTTCAGATCCCTTTTGAGAGGGCTCTGATACCACATTGTAAAAACAATACTTGCAGATTTATGAGAGGGTATTCTCTAATACATTAACCTGAAATAGAAATAGCTTTTAAATAGCCTTACAACAAACCAAAACAAAAAAACAAAAAACCAGAACAATCAAAGAAAAATAACGTGGCTCAGTTCCTATTGATAAGGATACCATTAATGATATTCATTAATATCATCAATGATATATATGTCAATCCTTATCACCTATAACTTAGCACGTGGCTCAGTTCCTATTGATAATGATATCACTAATGATATTTATGTCAATCCTTATCATTTATAACTTAGCTTTATTGGCCGAAACTATCAAAACTAACGCAACACTAACAACGACTTTTTCTTAGAGGTTTATTCAACTCCAACATATCTACTATCTATTATATTATATGAAAGCACAATATACAATTTGTGACTGCTCATATCCAGTTTTCTCAAAAATCTCTGATGTAGCCAGGTGTCAGCTATTTAATTGTCTTAGACTTTTATTTACTTTTCCTACTACCATTTTTCTTAAATGGAATATCAATGGACATGTAGTTGTCTTATTGTTTATCCTTTCATTATACTTCTTCTTCCTATCTATTGATATCATGTATTTTCTTTAACTTTTTCTAATTACACAATCCTAAATTCAATTATTCTCATCATCTGATGATAGTTTCATCTTTGTTTTTTTATTTTTGTTCTCAGTATACAGTTCATGACTATTCATTTTCAGTTTTCTTAAAAATCTCATTTGTTGCCCGTGTGTCAGCTATTTAATTTTTTTAGACTTTTATCTGATATTTCCTACTACGCCTTTTCTTAAACTAAATATAAATATATATGCAGCTGTTTTACTGTTTATCTTCTCCTTATACTTCTTCTTCCTATCAATCAATATTGTGGTTATTCTTCATTTTTTTCTAATTACATAATCCAAATTTGATTTAATCTCATCATCTAATGGTGATTCCATCTCTGTTTTTTTTATTTCTATTCTTTTATTGATCTAAATAAATAACAAGAAACACCTTTTACTTCTTTGGTGCTATTATTGTAAAATTCATATAATGATGATTGTCCATTTCTAGTTTTCTCAAAAAACTCATGGCAGCCAAAACTCATATGCTTCCAATGTTATCTATTTAATTTAATTGTCTTAGACTTTTATTTACATTCCTTACTATCGCTTTTCTTAAACGAAATACCAATAGACATGCACTTGCTTTATTTTCTATGTTCTCAAAATAATTCTTCTTCTTATCAATAAATATCATGGATATTCTTTAATTTTTCCAATTACACAATCCAAATTTCATTTATTCTCGTCATCTTATGACAGTTTCATCTCTATTTTTTTATTTCTATGCTCAGTATACAGTTCATGACTATTCATTTTTGGTTTTCTCAAGAATCTTATATGATGTCCGTATGTCAGCTATTTAATTGTCTTAGACTTTTATTTACTGTTTGCTACTACATTTTTTCTTAAACAAATACTAGTAGACACGTAGTTGTTTTATTATTTATATACTTCTTCCTATCACTCGATATCATGGTTATTATGGTTTTTTTCTAATTACACGATCCTAATTTCATTTATTCCCATCGGCTAATAATTGTTCCATCTTTGTTTTTGTTTATATTGTCTTAACAATCTCAGTAAATATCAAGAAAATCATATCTTTATTTTTAGTGCTATTATTGTAAAAATCATATGATGATGAATTTAGTTATAAGATCAGACATCTAGCTAAAAAACCAATACTTAAGTAGGTATGCAATTTTTATTTCTCTTCACTTATGTTCCGATATATGTGCTCAAGGAGGATTACAAAATCTATTACGAAGGGGAATATGAACTCTTATGTTGTAAGGTAATTTCTTATATAATTTTTCCTGCACTTTTATATTATTTATACTACATTGTAAGCACTAGCAATTTTCAATTGCATCATCTATCTAGACACGAAAAGAAATTTTTATAGACTTTGGGCCTTGAAATAATACATAATATTTCTACGAAATTAACTCATTTATCAATAAGTAGGGTATAATATTGAGGTTAGTATTTATGTATTCCAGTAAAGTTTTCACTAATAACACAATCATTTATTTAATTATTTTTATTTTAGTTTGCAAATTGTTCTTAATTAAGTTTTATACCATGTTTTAATTGTACATTTACATGAAATTTCAAATTGATCGAGTTCATACACTACAACAAAAAACACTTTTCGCAATGGGTAAAATTTGTTGCAGTAGACCTATTGCAACAGGCAATGGCCCATTTGTATAGCCAAAGTTGCAATAGGTCAGTCCCTTTTTGCAACGGTTATTTTCTGTTACGGTAGACTTTTTTGCGATAGACTTTTGCTGTTGCAACAGACCATTTTGCAATAGTATATGTCCGTTGCAATAGATTCATAAATATGTAAAAAAAAAAAATATTATAGTTTACAGATATTACATATTAAATGTATTTGTTTCAGTAGTAGTGTATATCACAGAATGAAATAAACAAATAAAATTTTTATTTTAACAAAGTTTTATTAGTACATACAATTACAATAAAAGTTTCTGCATTTTTCATACATTATCCATGTATAACAATTTCTTCTCTTACACAACCAATGGCGGATCCAGGCAGAACTGGGCTGCAGCCCGGGTAAAAAAAAAAAAAAAACCTCAAACTTTCATTTGCTAGTCCAGCAGCAAAAGAAAAAGAAAACGAAGAAGTTCCCCTCAAAAATAGCTCTCGTTCTGTAGAGTCATAGCTCGCAAGCAGGTCACTGACTCTATCTTCCCCGCAAATCGTCATCGTAGACTCCCACATAAGTCAAACTCTTCGCTCGCTACAATCTCCTCCGCAGTCGCAGAGTGCGTTTTCCCTAGTCGCTTTGTCCTTCACAACAAACTTCAGAATGGGTGGTAAGTGGAATTGTTAACAAGTTTATTTGGATCTTGATTGCTATGAGTCGTTAACAAAAAGTCCATTTAATTTATGTAGAGTAATGAACCGCTGTAGAGTAATTTATGTATAGTAATGGTATTGATTTAATCAATTGATTTGATTTGAGTGTTTTGGATTTGTTTAAAAAAATGTTTTCAATCGATTCAACTGTTATTGCCTTCAATTTGGTTGATGTAAAGTTAGGTTTCATGATTCAAGCTCAATCTTTTCTTCAAAGGTTGGGTGAAATTTTATGCCTATACCACTGGTTGTCCCCAAAATTAACATTTCTGCGTCGGAATTGTTCCATTCTTCCCGTTTATATTTTTGCTCTCGCTCCCGCAGTTGCTCACATCGCAGCTAAAACATTAAAGGCAGAAAACGAATGATATGTTGCTTTAAAAAAATTAATTACTTTATTATTGACACTAATTTCTATTTAAAGAAAAATATTACATTAGTTAATTTCTTTATAATCGTCGACACATAATGCTACAGGGATGAATTTATCGCATATTGCATGTCCCTTTATTTAAAACGTGATTTTGTTTGGAAGATTGATTTTGGGTTCGGTAGTTAAAGAATTTAACTCGGCGAAGACCCGTCCTGCACAATTAAGCGAAATGTTATGTGTTGAAAATGAAATTTGAATTTACTTATTGTTGTTTTGAATTTTTTTCCTTTTGATTATTGATTTGTATTAGTAAGCAGAATTGCATTACAACTTAAAAAAAGACAGCATTAAAGTTAGCCCATCCTAGTCTTAATTCCAAGGTCCGCCTTTGCACACAACACATTTTTTTCGAATAGAGTATTTTCTACTCATATTTATACTCGATCATACATATACTATAAAAGAGAATAAATATCATCAGTTCACTAGAACAAATCTACAGTTCATTTTTTTCGACATCAACAGAGTTCTTGAGTGAATACAGAGGCCTGAAAACTATAAGATCAAAATCAAGGTAAATTCTACCAAACCTGAAATAAGAACTGGAAGTTGTGGGTATGATTGCAAAAAAAGAACACATCTTGTATGATCTAGCCCAAGATCTTACCTTACACAAAGTTATGGGTATGTCTTTTATACATTGAATAAGATGTCTTATGTTGTCATAAGCTCTCATATGTTCGTTCACAAGGCAAAATGTTCTGTCTAGCTTGTGGCTCAACCGACAATGGAGGTATTGTGGAACTATTTTTTTATGCTCCATAAAGCAGACAAGCCACTCTAGAAAACTGTTAAACTGATAACTCAAACTCTAGAAAGATATATAGTTATAAATTCTTAAGATAAATCCAATTAAGGAAAGTGCATGAATTTAGTACAATCACCAAAATTCATCCCTGCATATTTCACTAGAAGCACTTAAAAGCACACGTTCAGGTCTGCAAGCTGCACAAATGATGATAATCAGAATATTTCCATTAAAGATAAGATAATGCATATTTGTAGACAAATAGAAATAAACAAACATTTAACACAAAGTTACCAACAATTGGTCTTCACTCAAAAGCAGTATCTGCTAATCATGTTGCATTGAGTCATTAAAATAGTTAACCAGAAGTAGCAACGAAGTAAAATGGTTAAGTTCCAAACTAAAAGGGTTAATACTAGCTCATGATGAATGCATGCAATTGTCATCATGTACTTCATACACACAATCATTCATTTACATATGCTATGATTTGTAACTCTGACAGTATATTCATCCACACTTTCAATATTCATATACAATGTATTCATTCTCACTGGACAAATGTATAATAGATCACATGCTTGACCACAAAAGTATAATAGATCACATGCTTGACCGGACTGTATAAAAAATTAGTTTCCGTACCAACAAACTAATACGATGTGCGCTAATATATCACATGAAATTAACAATGAAACCTTCTCATTAACATGCAATTTTAGTAATACAAAAATTCCAGCAATACTGCAAGAATACCTTTGCAAGTGAGGCTTCATCAAAATTTACAAAAATTAAATGCAAGTTTACAAACATGTTAATAAATATTTCATGTTGCAAAAGTTATAACCATATAAATTTAATTTCTCATTTACTAGTATATATGTTTTCCCAAATTAGTAAACACAACAGGTAGAACATACGTCAGGAATTGTTATACAAACTCTTACGCATAATGAAAAGTACATTTTCCTCAATAACGTTAAAATTGGTAACAAAAAACAAGCTTGATGAGATGATACGATTAAATATACCTCGACAGAAGAAGCATCAGAGTTGTATGCTAATTTAAGACCCTAATTGATTGTAAAGCAAACGCCAAGCAGAGCTCGTACCAAGAATTAAAACTCAAAAAAGCAAGCTGTGAATATAGTAAAAACTAAAAAAAAGAGCGGCTTGATTTGCTTAGCTGAAGCGAGAAAAAAGACAAAACAGAAAGGGGAGAGTACAGGCACGGAGCGGAAAGGGGTACTCAGATGCGGCGGATTGGTTTAAGCGTTGTTGGCTTGGTGATAGAGATGCCATGGCCGACGTTCAATTCTGCTTAGGATTTTCGATTTCAGTTTTAGGATAAAATACATTGGCGTTAGGTATTTGGTTTCCGTATTAATGTAAAGCGGCCCGCAAAATTTCCCTCTGCTAAATTCATTTCCCTCCACATGAAAATTATCTCTCGCCTTGGTCAATCAAACACAATAATGCATGCCGTAGTGGTTAAATACAAATCATTGTTTATTAGTATTTTTTTAATTATTAATTATAAGTCATTATATAATACAACATTAAATAAAAATTGTTAACCTATATTTATATATTATTGTTTATGATTTGTCAATTATAATATATTACTGAATATTAGGTAAATATGATTATTTATACTTATTATTTGAAATTATTAATTAATTACCCAATTATTAATGATTACTTATGCAATATAATTAGTTATTAGAAATATTTATAAGTTATTAAAATATTACTTAATTAATTACTAAAAATAATGATAAATTACTAAAATAATGCTTAATTTGATCTCAAACTTCAAATTCCAACACAAACGGTATGTGTCATTCTCCAAACGAGGCGTAGTGTCAAGCTAGAGCACATATTTTAGACGTTTGGAAGAAAAAAATATTAAAGGTTGGAGCCAAAATTTAAATGTTTGAACCATAAAAGTTACTGTATTTTTTCTAGTTTTTACCACACAATGATATTATTCACTTATAGTTTAATATTAATTCAATTTTTGCATCTAATATTTAATCTTAATTTTTAATTTTATATCAATTTAAACTTTTGTGTCAATTTTATATCAATTAAAATTCAAACTTTTGTATTTAATAGTGATTTAGTTCACCAAGAGTTTATTTGTTAATTATGAATTTATTTTTTATTTATTATTAATATGTATCATATTTCAAATTAATTATTAACTAATAATAGTAAATTATTTAATAGTAATTATTTAAAATTAATTATTTAAAATTTAATCATTAAAAGCTACTTCTTATTTATTTTTATTTAATATTTGTTTATTTAATTTATTATTAAATGTTAATTATTATTATTTGTTAATTATTAATTATTATTTAATTATCAGTTATAAATATCAATTTGTAATACTTAAATTTATTATTAATTAATAATTGTTAAATAATCTTAATTGTTATATAATTACTAGTAGTTAATCATTTAATAGTAACTATTTAAAATAAATTATTAAAAATTGATACTTATTTTTAATAGTATGTTTTTGCAACTGGCTTTACCAGTTGTAAAAAAATACAGTTATTGCAAGCGACAAAAACTGTTGCTAAAGATATTTATTCGCTACTGGCTTGGAAGCGCAGTTGCAAATAATATGTTTTTTGGCAACTGGTATAGAAGCACAATTGCTAAATGTACGTTTTTGCAGCAGGAAGGGAAGCGCAATTGCTAAAAATATGCTTTTCGCAATAGAAATAAAAGGTCTGTTGCTAAATCTCATCTATTGCAACCGCTATAATAAGTATGTTGCTAAATCATATGTCGCCTGTTACAAATAGCTAGTTGCAATAGTGTATTTTTCATGTAGTGATAGATTATGTACAATTTCTTTAGCATAATTCCCAAGTACTTTCTCCTTTCCATTTAATTATGAGGATGATTGATTTGTCGATGATATGTTTTGATGATCCAAAAAGATTAAAAAATAAGTTTTATGGATTATAAACATGATGTTGAAGCACATTATCTAATTTAATCATATAATATTTGCCAATTGATTGTGAGATTTAGATTTCGGACATCTACCAACATAATAAACAATTTATTAGTAATGTGTTAGCATTTTTGTTATTGATATTTTTTAAATAAGATAATGAGATTAATATACCAAATAATGAGATGTTGACTTTCACTTATGATACCAAATATTATTTAGATTTGGTATGTAAACTTCTCCATTAACGAATTAGTGCTTGCATGTTAATGATTCATTTTTGTTAATTTAATTCAGAACTCACAAAATTACGATGTTAATAGTGGAAAAAAAACATATTCTTCTTATACATTGCATTTAAACATAAATGAGGTTTAATTTTAGAGGATTTTTTCTTTCTTTCTTTAAGACCTTCATTATCAAAGAATCTATCACCAAATTGGCAAATAGTATTCATTATTAGAAATTAGTATTTTTATGATTGAATAATATTTGATAATTATCATATTTAAAATTATAATTAATTTTAAGGGGTTTTTAGCCTTAAGGACAAAATGAACAAAAAATTGTTCCATAAGGACAAGGGGGCAAAAAAAATTCCATAGGGACAAATTTTAGTGTAAAGGGAGAAATTCAAGGGTTCCAGAATAATTCCTCCCTTTACATTAAAATTTGTCCTAAATAATTGTAAAGAGAGAGAAGAAAGAAGAGAAGAAAGAAGAGAAGATACTAGAATAATGAGAGCCTTAAATATTTTCTTGTTTTGCGATCACCCACTCGATGCATTTTCCAATCTTTTATTTCCGTGTAACATTGTATCACTTACTTCATACAATGTTTACCATTATTATTGTTTTTTAACCTATAGAACCTTCATACTTTTATGTATAGATATTTGTTTGTTTAACAATTCAAATAAAGATAATTCAGTATAGGATATCATATGATATTATTAGTGAGTTAAGAGAAGATGCTAGAATTAATAAGAGTCTTAAATAGTCTTTTGTTTTTACTACTAATCTGTAAAAAAAGCTGATCGTAAGTTATGAATTTTGATTTTCAACATTTCCTCATAACATTATAGGTTCCCCATCTCATACAATTTTTTAATGTAGCATAATTATTTTTCTTTATATACATTACAGAACCTTTATCATTTTACATGTAGATATTTATTTATTTAAATATTCAACAAAAGTCAATATATTTGAATTCAAATTTCTACTGCTATAAATTATTCTATTTTATTTCAAAAAAATTCAATACCTTTATCAAACAAACTAATGAATTATAGTTTCATAGTTTTACAATTTTCATACTCATTTAATTTTAATATATAAAGTAGATGCAAAATAGAATTATAGCTAGGAATGGTAATGAGGCAGGTCTAGGGTCCAACTCGCATGACCCGCCCTTACTTTGACCCATTTAGACCCGGCCCATAGGGTCATTTGGGGGGTAGACCCGCGACCTGCTTTTGGTGGGCCGGGTCTAGGGCACGGCTAACCGACCCCAACCCAACCCGCATGATTAAAACATTATTAAAACACTTTATACCTATAATGATTACTTGTTAATCTTCTTAGGTATACATGGTTATAACTTGAATATTATATTCTTTCAATCAGCAAACTATAAATTTTTCATAGTATTAAGTTGCATCAATGATAATCATACAATAACAAATGCATACATTTTGAACTATTATCTTACAACTCATTTTATTATATTCTCTTATCATTGTGAAAACATCATAATATTTATATAATTTATCATTTAGTGATAAAAATACTAGTATATAAATTTGTGTATATTAGAACACAATATCACCGGATCGTGGGGCGGGTCGGGTCTACCCTAACCCGTACTGGTTTCGGGTATGAGATGAAATTCCAGGCTCACACCGAGTCTACGAGGCGGGTCTGGAGGGGAGTTTAAAAAGTTCGGGTCTGGTCTGAGGCACGAGAAACCCACCCCCAACCCGCCCCATTGTCATTCCAAATTATAGCACTAATATGTAAATGACCATAAATATTAAAAAAAGGATGGAAACATTGACTGCAAACCCATATAATGAATTGGTAGAACTCTTTGAATCCTTACTAAAATATAATAAAAATAACTGACGACCTTTGAAAAAATATACATTTAAAAGAAAAATAATCACTAGAATTAATGGTAGGTATGAAAATTTCCTTTATGTTACTTCTACTTATTAATAGATAATTTATTATGGTAAGTAAAATATAATTTTGCTTATACAAATTTTACTGTGTTATTTATATATATTTTTGTTCAAATCAAGACTAATGATTTTCCATATTTATCAATAAAAATTTGGTACTCATGTTAAAACCCTTCTTCTAGGATCCGTCAACTAATTAACAAGTATAACCTAATTAATATTATTTAGATTATATATATATATATAAATCTGAAAATTTATATAGGTTATATATATATATATATATATATAAGATAAGTAAGCTTACTAATATAATCTGAAATAATCAGAAACAATTGAGTAATTTTACTAAATATGGAAATCTGAAGTGGTATGTATTTAATGGGAAATTGCTAGCAAAAAGTAACACAAAAAAGTTGGACTAATTTAAAAGTTCAAAAACTGTATAAAGATTCTTTGGAAGTGAGTTGACTCATTGTTTTCATATCCATCGTTTTCTTATTTTCTCTTAACATTCACTACAAGAAAAACCGAGATTAGCGACAGATTTTTAGAAGCGGAAAATTCCGTCGCTAATTAGCGGCGGATTTCCATGTGAACTGCAAGGGATAGTTTTTTAAATTTTCAAATTTTTTTCTTTTATTTATTACCGTCGTTTTCTACCATCCCTCACTAAGCCGTTGCTAATTGCGTCAAATTACCGACAGAAAATTTTTGCCGCTATTTTCTGCTACAAATCCAGGCAGAATACCGACGAATACTTATCGAAGCTATTTTGCAGCAAGATTCCAACAGATTTGCAAGAGATGTTTATATTATTTTTCTAAGATATACTTTAGGGTTATTTTTTAATAATTATTAACATGTTCAATAATTAATAATTAATTTGTTCCAATTAATGATTTATAAGTAATAATAAATATTAATTTACGTTCTATAATAAATAACTTATAATCATTGCTTATTTAAAATTAACAAAATAATCTTTGCTCATAACCAATGTAATTACTAAATTCTTAATTAAGTCCTCTGCTTTCATCACAAATCTCAGTCAGTATGCCAGTACATTTTATGCTAAATCCCAAAATTTTAAATTGTTCTTTTATAATTATTCCCCTAAATAATACGAATGTGAATACCTAAATATATGTACCTAAATACCTATATTGTTTTAATAAATAAGAAGGAAAAATTATTATTTTGTATCTAAAATTCAATAATTATAATTGATAATTATGTTTAATACGTATTAATTAAAAAAAATACTTTCGTATTTTTTAACATAAATATAAAGTTTAAATATAAACTTTTGAAGTTTTCATAATTTGAAATAAATATAAAATTTTGTAAAATGTTCAAAATTTAAAAATAAGAAATTTTATAAATATTAAAGAGTTTTAAATTTTATTAAACTTTAAACATTAAATGTTATAGAATTTTATAAATATTGAAGAGTTTTAAATTTTATTTAATATTAAAGAGTTTTAAATTTCTTATTATAAAATTTAAAAATAAGAAATTTTATAACATTTAATATTTGTTTTATACTATAACATTTATAGTATAATACACATTAAAAATGCAGTTTTGGTCAATGATTTCAAAATTTCACATTAACATAAAAACATCCACACGTTTTTTTCATTTAACTGTAATGAAAATAGGAAACAAAACTTAAAACAAGGAAGTAACGTTCAGAAGGCGGGCTGCAAAATTTAGAAAGGCGGGCTCCCAAATATTTCGTTCCGCTTCTTCTCTCAAATTAGTTCCCGTTTACCCCAGTCCCTATAACCCTAAATCGCAACCCTAAATGGCAGCTGCATAGCAGTATAATCAACAATAGGTACTTTATAAAAAAAATTGGATACTGCGGATTTAGTTTCTCTAGCGATTAACTCCACGCCTTGCCTCGTACTTCGTTCCTCCCTGCCTTCGCTCCTCGTTTTCTATCTCTTGATGACTCGTAGGAAGAGGAAAGTAGCTGCGCCTCCTAGACCTGACCCTAGGTTTGTACATTGATTCAGATGTAGATGGAAGTTGTGCCGGATCTGGGGTCTCGGAACTTCCTGTAGTTGATTTAAGGTTTGTACATTGATTCAGATGTAGATGGAAGCTTTAATTCAGTTGTTATTAAACAAGCAGGCCTCTTTTTTATTTACTTTACAATTTACTTGTGAATCTAATATATTTCCTTCAAAATCTGTAAGCATTTATTCATATTTTTTTATAGAGAGAATGATAATATTATCGAGACAAATAATAAATGGCATACAAGGAGTATGGCTATGATTCAAAATGAGCAGCCTTACGTGAATACAGCCACAAGCGTGGAATCAAAAGCAGAGCAAAAGGTGAGTGAAATGCCTGACAATTGTAAAATTCGCATCAACAATTCCTTCTCTGTCCATGATTTATCTATGTTTGATTTTTTGATAATAGTGGTGTTCCACCCATCTAGTCCTGTTGACCGTCAATTGTAAAAATTAGAATGTGAATTGGGTTACCTTTTATAAATTGATGTCTTCCAAGTTCAGTCCAGTGTACTACTGGCTTGATCATGATGCCAATTTCTGTACCTTTACAATACTCTGAACTGTCAGATAACGTGTTAACATTTAAAATAATCTGATCATGTGTGGCTATTGTGAAATTTAATTTAATTTGTAGGAAGATTAACGTGTTAACGTCATGGTATCACATGCAACTGACCAAGCTTAACCAAAAAAAGAGAATAGGAAAGGGATTGTCAATCAAGTATATGATTATTAGTTGAATTTTCTCTGTTGTTTTGTTGATAAATATTTCAATTCCTGTTCGAATGATCTATGCCCATTGTTCACAGTCCTTACCTATTTGTTTGATATGCATGACAGTTAATCAAACATTCATGCTCCTCTACACCTTTTTTGCACATATGTCTGATCATCTTATGCCTACCGACTTCTATTCTGACTTATACATGCCGAAACTGTACTGTACTCTAACACAAACAATCATGTCTATTTTAACCATCCGAAATTTGAATTAAACACTTACTATACTGCTGTCCGCTCTATTCTTAGCCATACTAATTGCTTATCTTCGTTCTCCACAGGAAGGTGGTAGAGTCTATTATGATGATCCAATGCTGGAAGCAAGGTCCGTGAGAAGCAGGGCCGGTTTTGGCATAGTGCAAACCGTGCCTACGCACTGGGCATAAAAAATATAGAGGCAGAAATTTTATCATTTAAAGCTTCGAACAAAGAAAATGACGGAAAACATTGTGAAGAAAGGAAAAACAAGCGGGCAGCGCAATAGCATAACACATATCGGTAAAAGCCATAAACCCTAATTTGTTTAATTGTGGAAAGGTCGTCGTTGCTTGCCAAATTTTTGTGATTATTCTGATGCTTTGTTTCCCAATAGGTATCGACAATGATAGACTAATTTTTTAGGAACAAAAGTAAAGAGCACGATTTGTTACATGTACGGAAATGGAGAAGACTCTTTAGGGGTACTGTATACTGCAAAAAAATTGGATTTGAATCCTAATTTTATCATGGGAAGAGATCACACTGATGATTCAATTCATAGGTATTACCATATTTTTTGATCCAAAATACTTGGTTAATCTCGTTTGGGTTACTAATTTATAGAGCTTATACCAGTGAAAATAATGCAAGTTATGATAACAGTTTTGGACAGTATATATAAAGAGTATTTGTATTCTTCTACTACTATCAGGCTTTTATTTTGAGCTGTGGTTTAAATGGGAATGATAATTCACGAAAACAAAAAAAGTACTCCCTATCCCTTTGATTCTTTGTTATATACAAAGATTTTTGTTTTTAGAAGTTATGGTCAACAAGAATATTATTGTTGGCTTACTGTTGCTGTTGGCATTTCTACATATATTGAACAAGGCTTTTGGTAAGAAGCTCCTTTCTGTGATGGAACCTAAAGTTTTCATCTTCTAATTTGGGTAACTCACACTAGAAGAATAACAAAGCAGCGCTTGAAATCTAGGTTGACTTTTGTATGTTTTTTATACAAATTCTCAGTTGACAGATTTTGGGTTCAATTAAATACTAGAGTTATGCAGTTGTACTGCTTATAATTGATAAGCATTACTTGAATCAGCACGTTTTTTATAACTTATTTTTATTTGCATATTTTGGATACACAACCGAAGTGTTTAGAATTACAAACTTCATGCTTTATTTGTTTATACCATGTGGGTTTTCCCGGACTGTCATTGCATGGTTTTGGGTTTCTTTTTGGGTTATGGATTTGGAGGATGATCAGGATTGATGTCGAAGCTTCTAGGACGATTAAGGTGGGGATGCATAACTCGGCTTGGGGTTGGTTCTTGCGAGCATGCATTTCAGGAGCTGGATGACTGTGGTTCCGTGTGCTGTTGCAGGGATTTGTCATTTGATATATGGAAGTGGGCTTTTAATTTATGGAAGTGGGCTTTTGCTACCTTTTGGAGAAGCATGCATGAGAAGAGTAAGAATTCTTTATACTGTTTCATGCTGTCATGTGTGAAGTTGTAAAATTGAGCTTGGTAACAAATATTTTATAATTTCATCTTTTTGACAAATTGCAATATTGCCATATTCACTTGCAGTGCATAATACAAGCTGTAATTGTAGGGCAGTTGCATAGGAATAACAATTTTGGGCTTGGAAATGAAGAGAATCTTAGTTTCTAACTAATAGTCAATTTTCAAATATCGTAACATGTCAGTTTTCAAACGTTGTAGTGCATAATACTGACTGTTTTTAGCGGATGGTAACATGTCAATTTTCAATGAAGTGACTTTTAGTTTTTTCCATAACACGAATTTGCCGGAGTTTGTGGTCAGTTTATTCTGGGCTAATGAATGCATATGTTTTTCTTTCCTCATGTTTTTGCATGCCAGAAATAGTCAAGTTAATGCATAAGCATCAGATGCTTTAATCATGGAATTCTACTTCAATCCAAACAAGGAAGCGGTAATGTTGCTGATATACCTCTGTAAGAACTTTATCATTTTGTTAACTTTTGAGATGTTTTTTTAATAACACATAATTTCCAGCTAACTTATAGGGAGTGCAAAAGCTGCTTTTTGCGCCTTGAAATATATGAAGTTTGGCAATTTATGTTATGTTATGTTATTTAATTATAAATATGTAAATTAATGGTCACAAAATTAATAGCTAAACTTGCAATTTAATTGTGGTACAATAAGATTGTATGTTTCAGTCTCTAATGTTGGAGTTTAATATGCAATTTAATTTTGGTAACATCATAATGCTTTGTATGATATTTATAGGTAATGCAATTAAGTGGCCACATCAAATATTTCAATCTTCTTCGTCTTTGACCCAATGGAGAATGGCAGCTTATAAGGTTTTGAGGCCAAATGCTAGTGGACCACTAACCAGGCCGAGGTACTTTTGGGGTTGGTTCTGTTCTTCAGTGTTTGTTACCTTTGTGTTAGTGGCATAAGAGCAATGCCATTGCATGTGTAGTCAAATTTCTGTAAACTAATTTTTATGTTATTAGATATTGACGCATCTTGTATTTTACAACTTCTGTGCTATTAGATGTTCTATCTTGTTGTATTAAACACGGGTTAATAACATTATCAATGAATTCTATTGCTTTCTATTATCTTGTTGCTCTCAAATGTATGAATTGTTGACCTACCAATGAATTATATTTATGTGTTGTATTCTATTTGTATTGTTATCAAGTTTGATTGTATAATTGCAAACAAGAATTCTGTTTGCACAACCGAAGCAAAAAAATCAAAAGTGGAATACCGACGGATTACCAACAAAAAAAAAGTGAGGTTAAGTTTTCTCCATTTTAATTTTCGTCGCTAATCCCTTGGCAATTAGTGAGGGTTTACCCACTCCATTTTTAAATAATATTTTATTATAAATTAATTATTCGTCGGTAAACAGTCGGTATATAAATTAAAATTAAATTAATAAATAAAATTTTATTTTATTATATAATTAGTAAAATGACGGAAAATTGTCGGAAAACTCATGCTAAAGTCCGTCGCTAAATCTGACACAATTACCGTCATGGTTTTTACCGACCACCATGTTATGCAGGAAATCCGTCGCTAAAGCCAATATAGCGACGGATTAGCAGCGGATTTTGCCGCTGCTATATGCTGTTTTTCTTGTAGTGATTATTTTTTACCTAATTAAAACAATAATAGTTTCATTCATTTTTGTTATTTATCTTTTTTTATATAGAGAAAAGTTTTGTCCTTTCATTTATTTACCTTTGCATATTTAACCAGTTGAATAAAAGGCAATCGGCTTAAAGTTAAATTGAGCTTTATCCATTTGGGAAATAGATTAATCTATTACTTACAAAATGTTCAATTTGAGAACACCAACGTTTTTCCAAGCTTATGAAAAGAATACTAATAACAAATTTGCTACAGTTGATGTTACATGCGTCCCTAAGATGAAACATAAAAATATCAAATATCTCCTACGTAAACAAAAAAAAGTTACTCAAAATTAATTAATTCCTTGTGTTTTTATTTCTTACTAATTCAATTAAAATTCCTTCATATGTTTATTTTTTTAATCCATCTTATGATATACACTTCAAACGTTGTAAATACGTTGAGTTTGTCATTCAAAAATTAATAACATAACATGGCTCATCATGTTATGTTTAGCTCTTTTATTTAGGACTATCCTTTTTATATCTACAAAACGTTCTAGGTTCAAAATAGAATAATGAATTAGTATTTTGCTATTATGACCGACACTTAAATTTGGCAAATTGACAGAATAGCTCATTGAGAGGTATTTAAGGGAAATCAAGTGATTGGACAAATGAATCCTTCTTAAATTTTGTTTTCAGTATAAAAAGTGTAAAAGATAGTTTTTCCATAGTATCATATAAATGTAATTGATGATCCAAAGAATTAAAATATTAATTTTTAGAAATTTTTTTACTTCTTATTTTAACAAGTATATAATAGTTTCAGCTCATATATATTAATACTTACCTGAAATAATCAAATGGCGGTCTTCCAAATCCCCTTTTCTTGCACCGCCACTCTTTAACCTCCTCTTCTCTCTCTGCTCATCTTCCCTTCCATCTAAATGGCCAAGAACAAAAAACCTAAACCTCGTCTACCCTCAACCATAATTACTCGATCTGGAAGCCGTGCAAACTCTGTTCTTTCGAGCTCTGATGAAGACGAGCTAGCGGCTAACGGTCCGCCTCCGAGATCTGTCTTTTCTCTGCCAGATAGCCACCCTTTGAACAAGCTAATTTTGGATATTAACGCTGCTGGATCTTCCGAGTCAGCTACCATTGGTAAGTCGCCAATTTCCCCCTTGCTTGAACGTGCTTCAACTTCATGGCCTTCTCCAGGTCTGAACCTGTCTGTAGTTCTTGATAAACCTGTTAATGTGAACTTGGGTAATGAATTGGGTACCGATTTAGGTTAGTCTTTGGAACTTGAAACTGCGACATTGGGTAACTCTGTAGATCGTGATAAACAAGTGAGGTCAGCGAGTGTAGGTTTGAACTGCAAACGCTCCTCCAGCATTGTTACTTCTCAAGTAAATCAAAGACCACAACCTGTTCGACAGATTTCCTCAACCAACCCGAATAACTATTCAGGAGTTCCTGCAGCAAATAATTTGGCGAATGCAAGCTCAACTGCTACTCTGAATCCTACCTCAAACAATCCTAAGAAATGGTCGTCCTTATTTGATGCTCTACCTCGCGTTGCGGGTGAATATGTGCCAGTGGAATTTGATATACTTCAAGCTGAACTAGGATCTGTCCCTCCTCAGGAACTTCATGATGAAGCGACTAATTTCTGGTATGAACATCTTGTTGGATTTTTGTTGGATTCTAAATCTCCTACTGTCGATATGCATACAGAATGCCGTTATGCTTGGCAAATTCGAGCCTCTTTGAAAATGAAGTATGTCGATGGACTATACTACTTTAAGTTCTCCTCATCTACAGAGAGGTTACATGTAATGGAAGCTGCTCCTTCTATCACTGATGGAAGACCGTTTATGGTGACTTCTTGGAGCACGTCGATTGATAGAGTTCGCGAACAGGTTCTTTCGATCCCAATTTGGGCGCAGTTCACCAATATTCCCTCCCTGCTCCAACCGCTACTTGGCCTTAATTGGCTTGCGTGTCACTTAGGTAAACTCAAATGCTTTGATGCTAATACCGTTGCCAGAAAAAACTTAGTATATGCTAGAGCCCTGATTGAGATAACTCCTGATAAACCTTTGCCAACACAAATCAAAGTTAGATTAGAAAAACGAGTTCATTATGTGGATGTGACATACAAATGGCAACCTGAAATTTGCGCAACCTGTAAATCCTTTGGTCATCGATCTGATACATGTCAGCGTGAAGCAAACCTGCCTCTCCCAATTAAATCTCCCTTACCTAAGCCTCTTGTATGTGTATGGGTCCCTATGGGTAGGAAGATAGCACATGCAGTAGTGGATGAAGTACTTGTGGATAAGCCGTCAGCTCCGATTTTACCTAATGTTCCCCCTGATCCTGATATCACCTGGAGTGAGAAGGTAGCAGCCTGGGTGCATACCCCTTCTGGAATGCACTGTGACACTAATGAGGTCTTCTACATTTTTATTGACGATAAGGAGGAAGATCGTTTATTCTACACACCAGATGAAGGCAAACTGATTTTGATAAATGACGGAGAAGTTGGAGAGAACTGAGATTATTATGCATGATCCTACATGGGATTGAAATCGTCTTTTGGCTCTTTCCAATGTTAATGATCTGGCTCTTCGTTTTTGGATTTTTGAACGTAATATGACTCCTTACACCGGATTTTACTACGACGAAGGTGATGATCCGTAGGATCCATCTCTTGGCTCCTTCATTGTGGATGACTTGGCTCTATATTCATGGATCTTTTAGCGGTTATGTCCTCTCAGGTTCTTTGGAATTATGTAGCATACCTAGTGATTTTCCTTTGTTGCAGTAATGTTGTCATATTTGCTATTTTGATGTTTTGATAGTGATTGGACACTTCAACCCAGATTTGTTACTCTGTGCATGTGCAGAGTACCAGTTCCAATATTTAATATAGGTGTTTGCGGTCACCTTAAAAACCGGTCGGCCTTGCCAAACAAAAAACAAAAATAGTTTCAGCTTATCATTTATATCCTGTTTTATTTAGGACTAATAATTTTGTTTGTATTAGGTTTGGATTCCATTAGTATAATACATAGTTTGATTTTTATTCAATATTAAATTGGTATAATGCTTTACTTAACTCAAATATTTTATTATTCATAATTTGTTGATTAACTTTACTTTTACCCAATAAAAAAAACAATACCAACGTTAATTTGAAAACTAATGTTATTACATCCCTTATCCATAAAAAAAAACTCTAAAACCAATTTATTCTACAAAGAAAATTATTTAGGAATTAATCATTTCTTTTTTTCTTCATTTCCTACTAAATTTGCTAAAATTCCTTTTGGATATTTAGTTCATATTATGATTTGAGTTTAACGTTCTAAGTAATCTATTAGTGTTAATTCGTCTCTCTAATCGTAATTAAATTCTACTTTTCGAATATAAGGTGTGCATTTTTTTAGTAATAGAAGAATATTATAATTTGTTTGACTCACAAAACAATTTTATATAGTATAAAGATAGGTATTTCTAAATTTGTTATATGAATAATCACTAATTTACAAACAGTTTTAAATTTTGAAACTGATTTCTTATTAAAATACAAAAACTTTTATCTTTTATCTTTCAAAAGGAAAGGTCAGAATTTGCAACTGTGTATATTATGTTATATTAAACCATAGGTAATTCGATACAACAGTTACAAACCAAAAGATGTGTTCACATTGATTCTTATTTCAAATTAATTACATTATGACATTAGTATTCATTTGATTGTGATTTTTTTATGGCTAATTCTATTCATACACCGATAATTTCTTTATACACATCATGAAATGCAATGAAGTAGTATACACCAAAAATTTCTTTTCATACACCATGTCATTCACAAATTTACCTTTTTATATTTTCATCATCTTCCCACTTTGACCTTAAAATTAAATTACATAAAATTGTGAATTTATTGCAACAAATTTATCTAAAATTGAAAAAAAAAACTTTTAAGTTTTAACACTAGTAGTTTAAATAATTTGATTGTTTTTATTTGAAAAATTAGCTCCACTTTTAGATGATTATACACATTTGAATAAGTGTGTTTAGTTGTAAAAGTTGCTTAAATTGATATTTTAGGTTTTATTAACTTCATAAATTATATAGATTTAATCATATATTATAGATTTTAAAGTTTTAATCAGATGCATTATGAGGAAGGTTTGAAAATGCAATTAAGTATAAGAGTAACATAGTCATGGTTTTTCTTATTAAAACATTGGTGTATGTTAAGAAATTATATAAATAGAATGTCTTTTTTTGTTTCTTTTATTTTTGAATGAGTTGTTAAACTTATTACTTCGTGGCTACTACAAAATCTTCCATTTGTTAGTAAAAATGATTGAATGAGCTATTTTTATCTAACATTATTTTTATTTTGTTTTTGTTGTATTCATGTGATTATGAATTTTGTTTAATTTTTTTTAAGGTATGATTTCTTTGTTAGACATAAACACCAAACAATCTTTTATATTTCTATATACTCTATCAGTAGTAAAAATGATTCATTTTCCATCATTAAATATAAAATAGTATATACGGAAATCAAATTATAAAAAATATGCAAAAAACCAAAACAATAAATTTCATTGTATATAACAACAACAACAACAAAGCCATATATCCCAAACAAGTTGGGGTTAGCTAGATATGAAACCCATAATTAAAATAAAATAAAATTACTAATGATGATAATAACATATATATATACATAAAGGGTTTAAAATAACCAAACAATTAAAAAGTCGTCCGATAAAGGGTTTTTTTAAAATAATAATAATAATAATAATAAGTAAAAAGGTTCAATAAAAGTGAAATAAAATCTAAAATAGTAATAAAAAGTAAAAAGGTCCAGTAAACGTGAAATAAAGTCTAAAAAAACCATATGGTTCTGGTACATGGATTGTCAATTTCCATGCACTCCTATCAACTACCAGCTCTTCCGATAAACTCCAGTTACTTAAATCTCTCTTTATTATCTCCTCCCATTTCATTTTAGGTCGACCTCTATGTAATAACCCGGAAAATACGAGCCAATTTAAAAAAATTAAATTGGTGATTCCAAAGGAATTTGAACAATTGAAATTGAATATTTCAATAAAATAGTGAATTAGAAATAGTGAGTCAGTTTGAAAATTTGAATTCAAACTTTGACTGACTGTGCAGGGTGGAAAATATAACGGATTTTAGTGAAACCAAAAATATTTAAATCTGTTAGTCAATACCTTTCTAACGAATCTGAAAAATCGAAGTTTCATAACGGGAATCAAAAGTTATGGCCGAATGAATTTTCAGAATGGTCGCTATATAGTATAGCCCTGGAAAATTGATATTTTGCATACGACCTCGGAATTCGACGAAACCACTTTTGTTGGGTCCGGGATGTCAAACTATTGCTAGGTTTCAAATTTCATAATTTTTGAAGCTAGTATGTGAGCGTGGCAAAAGAAAATGTGTTTGGTCAATTTCTGTTAAATTGGATCGACCAGAAAATGGCCATTTTTCAAACGACCTCAGAATTTGACGAAACTAGTTTTGTTGGGACCGTAGCGTCAAAACATAGCTAGATTTATTTTTCTGGTATTTTTCGAATCAGTTTGTGGCCCTGGCAAATTGAAATGTACGTTCAGAGTTAAAAATTAAATGTTTTATACTTTAATTTGAAAAATAACTGACTTTAACAGTCGAATAGGCCAACGAAACATATCCCATTGTGTCCGGGATAGGGGTATTTACCTAGGGGCGACAGTCGTTGGGTTTATAAAGGAGTTCGTTTGAGAAAACACTATTTAAAAATTTAATAAAGTCCTCGGCCAATCAGAATTCTCCATTCATAATTTAAAAAAAAAACCTCGAACGAACGGCGACCCGTGCTCCAAACCTTCCAGCCCCGATCGCCGCCGCTACCGCCACCTACAGCCTTCGCCACCGCCACCCCTCGACGCGCCTCCGTCCCCTCTTCAAATCCGACCAACTTCCTCCACCCCTCGTCGCCTGTGCCGCCCGAATTGAAGCTCCAAAGTTCCGACCTTCCCAGCGCCGCCGCCGATTCTGACCACCGAACGCCACCAAACCACCACCGCCAGAAAGCCCTCTCCTCCCTCTTCCACGTCCAACTCGCCGATCATCCCCTCGTGCCCCGATTGTCGCGAAAACCGTAAACCTAGTTTAGAACCTTCGTGAAAGGTGAGTTTTTTTTATCTTTACACTTTGAAAAATCATATCTTTTTGGTGTGTTGACGAAATTCGATGAAACAGGAAACATCGGGACCGCAAGGAAGCTCTCTACCTAATAGAAGAAGCCGCGGATTTTTCTGACATCGTATCGAGTTTTAACACTCCGAAAACCAATGTGAGAAATCTAAATTAATATGAAATCGAATGGAAAATGTCGTGTATAATTTATATTAGTGAAATATAAATTACATATGTGTTGTATACCTCATGTACATGCGTAGTGTAAGCTATATGAGCGAAGTATGAATTTTATATGCATGGAATAATTGATATATGTGTTGAAATGCAAGTGAAATATAGCAATTGAATATATATATATATATATATATATATCTACTCCCCTCGTCCACAAACCATGGACGATATTTATTGTTGTGAATTGGTGTGAAATATTGGATGAAAAATACGAATGGTTGAATAATTGTTTGTGGTTGATATTGTTTGGTTGTGGTTGAAAAATACCGATTGGTGATTGAAATGAATTGGAAATGTTTGTGGAAATAAAAATAAACATGCCGCCTGCGTGCGAATTAGATGCATGAATCCCCATTGTCAAAAACCGCGAGGTTTTAAGGTAGAGCGAGGAGCCGTACTAGGGACGGTGCCGGTTTTAACTACCCTGCCGTTATGCTGCCGAAATTTTGAATAATCTTTGTGTGTTAGAATTATTTTCATATGTTGAAATTATTTTCATGCGTTGAAATTAAAGCCATATGTTGAAACTATATCCATGTGTGGAAATGTTCATTTGTTGAAAAGTGTTGTGTGAAAATTAAATTCTTTTGTGAATGAATGAAGTGTTTAAACAATAAAAATCGCATTTTTATATATATATGAAGTATGAAAAATATTCGCCTTATATAAATAGTTTCAACAATAAAAATCCCATCTTTCTAATATGAACAACATAAATAAAATGTCCATGTGTGGAAATGCTCATTTGTTGAGAAGTGTGTGTAGTGCAAAAGTTCATGTGTTGAATAACAAGATCGAACAATAAAAATTACATTTTATTGAAACTATGAAGTGTTGAAAACATCCATTTATCGAATAAATATTTTAAATGATAAAAATATCATTTTTATCATATATGTGATATGCTAAAGATATGCAGACGTTGAGATAAATATTGGTGAAGAAATATTATTTTTAACATGCATAGGAACCAAATAAAATAGTCATGTGTTGAAATCTATTTTGTTCGCCAAAATTATCATCTTTGAAATGTGAAGTGTTAAAAATAGCGACTTGTTCAAATAAATGTGCATGAGTTGAAATATACATTAATTAGCTAATGATGTGATTTTAGCCTATGCATGCAACATTAGAATGAATGGTGTTTTTAAACCAAAGTAAATCAAATATGAAATTGAATGGAAAATGATAAGTGATAGAAATTGTATATATGTACATACATATCTACAGAACAGGTTATAGCAAAGGGGCTAGAGAAGAGGAATAAAATTTTGTGCCCGACAAATAGGTACACATTTACTGCTTTGTTTGGGTGATGATTTTATGAGCCTGTTGGCTAGCCGCTTGGCTTTCTCTTTTTCTTTTTGATATGAGACGCCCGTGTGGCTATTTGGGAATTTTCCCAGACCCTCCCGTACAAAGGAGGTTATGGCGAAATTTTCCGAAATTTAAAGGCGTTAGTGAAATAATTGAAGTGAAAACGATATAGGAACTTTTGAATGAACTATATTTATATAAATATATAAATATAAATAGAATTAAAACGAAACGTGGCCGTGTAGTTCGTGTTTTGAAACCGTGATTTCAAACGACGAGTGCGGGAAATCCGACCATTGGATTTTCCTGAAATCCGAAACCGTTGGGTTCGCCTTGGAAATATCTTTCCAACGGCACCAACTTTGTGAAGATCCAACGGTTGGATTTCCAGATATGTGTAAAACAAAATTAGTGAAAAGCAGCGCCAGTGCATCGACACGACCTGAAACGTCGTTTAATTAAATATGGTCGTTTTAAATTAAATAAAAATGGCGATATATCGTTATAAAATACTATGGACGATATAGAGTGGAAATAAACCAATTTTGTTGTGTTTGCTTGATATGTGATGGTTGAATGTATTTGACATGAAAATTATAACTAAATAACTGAAATGTGAATGTTGAATAGTCCAACCATGTGATTAATTGATTTGAAAATCTAAATATACGTGGGTTATTTGAAAAGGCCGAGTTTATCTCATTTCAAATAATCGATCGACGTTGAGAAGTCGAAGAGTCGAAGACGGCTAAAGACCGACGATCTCCACATTGGACGGATGGGCGCTACTGATGCTCATGATTGGAGTAGCTACCATGAAGGAATTGAAGTAGTAGCCGTCCAAACATACTGTTGATTGTACGGATATGCGAGGAATTGGTGCCTCCGGTTTCGTTCAGACCCAGAACGGAATTGTAAATGGACTGTGTGTCTGACATTGGATTTTTTTCTGTGTTGATTGATCTCCGTTAAATATATATCTGTTTGGCGGCGGAGAATTTATTCTCTTGCTTAACGCCCTTCTCTGAGACGTACGAGCTCGAAGGTTATATATTGACAGAAATCAGTCGCATGGAGTGGATTGCCTGTGTGGCACGCCTATGTGGCATATGATTAAGGCTTCTGTTGCAAAGCAAAGTCTTGTGGTTGATGATCAAAGCATGGTCTGTGTGACGTAGCTTTGTGTATAACGTGAATTCGCGAGCCTCACACCTCGGTATGAGTCAAAAACGGGAGAGTGACTGCAGGGAGAGCACAACGTTTCTTTCTAGCTAAGGTGGTGTCAGTGACCTACCAGCCCTGACATTATATATACTTTTCACCTGTGTGGTTGTTGGAATGCGAGGCGCCTCGATATAGGTCTGTAAAGACCGGGAAACGTGTGTTCAGGAATAATTAATCCTCAAAAGTAAGAGAGGACCGGCCCTGAAGATCCAAGGATCATAGTGGGGTCCTGGGACATTTGCTAGAGTGTCTCGAATCGGAGAGGAGCTTGCCCCTTGCCTCGACTCATGAAGGAATCCAATTCCCAATACGAAATATGCGAATGTGATTGTATTACTAGTATGGCGACATGATATATGGTACCAATGCCGTCTAGGATTGATATTTATGATTGAATTTTCTTTTGAAACATATATGCACTAGTAATAATATCAAACACTTCTGTTTTATTCGAATGAAGCATCTTTGGCCATTATAAGGGAAAACTCTATCCTCCGGCTTGCGTTGCATTGTGTGATGGGACCTGAGTCTTATAATGGCTTCACTTTATAAAAAGCATTGCGATGATTTAATCATTTACTTTATTTCATGCACTAGCACTCATTGGAGTAAACCCGTTCCGCGAAAGTGGCGTGGTCCTTTGATTTGCCTTATTATTGTTGTTAATAAGTTGAGTAGATTTCTCATACCAGTCCCACGACTGACTCGTAGTTTGTTTCACCTTGCAAACTCGGGTGCCCTCATTTTCACACGGGCAGCCTAGTTACAGGTTTCTGACGTACCTTTTGGCTCATGGCGAGGCTTGACTACACCGTGCTGACTTGGATTTTCTCCGCCATTATTGTATCTATATTATGATTCCGCCATTGGCGATGTAGACTAATATTTCTTTTGAGTACTCTTTATGTATGATTCCGCCTCAGGCGATGGTGACTGGTTATGTATCATTATGCACTAAGTTGTATCATGTACTGTGCTTCTCTGATGTGATGATATCTATATGATTCCGCTGTCATATGCGTGTAAATTATTCTATTTTCTGTATTATGCTATTATATGTGATCTGCTAATGATGATTAATGTGTTATATTCCAATGATTATTCTTAACACCGTGTCACGGGGTTTTGGGATCGTCACACTCTACCTCTCTTTGGGCCTTCGGCGCGGCCTAGAATTCCAACGCGTACAGGTGCATCGTATGGTCGACGTTAGATATGTCCAAACCATCTCAAGCGGTATTGGACTAACTTCTCTTCAATAGGTGCACTCCATGTTTTTCCCGAATATCCTCATTTCTAATCCGATCTCGTCTGGTATGCCCACAGCTCCAACGCAGCATCCGCATCTCTGCTATGCTTATCTTCTGGACGTGTTGCCTCCTAGTAGGCCAACATTCTGCACCATATAACATTGCAGGCCTGATTGATGTCCTATAGAACTTTCCTTTAAGCTTCTGAGGAATCTTCCGATCACAGAGAATGCCAGATGCTAGTCGTCATTTCACCCATCATGCTTGAATTATAAAACTAACATCCTTATCAATCTCTCCATCAAACTGCAACATAAATCCTAAGTATCGAAACGATTCCTTCTTGGGTACTACTCTACCGGCTAGGGTAACATCTCCGTCATCTGACCTGACACTGCTAAATTCACACTTCATATACTCTGTTTTAGTTCTGCTAAGCCTGAAACCCTTTGATTCCAAGGTCTCCCTCCACAACTCCAATTGTCGATTAACCCTTATTCGACTTTCATCAATCAACACAACATCATCGGCAAAGAGCATACACTAGGGAATCTCTCTTTGTATATCTTTTGTGATTTCATCCATCACTAATCCAAAAATATAGGGGCTCAAAGCCGAACTGTAACAACCCGGAAAATGCGAGCCAATTTAAAATTTTTATTTTGGCAATTTTAACGAATTTTGGATATTTAAAATGATTATTTTAAATAATAACGACGAGCAATTTAATTTGAATAGAATTAGAACGTATATATTTATATACGTCATCGTTAGAATATAAATATTTATTTTAAATTATAAAAGGAATAGACAATGGCGCGGTAGTTCGATAATTCGATTTCAAATTTCAATTGAACGTATCGGGTGCAAAATAAACCGGATTTTAGTGAAACCAAAAATAATAGAATCTATTTGAGAATATCTTCCCAACGAATCTGAAAAATCAAAATTTCATAGCGGGAATCAAAAGTTATATCCAAATGAATTTTCAGAATAGTCGGTATGGAATTTCGGCCCTTAAAAATGGGAATTTTGCAAACGACCTCGGATTTCAACGAAACCACTTTTGTTGGATCCGTGATGTCAAATTATTGCTAGGTTTCAAATTTCATAATTTTTCGAATCAATATGTGAGCGTGGCGAAGCTAAACGCGTTTGACCAGTTTTAGTTGATTTTAATCAACTGGAAAATGGCCATTTTTCAAACGGTCTCAGAATTCGACGAAATTAGTTTTGTTAGGACCGTATCGTCAATACGAAGCTAGAAAATATTTTTCGGGAATTTTTCTAGTTAGTATGCGGCCCTAGTAAATTGAAATGTGCGTTCAAATTCAATATACAGAGTTATATTTTGATTTTGACGAAAACTGATCGAAACGATCAAATTGGCCTAAGATACATATCCCATTGTATTCGGAATGGGCGTATTACGCTAGGGACGACAGTCGTTGGGCCTCATTTGGGATTCGAAAGAAAAAGTAACATTTTGAAAATTAAAAGTAAATAAAATAATATATAATATTATTTAGGGCTCCAGTCCTTTCACTCTTTCATTAGCCCCCCGTGGTTACAAATAGAAGAAGAAAAAACCGTTGCCCCCCCCCCCGTCTCATCGCCACTGGCGATCTCGAGCTCCGCCCCCTCTTCACCGTCGCACGGGCGCCGACGAGGCCTCCAGCCTCGACTCCCTTCGACCTCAGCCCTGTCCCCCTCTTCTCCTTCTCCTCCTCTACCTCCTTCCACCTAAATCGATCCCCGAACCCGTTCAGCCTCCCTCTACCCGACGACGCGCACCGCCCAACCCTCGCTCCTCTCTCTTCTTCCACACGCGCGACCCCCTGCCTCCTCCTCTCATCGGAGCGCAGCCCCCCTCCCCCTCACCAGCACCTCCTTCGACCAAATCGGTGAGCTTCCACCTTTCCCCTTTTCTTTCTTTTATTTTGTTTATTGTTCAGTGTTTTTTTTAACTGAAATTAGCTAATGATTTTTAAATTAACAAAGGTATGATTTTTATACAGTAAAGATTATAAAAATATAATTTTTATAATATAGAAAAGTTAAAAATATAATTTTTATACTAGTGACATATTAAAAACATGATCTTTATTATCTGAAGAGCGAAGAGAAAATATGATTTTTGATTATATACTAGTGATTATAAAAATACGACCTTTATATGTGTTGTAGCGAATTAACAATATAAAGAAGTGATTTTGTTTAAAATATAAATTGAGATTTTTATATAGATAAAAATTCGATTTTTATATATATGAAGCGTTATAAAAATATAAATCTTTATATTTGAAAAGGCGAAATCTTTATATAGAGAATAACGTGATAAAAATATAATCTTTATTATATGAACATCAATGTAAAAATAGGATTTTTATCTATATAGTAGCGATGTAAAAATAGATTTTTTATCTATATAGTAGTAGTATAAAAATGTGATTTTTATATACATAGCAACAATATAAAAATGTGATTTTTATATATGTAGTGGCTACGGGCAATGAAATTGACAAAAGGCGAGCACGACGAAGATTTCTACATAAGAAGAGTCGTGGCGTTGGTTTAGCTAGTCGGTGAGAACTTCTCACTTTAAATTTCCTTTTCTAGTTAAAAATATATGCTACGATGCAAACGGTGCGTAGTAGCACCGACACCCGTCGTCCACAGACCATGGATGACTTGTTTGTTTGGTTGCTATGTTGTGAAATTTGATTGTGTGATGTAGAATGAAATAAAATATTTTATAGTGGAAAATATTTTATAGTTAAAAATATATTTTTAACGTGTATATAAAATAAATATTTATAAACAAATCGGACGATTTGTTTATATACACTGATTTGACTGATATTGATTGGGACGATAAATTTTACACATCGCCCAACTGCACAAGTAAAATCTGTGTTTGATTGTTTGAAACCCCACACATGTATTGGAATGATATTTGGCGTACACTAATACCAATTATTTAGTAGTATGTCAATCGATTGGTCGACGGACTGTGTGAGCGTTAATTATTTATATTTGATGCTTATGCAGTTACGTGGTGCACTTTGGATGATGGTTGATTATTTATCGTTGCTATTATATACATGTGTTTTATAGAATCCATATAATTAACATTATATGGCAATTGATTGGGTCTCATTCCAATTGGAAAAATAAAGAATATTATAAAATAAAGGTTCATGTGTTGACAGTACTCATCCGATGAGATTAGTCATGTGTTGAACGAAATACTTTAACAATAAAATTTACATCTTTATCATATATAAAATTAGAAACTAACTGAAAAATAGATAAGATGAGTGGTCTCCTGGGTATTGATCTGATGTTGGTTTCGGCCTTCGGGGTTAATATTTAGGGAATCGTTCTCTTACTAATTTACGGTTGGAGTCTGATTTGAAATCAAACGATAGATACCATAATTTTTATAAAATATATTAAATAACAAAAATAGTCGCGTGTTGACAGTACTCATCCGTTGAGATTAGTCATGTATTGAAAGAAATATAGATTCATTTGTTGAATAGAATAACGAAGTTATTGAAAAATATAAAGTCGTGTTGATTAGAGATGCGCTATTTTGACGCGAACGATATTTATATCGATTATATTCGTTTTTATAATGAATATTGAAAAGAGATAAAAATCGAATATTTATAACGGGAAATCGAATTGAATTGAATAGAAAACGAATTCGAATTGAATTGAATAGAAAATGAATTCAAAATTGAATTGAATTCAATTGAAAACGAATTGAAATCGATTTGAATAGAAATCAAATAGAAATGAAGGAAAAACGAATTTATAAGAGAAAATTCAATTTTGATTTGAATTTGAAATGGAAGTTGAATTTGTTTTGAAACCAATTTAAAACAAATTATAAAATTCATTTTGAAAAGGGAATCGACGAAATATATATTATATTATATAATGGTCTGAATAAAACGCGCCGCGCCGCGGCAGTTCGTGAATTTCGACCATTAATTTCGAACGGACATTACGGGAGATCCGACCGTCGGATTCTCCTAAAACCGAAACCGTTGGGTTCGTATCGAAAAGAGCTTTCTAGCAAATATTAGAAATTTAAAATCTAACGGTTGGATTTGGAGATATGTCCAAATCAATTTCAAAAAAGGTCGTTGTAAGTGCAGTTCGATGGCCGTTGATGGAAATCGACTGTACGGGCCTTGATAAAATTATTAAAAATATCAATAATAGGTGTAAAATCATAAGAAATGATTTGGGAAAAACTGGGATGAAAAACTCAATATTTGAAAAGATAAAAATAAAATTTTATCGAAATGAACTAGTTTTGAACTAGAATTAAAACCCAATTATTTTTAAATAAATAAATTGGATTTGAAATGGGTTTTAAATAACCAGAATTTCTAATATATTTAATTGGAATGGAATTAGAATTGATTTGTGGGTTTATCGTGAATGGTGTTTTAAATAACACTTGTTCTTTAACCCGATAATAAATAGAATGTGATTTGGGTTTATCGTGAACTGTGTTTTAAATGACATTAGTTCTTTAACCCAGTAAATGGAGTTTTAATGAATCTGTAATTAGATTTAAATGTGAATTGATAAGTTAAATTATCAAATTTGGAAAGTGAGCGAGAATGGAGTATCACCAGTTTTGCTCCAAAACGATAGTTAAGTCTTTAATTTGATTTGAACGTGAAATGGTAATTAATTTTACTGATAACACCGTGGTGTGAGATATGGAGTATTACCAGTTTTGCTTCATGGGATAAATAGGTTGGGATTGGGAAATAAAATAAATAATTACTTCGGTGTGGTTCGCTAATCCCGTCTAGTTTGAAAAACCATAATTTGGTTTGAAATGACATCTAAAGGAAGATTAAAGAATAAATTTTAAAGAATTTATCTATGATAAAATTAATGGGAACCTTTCCCTAAGAATATGAAATTTAGAAACTAACTGGGGATCAGTTAAGTAGGATGGTTTCCCGGGTATTGATCTGATGTTGGTTTCGGCCTTCGGGGTTAATATTTGGGGAATTGTTCTCTTGCTAATTTACGGTCAGTGGCTGCTGAATTGGAATGAGGCATATGTTGTGTTTGTGTAACATTTGTTTATTATATATGCGGGTTGTTCGGAAAGGCCGGGTTTATACCCACTCTGAATAAACGATTCGACGATAAGTCGAAGATGAAGATGGTGGTTGAAGACCGGAAGTCTTCACATCGTTTGGGTGATTATTGATGATCTTGATTGGGCTGTACACCCAAGATGAGGGAATCAGTTGGTGATCGTCCAGACGTACTTGGAGATCAATGGATATGCGAGGAAAGTGCCTCCGGTTTCGTTCAGACCCACGACGAACTTGTAAATGGACTGTGTGTCTGACATTGGATTTTATTCTGTGTTGATTGGTCTCTATTAAATATACATCTGTTTGGCGGCGGAGAATTTATTCTCTTGCTTAACGCCCTTCTCTGAGACATACGAGCTCAGAGGTTGTATATCGATGGACATCAGTCGCATGGCATGAATTGCCTGTGTGGCACGCCTAAGTGGCAAATGATCAAGGCTTCTGTTGAAAAGCAAAGTCTTGTGGTTGATGATCAAAGCACGGCCTGTGTGGCATAGCTTTGTGTATAACGTGAATTCGCGAGCCTCACACCTCGGTATGAGTCAAAAACGAGATAATGACTGTAGGGAGAGCACGATGTTTCTTTCTAGCTAGTGGTGGTGTCAGTGCTTAAACTAGCTGACATTTATATACTTTTCACCTATGTGGTTGTTGGATGCGAGGCGCCTCGATTTTAGGTATGTAAGGACCGGGAAACGTGTGTTCAGGAATAATTAATCCTCAAACGTAAGGGAGGACCGGCCCTGAAGCATCCAAGGGTTACCCAGAGTGTGTAGTCCTGAGACATTTGCTAGAGTGTCTCTAAGCGGAGAGGATCTTGCCCCTTGCCTCGACTCATGACGGAAATCCAATTTCCAATACGAGATATTTCGGTTTTATTTGTAGAGCCTAGTATTGGCGACATGATAGATGATACTCATGCCGCCTATGATTGATATTTATAATTGAAATTATTTTGACACTATACACTTATAATAATATCAAATGTTTTGTTTTAAACGTACCAAACATGTTTGCCTATTATAAGGGAAAATCCTATCCTCCGGCTTGTGTTGCATTGTGTGATGGGACCTGGGTCTTATAATAGCTTCATTTCTCTTTATTTAGCAATGCGCTGTTTGTTTTATGCACTGGTATTCTTGGGAGGAAACCCGTTACGTGTTATACGGCGTGGTCCCTTGAATTACTCTCTTTTAAAGTAAAGTTTTAAATAACTGTTTTAGTTCTCACACCAGTCACATGAATGACCTGGAGTTTAGTGTTTTAACCTAAATTCTGGGTGCCCCTATTTTCGACACGGGCAGCTAGTATTTTTGGTTTTACAGATTTATATTCACAGGATCCTGATTTACAGCTGGAACGATGCTCGGAAAGATCTGTATCCGTGTATTACTTTCAGTTGTGTTTTGTATCGTTTTTTCCGCTGCTATGTAAATTATTGTAATCTCTGATATTCTATGTTGTATAATATTTATTCATACTCTGTATATTCTTGTATTCTGATGGAATTGTTGTAATAAACAATGAAATGTTCTTCTGTTTGTGTTCTATTTTGTCGTGTTCTCAAGGTAATCCGGGCTTTCCTTACCGGGGAAGTTACGGGCTATCACAGTTGGTATCAGAGCTTTGGTTTACAGAGCTCGAGGACAGGACACATTAGAACCATATGAAAGAATTCATCAGATATTGGATTAGTAATATCCAATTAGAATGACTCGTTAGAGATAGGATCAGTAGTATCCTAGAACGAGTGTGAAAAGTATATATTTCAAATGGAAACAATTTTGTTTTGAAAGTTAAATTCAATTACACGTATTTGAATATTTTATTTGTATTGAATTTGGACAATCGAGTATATAACGGTTTTGCATATACGCATCATGAACGTATATTCGAAGTTTTAATATATTGGATAGATATAAAATCACACTCTAATCGCTTGGGGATAATTCTGGTGATGTCCGGACATCATCAGTATTTATGTTCGTGTTTCGAAGGTGTGATATCTATATATTTCCATTAGACTGGTGTGAGAACCAAAATATAGCTAGAATACATTGTTGTGAATTGACACCAAAAATGTGATTTTTGTATATATATCAAAATTATGAATTTGAAACGACAATCAACTAATTGATTGATGGTTGTGTTGTTTGTCTATTTGTTTGAAATTTTGAAATATTACGCCTAATAGAATCAAATATTGAATTGTATTGAAAATTGGTCGCATTTGCTTGCACATACATGTACTTACATTGAACAAGTCATAGCAAGGAGGCTAGAGCAGAAGAATAAAATTTGTTTGCCCGACAAATAGGTACATGTTTACCATAATTTACTGTTTTGTTTGGGTGATGATGATTTTATGAGCTGATTGGCTTTTTCTTTTTCTTTTTGAGATCAGAGGGCCTGTATGGCAATTTCGGGATTTTCCCGGTGCTCTCGGTACAGGGGAGGTTATGGCGAAATTTTTCGAAAATTTAGGGTGTTAGCCAAATTTTTGAAAAATTTGAAAAGTTCTTAGAATCTGAAAAGTTGTAGAACTTAAGCCGTAACGAAAATAATGGAACTTGAGTTGATTAGTTAAACAACTTTCGGCTTCGTTCCTTTTCGGGGATGAAAAGTTTTAAGTGGGGGAGATTGTAACAACCCGGAAAATGCGGGCCAATTTAAAATTTTTATTTTGGCAATTTTAACGAATTTTGGATATTTAAAATGATTATTTTAAATAATAACGACGAGCAATTTAATTTGAATAGAATTAGAACGTATATATTTATATACGTCGTCGTTAGAATATAAATATTTATTTTAAATTATAAAAGGAATTGAAAATGACACGGTAGTTCGATAATTCGATTTCAAATTTCAATTGAACGTACCGGGTGCAAAATAAACCGGATTTTAGTGAAACCAAAAATAATAGGATCTATTTGAGAATATCTTCCCAACGAATCCGAAAAATCAAAATTTCATAGCGGGAATCAAAAGTTATGTCCAAATGAATTTTCAGAATAGTCGCTATGGAATTTCGGCCCTTAAAAATGTGAATTTTGCAAATGGCCTCGGATTTCAACAAAACCACTTTTGTTGGATCCGTGATGTCAAATTATTGCTAGGTTTCAATTTTCATAATTTTTCAAATCAATATGTGAGCGTGGCGAAGCTAAACGCGTTTGACCAGTTTCAGTTGATTTTAATCGACTGGAAAATGGCCATTTTTCAAACGTTCTCAGAATTCGACGAAATTAGTTTTGTTATGACCGTATCGTCAATACGAAGCTAGAAAATATTTTTCGGGAATTTTTCTAGTTAGTATGTGGCCCCAGTAAATTGAAATGTGCGTTCAAATTCAATATATAGAGTTATATTTTGATTTGGACGAAAACTGATCGAAACGATCAAATTGGCCTACGATACATATCCCATTGTGTTCGGAATGTGGGTATTACGCTAGGGACGACAGTCGTTGGGTCTCATTTGGGATTCGAAAGAAAAAGTAACATTTTGAAAATTAAAAGTAAATAAAATAATATATAATATTATTTAGGGCTCCAGCCCTTTCCTTCTTTCATTAGCCCCCCCTCGTTACAGATAGAAAAAAAAAAGAGAAAAGACCCGTTGCCCCTCCCCCCCTCCCATCGCCACTGGCGATCTCGAGCTCCGCCCCCTCTTCACCGTCGCACGGGCGCCGACGAGGCCTCCAGCCTCGACTCCCTCCGACCTTAGCCCCGTCCCCCTCTTCTCCTTCTCCTCCTCTACCTCCTTCCACCCGACGATGCGCACCGCCCAACCCTCGCTCCTCTCTCTTCTTCCACACGCTCGACCCCCTGCCTCCTCCTCTCACCGAGCGCAGGCGACCCCCCCTCACCAGCACCTCCTTCGACCAAATCGGTGAGCTTCCCCCTTTCCCCTTTTCCCTTTTCTTTCTTTTATTTTGTTTATTGTTTAGTGTTATTTTTAATTGAAATTAGCTAATGATTTTTAAATTAACAAAGGTATGATTTTTATACAGTAAAGATTATAAAAATAGAAAAGTTAAAAATATAATTTTTATACTAGTGGCATATTGAAAATATGATCTTTATTATCTGAATATCGAAGAGACAATATGATTTTTGATTATATACTAGTGATTATAAAAATACGACCTTTATATGTGTTGTTGTGAATTAACAATATAAAGAAGTGATTTTGTTTAAAATATAAATTGAGATTTTTATATAGATAAAAATTCGATTTTTATATATATAAAGCGTTATAAAAATATAAATCTTTATATTTGAAAAGGAGAAATCTTTATTAGAGAATAGCGTGATAAAAATATAATCTTTATTATATGAGCATCGATGTAAAAATAGGATTTTTATCTATATAGTAGCGATGTAAAAATAGAATTTTTATCTATATAGTAGTAGTATAAAAATGTGATTTTTATATACATAGCAACAATATAAAAATGTGATTTTTATATATGTAGTGGCTACGGGCAATGAAATTGACAAAAGGCGAGCACAACGAAGATTTCTACATAAGAAGAGTCGTGGCGTTGGTTTAGCTAGTCGGTGAGAGCTTCTCACTTTAAATTTCCTTTTCTAGTTAAAAATATATGCTAGGATGCAGACGGTGCTTAGTAGCACCCGACACCCGTCGTCCACAGACCATGGATGACTTGTTTGTTTGGTTGCTATGTTGTGAAATTTGATTGTGTGATGTAGAATGAAATAAAATATTTTATAGTGGAAAATATTTTATAGTTAAAAATATAATTTTTAACGTGTATATAAAATAAATATTTATAAACAAATCGGACGATTTGTTTATATACACTTATTTGACTGATATTGATTGGGACGATAAATTTTACACATCGCCCAACTACACAAGTAAAATCTGTGTTTGATTGTTTGAAACCCCACACGGGTATTATTGGGATGATATTTGGCGCACACTAATCCCAGTTATTCAGTTGTATGTCGATCGATTGGTCAACAAACTGTGTGAGCGTTAATTATTTATATTTGATGCTTATGCAGTTGCGTGGTGCACTTTGGATGATGGTTGATTATTTATCGTTGCTATTATATACATGTGTTGTATGGAATCCATATAACTAACATTATATGGTAATTGATTGGGCCTCATTCCAATTGGAAAAATAAAGAATATTATAAAATAAAGGTTCATGTGTTGGCAGTACTCATCCGTTGAGATTAGTCATGTGTTGAACGAAATATTTTAACAATAAAATTTACATCTTTATCATATATAAAATTAGAAACTCACTGGAAAATAGATAAGATGAGTGGTCTCCTGGGTATTGATCTGATGTTGGTTTCGGCCTTCGGGGTTAATATTTAGGGAATCGTTCTCTTACTAATTTACGGTTGAAGTCTAATTTGAAATCAAACGATAGATACCATAATTTTTATAAAATATATTAAATAACAAAATAGTCGCGTGTTGACCGTACTCATCCATTGAGATTAGTCATGTATTGAAAGAAATATAGATTCATTTGTTGAATAGAATAACGAAGTTATTGAAAAATATAAAGCCGTGTTGATTAGAGATGCGCTATTTTGACGCGAACGATATTTATATCGATTATATTCGTTTTTATAATGAATATTGAAAAGAGATGAAAATCGAATATTTATAACAGGAAATCAAATTGAATTGAATAGAAAACGAATTCGAATTGAATTGAATTGAAAACGAATTCGAATTGAATTGAATAGAAGATGAATTCAAAACTGAATTGAATTCAATTGAAAACGAATTGAAATAGAATTGAAATCGATTTGAATTGAAATCAAATAGAAATGAAGGTAAAACGAATTTATAAGAGAAAAATCAATTTTGATTTGAATTTGAAATGGAATTTGAAATTGTTTTGAAACCAATTTAAAACGAATTATAAAATTCGTTTTAAAAAAGGGAATCGACGAAATATATATTATATATATTATATATATAATATAATGGCCTGAATAAAACGCGCCGCGCCGCGGCAGTTCGTGAATTTCGACCATTAATTTCGAACGGACATTACGGGAGATCCGACCGTCGGATTCTCCTAAAACCGGAACCGTTGGGTTCGTATCGAAAAGAGCATTCTAAAATATTAGAAATTTGAAATCTAACGGTTGGATTTGGAGATATGTCCAAATCAATTTCAAAAAAGGTCGCTATAAGTGCAATTCGATGGCCGTTGATGGAAATCGACTGTACAGGCCTTGATAAAATTATTAAAAATATCAATAATCGGTGTAAAATCATAAGAAATGATTTGGGAAAAACTGGGATGAAAAACTCCATATTTGAAAAGATAAAAATTGATTTTTATTGAAATGAACTAGTTTTGAACTAGAATTAAAACCCAATTATTTTTAAATAAATAAATTGGATTTGAAATGGGTTTTAAATAACCAGAATTTCTAATATATTCAATTGGAATGGAATTAGTATTGATTTGTGGGTTTATCGTAAACGGTATTTTAAATAACACTTGTTCTTTAACCCGATAATAAATAGAATGTGATTTGGGTTTATCGTGAACTGTGTTCTAAATGACATTAGTTCTTCAACCCAGTAAAAGGAGTTTTAATGAATCTGTAATTAGATTTAAATGTGAATTGATAAGTTAAATTATCAAATTTGGAAAGTGAGCGAGAATGGAGTATCACCGGTTTTGCTCAAAAACGATAGTTAAGTCTTTAATTTGATTTGAACGTGAAATGGTAATTAATTTCACCGATAACACCGTGGTGTTAGATATGGAGTATTACCAGTTTTACTTCATTGGATAAATAGGTTGAGATTGGGAGTTAAAATAAATAATTACTTCGGTGTGGTTCGCTAATCCCGTCTAGTTTGAAAAACCATAATTTGGTTTGAAATGACATCTAAAGGTAGATTAAAGAATAAATTTTAAAGAATTTATCTTTGATAAAATTAATGGGAACCTTTCCCTAAGAATATAAAATTTAGAAACTAGCTGGGGATCAGTTTAGTAGGATGGTTTCCTGGGTATTGATCTGATGTTGGTTTCGGCCTTCGGGGTTAATATTTGGGGAATTATTCTCTTGATAATTTACGGTCAGTGGCTGCTGAATTGGAATGAGGCGTATGTTGTGTTTGTGTAACATTTGTTTATTATATACGCGGGTTGTTCGGAAAGGCCGGGTTTATACCCATTCTGAATAACCGATTCGACGATAAGTCGAAGATGAAGACGGTGGTTGAAGACCGGAAGTCTTCACATCGTTTGGGTGATTATTGATGATCTTGATTGGGCTGTACACCCAAGATGAGGGAATAAGTTGGTGATCGTCCAGACGTACTTGGAGATCGATGGATATGCGAGGAAAGTGCCTCCGGTTTCGTTCAGACCCACGACGAACTTGTAAATGGACTGTGTGTCTGACATTGGATTTTATTCTATGTTGATTGATCTCTATTAAATATACATCTGTTTGGCGGCGGAGAATTTATTCACTTGCTTAACTCCCTTCTCTGAGACGCATGAGCTCAGAGGTTGTATATCGATGGACATCAGTCGCATGGCATGAATTGCCTGTGTGGCACGCCTAAGTGGAAAATGATCAAGGCTTCTGTTGAAAAGCAAAGTCTTGTGGTTGATGATTAAAGCACGGCCTGTGTGGCGCAGCTTTGTGTATAACGTGAATTCGCGAGCCTTACACCTCGGTATGAGTCAAAAACGGGATAGTGACTGCAGGGAGAGCACGACGTTTCTTTCTAGCTAGTGGTGGTATCAGTGCTTAAACTGGCTGACATTTATATACTTTTCGCCTATGTGGTTGTTGGATGCAAGGCACCTCGATTTTAGGTCTGTAAGGACCGGGAAACGTGTGTTCAGGAATAATTAACCTCAAACGTAAGGGAGGACCGGCCCTGAAGCATCCAAGGGTTACCCAGAGTGTATAGTCCTGAGATATTTGCTAGAGTGTCTCGAAGCAGAGAGGATCTTTCCCCTTGCCTCGACTCATGACGGAAATCCAATTTCCAATACGAGATATTTCGGTTTTATTTGTAGAGCTTAGTATTGGCGACATGATAGATGGTACCCATGCCGCCTATGATTGATATTTATGATTGAAATTGTTTTGACACTATACACTTATAATAGTATCAAATGATTTGTTTTAAACGTACCAAGCATGTTTGGTTATTATAATGGAAAACCCTATCCTCCGGCTTGCGTTGCATTGTGTGATGGGACCTGGGTCTTATAATAGCTTCATTTCTCTTTATTTAGCATTGCGCTGTTTGTTTCATGCACTGATATTCTTGGTAGGAAACCCGTTCCGTGTTATACGGCGTGGTCCCTTGAATTACTCTCTTTTAAAGTAAAGTTTTAAATAACTGTTTTAGTTCTCACACCAGTCACATGACTGACCTGGAGTTTATTGTTTTAACCTAAACTCTGGGTGCCCCTATTTTCGACATGGGCAGCTAGTAGTTTTGGTTTTGCATATTTATATTCATAGGATCCTGATTTACAGCTGGAACGATGCTCGGAAAGCTCTGTATCCGTGTATTACTTTCAGTTGTGTTTTGTATCGTTTTTCCGCTGCTATGTAAATTATTGTAATCTCTGATATTCTTTGTTGTATAATATTTATTCATACTCTGTATATTCTTGTATTCTGATGGAATTGTTGTAATAAACAATTAAATGTTCTTCTGTTTGCATTCTATTTTGTCGTGTTCTCATGGTAATCCGGGCTTTCCTTACCGGGGAAGTTACGGGCTATCACACGAACCTTGATGTAACCCTATGTTAATTGGAAAGTCTCTGTTCTCTCCATCGCGTGCCCTAACACTAGTCACAATCCCCTCGTACATATCCTTAATAAGGGTAATATATTTTGATGGCACTCTCTTCCTTTCTAGCGCCCACCACATAACCCTCCTCGGCACTCTGTCATAAGCTTTCTCCAGGTCAATAAAAACTATGTGGAGATCTTTCTTTTGCTCCCTGTATCTCTCCATAAGTTGCCTAACCAAGAAAATCGCCTCAGTGGTTGACCTTCCAGGCATAAAACCAAATTGATTCCTAGAGACACTTGTCAATCTCCTCAAACACTGCTCGCAAACTCTCTCCCAAAGCTTCATTGTATGACTCATAAGCTTAATTCCTCTATAGTTTGTACAACTTTGAATATCTCCTTTATTCTTGAAGAACTAAAATGCTTCTCCTTCACTCATCTGGCATTTTGTTTGATTTGAAAATATTATTGAACAACTTAGTTAGTCATCTTATCCCTGCATCACCAAAGCATTTCCACACCTCAATAGGAATGTCATCAGGCCCTACCGACTTGCCTGATTTCATACGTTTCAACGCCCCCTTACCTCGGCTTCTTGAAATCTCCGCACAAAATGTCTATTGGTGATGTCGGCTAAGTCTTCCAACTCGATCGAAGAGCTATCACTTTCTTCGTTGAAAAGCTTATCAAAGTATTATCTCCACCTATACTTTATCTTATCGTCCTTCACCAAAAGTCTATCATTCTCATCCTTAATGCATTTAACCTGATTGAAGTACCTTGTCCTCCTCTCGCGTAGCCTAGCTATTCTGTAAACTTCTTTTCACCCTCCTTTGTACTTAGCCTTTAATACAAATCTTCGTACGCTCGTCCCCTTGCTTTACTCACTGCTATCTTTGCAGTCTTCTTTGCCACTTTGTACCTATGTATGTTCTCTTCGCTTCTATGACGGTACATGCATTTGTAGCATTCCTTCTTCTCTTTGATCGCCTTTTGCACCTCGTCATTCCACCACCACGAGTCCTTGGGTTCTCGCTTGCTTCCTCTTGTTATCCCAAATACCTCAATGGCGACTCTCCGAATGCAAGTTGTCATCACATTCCACATGACATTTGCTTCTCCTTCCACATTCCAAGCCCCTTCTCCCATCACTCTATCTTTAAACACCCGTGAAGCATCTCATTTGAGTTTCCACCCTTTCGTCCTGCTAATCTTCGCTCTCTTATCCTTCACCACCCAAAGATGAAACACGCATACCAAGAGCTGGTGTTGTGAGACGACACATTCTCCAGGTATGACCTTGCAATCAACACAATCTCGTTTACTATCTCTCCTAGTCAGGACAAAGTCAATCTGGCTAGCTTGTTGGCCACTACTGAAAGTGATCAGATGTGATTGCCTCTTTCATTGTATCACTACACCATAATGACCATTTGGCAACTCTTATTTTTTTCCATCTGCCAACACTTATATGTGTCATAGACTAGTGACACTAATATGTGTTGCTATAGCAAAAATGTGTCACCAAAAATGTGTCAACACTTCTATGTGTTGGTATGCCTAGTCGACCCTCATATTTTGAGGGCAAAACAGTAAGTTCTCATTGTATGACCTAATCGATGCCTCAATCTTTTACCCTAACGCTTATTCCCCTTTCGGCCGCGTCATAAGCAAATAATAAGAAAAATGGACTTCGGAGGATTGATATCAACTCTCTCTAATTGATAAGCGATACTGAGGATTTTGGTTGTCTCAAATCGTATTCTCTCAAATCTCTGCCACTCGTTTCTCAATCGTCAACTTCAAATTGGGGCTTCTAGGAATCACGGCTTCTAGGGATCACGACTTCTAGGAATCGCGGTTCTGTTTAATTCTTAAGGTGTGAAATGAACATTTTGTATTTATTTTAGTAGGTTGATTACTCAGAATTCACGGTTCTGTTTAATGTTCTTATACATGTAGAAGCTATTTTCTAATATTGTTAATAATATTTGTTTCTGTAATTTTGAACCTGAGTTATTTTGGTAATATTTAGTTGTATATCTATTAAATTTAGAGATTATTTGATCCCTACTGAATACATTAGTAAGTCTAAGCTAATTTCTTTTAGAAAATATATTTCTAGAATAGAAATTGATGCCTTGGGTATTTCTTATGATCATGTCCTTCTTGCTAAGCTACTAGAAGTCATTATTAAGTTTGGATCTTCATTATAAACAGCAATTACCTATTTAAGCACTGAAAGTCAAGTATTTATATTTATACCCATGTTCAACAAAGGTAATAATAAATGGGGTTTAAACATCTGCTTCGTATATGTTCCTTCCTAATGTAGTTATGAGTAAATTCATGCCATTAAAGTCTAAATACGTAAATCAGATATATATTTTTGTTAAACAAAAATGCAAAGTAGGTTTCACTTTGCTGATGGAAGAAGAGGGGCACTATGTATTAACTTTTTGAAAATATTTCAAAAATTAAAAGAACTGAGTTTTATTATTCATATTTAATTAGAATTGGTATTAAATAACCTATACCAATTTTCATAAACATTTTGAAACTTTTTCCCAAAATATAAAAATCAACTTGGGTTTCCGTTTATCTATAAAATTGACCTTCCACTGTATGTTTTTCAAAATAAGGACCTAATTACATATTTGTTATTATACGATGTTCTTATAATTATAACAACATTAAAAAACAGTATTACCACTTTGTTGATAAGCCTCTTGCTGAGTATTATACCACCCAAATACCATTTGGGGACTGAAAGTATAGCCATAGTTTAACAATGGTTAATCCATGTGTTATCATGGATCAGCAACTATTTATGCTCTAAATACATTGGTTTGCAAATACTCAGCATTCGCAGGAGCTTCCTCTTTGCAATGGCCATTTTCAAATAAAACGACTACAATTCAAAATTTGATGTCATTTAAGCTTCACAAGATGAGAGATCAAGAAAATCCGTAGTTGATCATTATTGCTCTATGGGTTTTCAGCCTTTTGCCACTAAAAATAATTTTGAATCACTCTACCAATTATCGAAGGTTCTACCAACTAAACATTCTGAATCAGTGATAATAATAACACAAAATTATTGGTATCGTACTTTAATATGTTTACCACTGATATTTTAGAGAAGTACTGCTCTCGATAAGCAAAATTCTTGGAAATCCTCTTTTATTAATCATTGGATTCAAATCACAAACGAACATACACCAGTGGACTGTCATTTAGCCGAGGTTCTCGGTTCTTCTAATGTTATGGGTACAGATACAAGAGCTTTAATTCCAAGGTGAAACTTATTTCTTATCAGAATTACGAACACTTGATATGTCCAAGTAAATTTATTAATGGTTTAACTTGCAAATTTATGATGGTTCACTTGATAGTATCATAAATTGTATAATACTTGGACCTATCACTTGATATAATTTATGATACTATCACCTGATACAAGAACTTTATCAAACTAAATCAGAGATCACATCTTCACGAGTAGAGGGCAAAGTTCCTATAGGAGTAGGAAAGAACACAAAGATCAGGTATAAGTCGCATATCATGCATGCTACTCTATGCTGGTGGAAGTATAAAACATAGCTGGGGCTCGGTTTTCACAAAAACTGAGCTGGGACTCAGTTTTGGCGCAAACTGAGCCGCATTAAAACTGAGCCTCAGCTCAGTTTTCGCGCAAACTGAGCTCAGTTTGCGCAAAAACTGAGCTGAGGCTCTGTTTTAGCGCGAAAACTGAGCTCAGTTTGCGCGAGGCTTAGTTGACTTCTCTGTTAACCCATTGGATGTACTAATATCACGCGCTCATTCAGTAAAGGTATCTGTCAACTATTTACTTTACTAAGTTTTGTTTGGTTATTATCCTTAGTACTATTGTTATACAATAGCTATACACTAGCTGCTAGAGTTCACCAGAATTTATCTGTATCGATAAGCCTCGACGTTTAGTAAAACTGAGCCCCAATGCCCTGATGCTCAGTAATGGGGCTAAATTTTACTAAGCCTCGATGCTTGAAATCCAATATTGATATATGCTATGATTATATATGTGTCCGGCAGTTTGAGTCACGTGTCATTTTTCATATTGCTTAATCGATTTCAATTCAATAAACATGCATCAACGATTATGAATCATTTTGGTCTACCTTTTATTTTTAGAAATAGTCTCCGTTTTAATCTTGTATCAACGACCACATTTTCTATTAATAGTAAATAGCATTAACATTAACCAAATATCAACTTTTATTGTTATTTAAGGTTAGCGTGAAGCTTTGATTGTTGCAGTAGTTTCATTAACATTGAAAGAAATAATTTAATAATATCAAGTAACGTGAAATGCAATAGTGATAACTTGCCTCCATCCAAAAGAATTTACATTATTCATTACAGGTTTTCAATTTATGTCTTGATCATATAGATATGTAGATATAGATCAACAACCCAGTTTCATCATATGAGGATAAATGAAATTTTATTCACTATAATTTTCTTTTCCTTGGTAGTCATTCTGCTTATTTTTAGGCTTCGGTCTTTGAACATTTTTTTAAGGATATACTTGCCACATTTAGACAACAAACTTGAGTATGTTCTCATCTCTTAATATGCATACTGACAAATCTCAAAGTTGAAAATGGGGAACGATGTTTAGAATATTCAACTTGTTATTATCATGTATATAACTTGTAGATGTATGAATTCTTAGATATGGTACGGTACAATAGGACAATAAGTGCGCTTGATATAAATTTAAACTAATTAATTTATAGTGAAAACAAACTCCCAGGGATAACAAGTAGAATAAATTAACAGTTCCACCATCTAGTGATATCATTATCCATTATTTAACAGTGGTAATAACGCATGTAGGTAGAATGCATGACTCATTTTCTCTCTAATTACCATTGTTTCATGCGTGCCTCTAAATGATATCCTTAACCATTCTTTCCGATTACCATTGTAAGCTTGCTGCAAGCGCACAAGCTTGCAACAGCAAGCATTTGCTTGAGCTTGAGCTTGCTGCAAGCAAGCTTCCTGAAGCAAGCTGCAGGCAAGCTTGGTGAAGCAAGCTACAAGCAAGCAAGCCTATGCTTGCTGCATCAGGCAAGAAATTCTAAGTTGAAGGCTTTCTTTCTTTTTGCCTCTTTCACATGATTATTATAAATTAAAAATGGTCTAATGAGCTGTTTTTCTTGTTGCATTCCAGCTCAGGTTCGATTTGTTTGGAAACGGTTAGTCAGAGTTGGATCCCAGTTCATGTATAGATTATGAAATACCATGCATAACAGTTGAATATTTCGAGATTGATTATCTTGGGAGGTAACATGTTTTGATGCTTCAGTACGTGCCCTTTTATTTACGGGCTAATTTGTAATATTTATTGCATTTTTTGCATATATACCCTGATCTAATTCATTAAAAATTCACTTTTCTTGTAGTATGAGCTGTAACATTGAATTGCTTGCAACTCAGTTTTAAAATGAGTTTCAACTCACTTTTAAAACCGAGTTGTTTGCTGCATTGCTTGCAACTCAGTTTTAAAATCCAGTTGTAAGCAACTCAGTTTCAACTCTCGGTTTTAAAACTGAGTTGTCACTACACCAAAATGACTACTTAGTTCATCTGTCAGTAGTTGTTTTAGAAGACCCGGGCTAGGTTTCTCCTATTTTTATACCATGTGTATTAGTTAGTTAATTAAAAAAAAGATAGTTATATACTATAGAAACACAATAGCGTACTGTTTTTAATGTTCTTCACTGCAAATTCCTATTGCTCAAGACCTATTTGTTGTCTGATTCTATAAGTGCATGTAAACGTAGATAGAAGAATAATTTAGTGAAATCAAGTTAGTAATTTGAATTCGAACTGAGCCTATCCGTCTCAGTTTCGGATTAGAAACTGAGTCGCGAGGGTTCAGTTCAAAACTAAGCCACTTTCTGGCTCGGTTTCAGATTCGAAACTGAGCGGAAAGGCTCAGTTTCTAAAACTGAGCCTGTAGTGGCCAGTTTTTGGAAACTGAGCCTTCTTGGCTCAGTAGTAAGCCTATCCGTCTCAGTTTCAGATTTGAAACTAAGTCGGGAAGGTTCAGCTCAAAACTGAGCCTTTTTCGGCTCGGTTTCGGATTCAAAACTGAGCTTAAACTGAGCCGAAAATGCTCAGTTTCTGAAAACTAAGCCAGTAATGGCCAGTTTTTAGAAACTGAGCCTTCTCAGCTCAGTATTAAGCCTATCCACCTCAGTTTTGGATTCGAAACTGAGCCGGGAAGGTTCAGCTCAAAACTGAGCCTTTTCGGCTCGGTTTCAGATTCGAAACTGAGCCGAAACTAAGCCGGAAAGGCTCAGTTTCTAAAAAATGAGTCTGTACTGGCTAGTTTTTAGAAACTGAACCTTCTCGGCTCAGTACTAAGCCGGAAAGGTTCAGCTCAAAACTGAGCCTTTTCGACTCGGTTTCGGATTCGAAACTGAGTCGGAATTGGGCCGGAAAGGCTCAGTTTCTGAAAACTGAGCTTGGACTGGCCAATTTTTTGAAACTGAGCCTTCTCGGCTCAGTTTTGAATCCAAAACTGAGCCGGAAAGTTTGAACAGGCACTTCTTGGTCTGTTCACTTTGAAAATATAAACATTATCTATCAAATATGCACTTTTTGGCTTGTTATCTTTCAACAAATTTGCAAATTAGTATAATGGAAATCTCATGCGTGCACATGTGCATGTGCACTTCTTATGCAGAGCCTGCCTATCTTGTAATACCGAATCAACCTAACTCCATCTCCATAATTTTGCATTTGAACAGGCACTTGCTGATTTGTCAACGGTTATCTTATGGCACTGTTTCCTGGCTGGTCCGCAACTGTCACCAGGTTCCTTTTATTTTTGTTGTTTACTTTTTTTGTAATGTGATTCGACTTTAGAATCTTTGTAGTTTTTGTTTAGTTTGAGTTTTTCGAAACTGAGTCTGCAGTTCAGTTTCGGAAACTGAGCTTATAGCTCAGTTTTGAAAATTGAGCTTGCTGCACAACAAAACTTAAAGCATTATTGATAGTGGATTCCTACTCTTTAAATTTGCATTTGTATATCGAATTGTGACATAAGCTATTAAGCGTGACTCAAAGGTAGCTTGATTGTTATTTTAGGTAATTGTTGATATTCAAATAAAATTACATTATTTTTTCAGGTACACATAAGAGTTTATAATGGTTGTTTGGGATAGAAGCAGATTATAACACCATAGGCAAGGCATGATTATTGATGTAAAAATTACTTGCTATTTAGACTATTTCATGTTTTTTGAATATTTTGTTAACTTTTATTTTCTGAAAATAATAGAACTTTGTAATACAAATCTAGGACTGGTTTTTGATTGTTGATGTATGTATGTACGTATCACCTTAGTGAAAAATGTTCCATTGCAACTTATTATTTCTTTTTTTGAATATATATAAAAATGAGTGCATTTATATTTTCTGAAATTTTTTAGCATGTGCATTTATTTTATAACTTTTAGCAATTTATGTATGCCAGCATTTGTAAGTGTTAGTAGGATTATGATACTGACATTTATAAGTGTTGTTATATCTTATAGTTCCAACATTTATAAGTGTTAGCAATGAATATGTTTGTAACTCTTATAAGTGTTACCATATATTACGGTTCCAACATTTATAAGTGTTAGCAATGAATATGTTTGTAACTCTTATAAGTGTTACCATATCTTATGGTTCCAACATTTATAAGTGTTAGCAATGAATATGTTTGTAACACTTATAAGTGTTACCATATCCTCTGGTTCCAACATTTATAAGTGTTAGCAATTACTCTGTTTGTAACACTTATAAGTGTTAGCAATGAGTATGTTTGTAACACTTATAAGTGTTAGCAATTACTCTGTTTGTAACACTTATAAGTGTTACAGGAAATTCCTCACAGGCCGTTGGTGACACTTAAAAGTGTTACCGAAATTATTTGTAACACCTATAGTTGTTGGGAATCCCCTATTTTGGTGTAGTGTATACTTTAGGAAAATAATATAGTTTTATAAGTAGCTCATTTATATTGGCTACTAAAGATAATTTTACTCTGTTCTTTTAAATTTAACTATAAATACTTGCTTTTTAAACTTATAATTCTTATTTAAATGTTTTTGATGTCTTTTTTATTAACACGAAATTATTTTTTGTCTAATATTTTCTACTTTAATTAATATATAGTTTAATATATTTTTTAATGGTATTATTTAGTTGACCATAAAATATTTAAGCAATCCATGATTTCCATTAAATGCGAACTATATTAAATTTTTTGGACATTGCACGAAACTATAATGTTATTTGTTTCTACAAAATTATTCAAGCATATATATTGTTTATGGTTTGTTAGTGTTTTCAAAAATAGTAGTAGAAAAAACTACGGTTCGAAAGTTTATTTGTACCTTCATATAACAGAAAAATATCTAAAATTGCCCACTTTGAAAATTATGCGAACTCCTTGTGCATAGAAGGGGTCACACTTGTAAATAACAATAACATTATCCTATGGCTAAGTGCTAACTCTATTTGCACCTCATATTTTTCTTTCCCTACCTCAGTAATTCATTTGTACAATTAATGACATTTTAACCCTTACATTGATTAGATTGAAATTAATTTGGCGTCCATTTATATTCTTTTATTCTTTATAATTTTTATCTGTTGTCAAAAATATTTCTAATTATGAAATTTTTGAGTATGTTGATTTATTGAAATTATAAAAAAATGATTACTTTTGTGTCATGCTAATAAACAGTTTATGAATGTTTTTCTTTGATTTTCATAATCATGATTATGATATGGTAGTAACCAAGTTCAAATGTAACTTGAAATGGTTGCATTCCTACTGTGTATTGCTCTATGAACTATTCATAATCTAGTTAAGGTGTAACTTGAAATTGTTACATTCCTAGTGTGTATCGCACTAGAACTATTTATAACATAGCCCGGTTGAATAATGTTTTAACATTTAACTTAATGAGAAAAAATAAATAAACAAGATTTGGGAAGTTTCCCGAAAGTGGAAAATAGGCACAAGACAAACCTTTAAAAAAAAATTAGGCTGAACGACAGCAAGTTTCTTTTTTAGACTGAAGGACAAACATTGAGAAATATCAGGCTGGAGGACAATGCTAAATTGAACTAGCATTTTCTTACAGTATAAAATTGAATATAATGTTAGTTGTAACTAGCATTTTGGTATAGTGTAGAAATTGAATATAATGCTAGTTGTATTTAGCATTTTCCTTCAGATTAATTTTCTTTAATTTGTCTTTCAGTCTAAAAATAGACTATTTTTTTAAAAAAAGTTTGTCCTTAAACTAATTACCTCAAAAGTGGAAAATAGTAGGGTGGGAAAAGAAAATAATGGGGCGGTTGTACTTTTTTTAAAACACAAGAGAAAACCATGTAACTTGTACTTTGGGGTAGTGTTATTGGATTTTTGGTACATCACAACCACCCCATAATTCAAAGTACAACGCCATAATCAGAATGACTATGAATTATGACAAATGTATTTCAAATAGAAAGACAAATGGAAACTTGTTGTCAAGCAATCGTTTGTACACACTAATCTCCTTCAAAAGGGTTAAGCAGTCTAAAGTAAATCTTTGTTTAAAAGTGCATTTGCAATGGAGCCCTTACGATAAGTCTAAAACAATTAGGTAGTTTTTGGTATGAAATGATTTTTGTGTTTTCAATGCGTGTACTAAACGACGTGGGAGAGGCGGGATTGGAAAATTTTAATCATTCAAACAAACGGGAGAAACTGAAGGAAGATAATTTTTGATATTTCCAAGGTGGAAAAAAAAGCCATTTTCAATTTTACATGTTAAATCAATTTTCAAGTCAATCTCGTTTTGCACCCATCTCATATGCATTTTGAAGTAGCTGAAAATGCAAAATGCCCTTGTTTTCAAACCAAGCACTGTTTTAGATTCTTGATTATGAATTTCTATTATACTTGATATATATAGTTTGGTTTTGCTGTTTTTACATTAATAGCGACGTATAGATAAAACACTGTTTAAATTACAGGTGAAATAATGATAACTAGAAAACCGCTCAAAAGTTGGTCATGCATCACCTAGCCTCCCTGTAGGAAGGGGAGATCCATTGATAGAACCTTGATTCCCACAGCATAACCTATTTGTATAGTTCGTTAAATGGCCCATGTTTTCTTAAAAGAGATATTTGTGGGAAGTTGTCTTTTCAATGGGTTTTTGGACTGCAGTTTCACTGGTCTGTAACAATAATATTTGGAAAACCATCCAGGAATTGGTCATGCATCACCTAGTCTCCCTGTAGGAAGGGGAAAACCATCAATAGAACCTTATTTCCCACAGCATGACCTATTTGAATAGTTCATTAAATGGGCCTATGTCTTAAACTAAACATTTGTCGATGTTTTATCTTTCTTCAGTTAAATCCATCTTTTAACGGGTTTTAGCTGGTTCAAAGTAAAAAGTAGCTTTGAGCATCTTGGATTCCAGTTTCTCTGGTATGTGGTTAACTGTGGTCCCTTTATGCTTAGACAATGATACATAGAATTGACAACATACAAGTATTTATACATGCACAAGAACTTAGGAAATGTAGTCCATCTCGTAATAAACTTGTTGGAGTTTGCATATTAACCGTGGGATATTTTAGCTAGCATTCTTCGTTCTAAGTTAGAACTACATCGCATAAGCGCTTTTGGCTTGTCAGCTAATAACTTTAGTTTCAGATTACAGATGACAAGTTTTCATAACAATTCTCTACTCTAAAAGCCTAACAACTATGATTGTAGGAGTTTTTTGTTTCATTTTGCAGTCCTAATCATGCCATAAACTACTGCCTCCTGGTACTCATTTATTTGCTTTATTTGTAGGCATCACTATAATTATATGTGTTGGGAATATGTTTAACAAACTTAAATGCCTTCACAACTTTCTCATTCTCTGTGTCGCTAACCCTAACTCATGATTTCTGAACATTTCTGAATCTGATGAAATCTTAGCTAGTCCATTAGTTTTCTTTTCTAATTTCAGTTTGTTACACCTAGTTTATATTCGTTCCTTTTCTGGATATCTGTTGAGGGCTATGATGTATAATTCTATTTATTTTACGATGATAATATTTTTTATAATAATAATAAAAAAAACAGTGTATCCTTCTAAGCTATTCGTTGATCTTTCAAAAAAAATTATTCTATTTCAAACTAATAAATCTTGATTGCTAAATCATTTCTCAATTTAATGCAACTTTAGCTAATCCATGATTCCATCAAATTTCCTTTTCAATTTCTAATCATTACCATTATTTTATTTTCGTTCTTTTTTACTTTGTCATTTATTGAGGGTTATAATGTGCAATACTGCCTATTTTATGATCATACCACTGGATCCTTCTGAGCTTCCATTTATCTTTCAATCTCTTTTTTGTCATTTCATTTTAAACCAGTAAATTCAGTTTGCTGAACCATTTCTCAATCTAACGCGATCTTAGTTACTCCATCAATTTTCTTTTCCAATTTCAATTTGTTGTTGTTCGTCTGCCTTCATTTACCTTTCATTTTTGTTTTGTTTTGGAGAAATTCTATTTTTAATGTTCCTGGAATCTGAATTGAAGAGATCTTTCACGGAATAAGTCGACCGAAAAATACGGACTACAATTTTCCGACCAATGATGCAACACAATGCATTTTTTTTGGTGTTTCATAGCAATAAAAATAGTGTGTTGTTAAATGCACAAAAAAATACACTAATTTTTTTGACCATTTCTAGAAAGTATCACAATTTTTTAATGTTTCCTTATTGATACTGTATATACACTGTGCTTTTTATTAACCCTAATTTGAAAAAGAAGAAAAAACAAAGAAATTATTGTGACTTTATAAGAAAGGCAAATCAAATGATAGTGCTGTAGAAATCTATAACCGTTTTAACCTACACTATAAATGATTGTCTAAACCCATCTCGACTTCCGATATCACAAAGTTTACAATTTTGAAAATCAAGTCATTCAGTTCTCTATTGTTTACCTTTTACAATAAAGATAACGACCCGACGGAATTAACAGTGTAATAAAGTATTAAAAATTCAAACTGTGATTAATTTTGAGACAATGATGAGATTTAGAAGAACAAAACAAAAATTGTAAGATTCCTGAAATTCATTAGAAAGATCCAGATCCATTTTAAGTACAATATTAATTACGCTAATCAATTTTGATATTGTGACTTTGATTGAGTGAATTATCTGCGTTTTTACCGATGCGAGAAGATGAAGAGGTAATGTGTTTATATTGCAAGCAACGGTGGTATTTTAAGTGAGGAAATAAAATAAAGGACAATTTTTTGGGGGTATTTATCAGTACGTAATTTGGTGTATTTAGCAACAGTGTAAAAATGCTGAGCTATACCCCCAGCCAGGGGCGTAGCTAGGAATTATATGGTGGAAGTGCCAAAAAAATTTAGTAGATGAGTAGTTCTATCAAAATGGTTGTAGTAGATGAGTAGTTCTATCATATTTTACACATGAATTTTTAGAATGAATAAAACTTGTATGCCGCTGTCAATCTGAAATCTTCAGGCAGAAACTACATTAATAAAGCAGCAGCAAAACCTCTTCAATTCATTAATGTACATCTGGGTTACCCAACGCTATTATCACCATAATAAAGATTTTTAAAATCAAACATTAGCAGCGATGATTGAATGACTGAAGCAACCATTTCTAAAGTAAAAACAGAAATGTTACTCAGAATTGTATTTGATTTTTTGTTTAAAAATAAAATCTGGGGGGGGGGGGGCATGTCCCCCACTGGTCAACCAGAAGCTATGCCCCTGCCCCCGACCAAGTGGAGAATGCATGAAAGAGTCAGATGCTTCTTCTATTCTTTTTCCTGGTGCAGCCGGGCCATCCTGGAGTTGAACTAGAGACCTCGCCCGTGAAGTAAATCATCGCACCTATGATCCAACCAACTGGGAGAGAATCAATAGATTTTTTTTGAGAGTGATTCATCCTTCTCGAACGCAGCATACAACTCTTTGTTGTACTGTGCTCTTCAAGTGTGGTCATCGACGAAATTAAACTTGGTTACTTTTTTGTGTTAAGACTTGAAGTGCCTTCATTAATCTTAATTAGACAAAAAGAATCTTGCTGGTAGCGCCTTTTCATTATCGTTAAGTTTTTCATCAGTATATCTTGTATACAAATTTTTGATTTTGTAAATAAAATGCTTGCAATAAAACAGGTGATTAGATGTAAGACTAAAGGGGATTTTAAAAATATGACAAATGAGGAAATTAGAGAATATCCTCTATGATTTGTAGATGGGTATTGCTGGTAAGAGGATTCTTGATGATCTAATTTGCGGCAGGATGGAGTTGAGCTACGCATGCATTAGCTTCCTTCATAATAATACTCCAGCAACATGATACTAAAACTTTCCGATAAAACTTCAGTTTTGCATTGTAGTTGTATAAACTATTAGTTTTGGATATCCAACCGCTAGAAGATTTAAAGTTCCGGTGGTTCAATCCGTTCAGTTTGAACCATTAGAATAATGCACTTCTCCTTCCATTGAAGTTTACATTTTACTAGCATATTCAAAAATCAACGGTACATTAGCAGAAAACTTTGGATGCGTTTGGGGGTCCAAAATGGACCATTATCGTTTCCAAGGCGTCAGACGCGTCGAAAACGATAGCGGTCCATTTTGAACCGTTATCCCAACGGCCAAATTTGGCTGTTAGGAGAGTCGACGGGTTGGCTCCCAACAGCCAAATTTTGGTGGCTCCTCCTTCCCCCTCCAGCGTTATTAATGGCGCAAAGCGCAAAAAGGCACAAACCCTCTCTGGAGCTTTTGGCGCACGGCGCAGCAAATGACACGCGTCTTTTTAATTTACTGCGCATGTTTATTTTTTTTAATATAATTAATATTTTAACAAAAGATTTAAAAAAAAAAGTATATTTTTTGCTAAAATATACGCAACAATTTTTTTTATGTATTTTACAAAAAAAAAGACATAAAGTATAAAATTTCAAGCACAATAGTTTTCAAATCAAAAATGATAATACACATTAAAGATGAGCTAAAAACCCGAATCTCTCCACTCTTGCTGCTCTAGCAGCAACACACCAAGCCAGGTCATCCTCATTATCGAACACAAGCTCATCTTCAATATCGGCCATATATTCAATTAACCATTAATTACAATCATCAATATCATTCAAAGATACTGGACCAACAGTGTCCTGAATATTATACATTCTTTTTAATGCTTGATTGCATTTAACAAATACCAAATCATGAAATATTTTTACGTTACAGACAAATCGTACAAAAACATTCGACATATTTACGTATATGCAAAAATAAAATAAAATCCAAGGGTATGTTTCAGAGCTGCTTGAATGCTTATCTTATGAGAATTTTTTTCTTCCTCCAAAATTGCTTCTCTTGATATATCGTTGACGGCTTCAGAGTTTCATTCATTTGCTTTTGCATCAATGCTAGACAATATTTTATGATCTTTTATACATTAAATTATATACTTCTACAATATTAAAAGGAATCTAAATTAAGTTGGATAATAAAACATATGTCAGTTCTAAATATTGGCATGTTAAGATTAGCCAATTACATAATTGTAAGGTTATTAACTCGCTGATGATAATCGTATAGGAAATAATGATGATGTAATTATGTTTTCATATAATTAAAAAAAAGATATTAACAAATTTTTTCATATTTCATATCATTATGATAATAATAGTAATAGTAGTTGTGATGGTGGTTGTAGTGATGGTAAAAGTATTTGTAGTAGTAGTTATAGCAGTTTGAAATGCAAAAAAAAAAAAAAACGATAAAATAAAGAAAAGGCGTGCCATTTTGCGCCGTGCGCCATTTATGCGTCGCGCGCCATTTGCGCCATTTGGTGCGCCTTTTCATATGTGTCGCGCCGCAAACAAAAATGGCGCCAACGCCGTGCGTCGCCGCACCGTGCGACATGGCGCGCCGCGGCGCGCCTTTCATAACTATGCCCTCCGTTTTAACTAAATTAATTAAATTAAAGAACAAAAATAGAATGGTCCGTTTACACCCGCAAACGCATTCTCCGCTTAACTAAATGATCTGCTAAAATTCCCCGTTAAAGTGCCTCGCTTCCGCTTACCGTAAGCGCACCCTTTGAAGTTGTTGATCAGTTTCCTAAACATTTGGTGATGTTTTTTGTTGAATATAATTTTTTTTGTTAATTTAATTCTGTTCATAATTTTGTAATTTTATGTGGCTGTGTTACAAATATATTTCAATAATCAGGTTGATTATGAATTAATTTGTACGTACTTCACTTAAAAATGAAAAGAAACTCACTGACTAAGCAGTGGATTAGTATTTTCTCTACTGATTGCCTTTGAAGTGTTATGCTATAATGATAAATTCAAAAGCGAATATTTTTAAATGTGAATTTCTATGTTTGCAATTGATAAAAGTTTGGTTTTACTGTTCTTTACATAAATAATGAATTAAATATGGCATATTTTTTTGAGTTACTGGCAAACAATAAAAATTAGAAAATTGTTAAAGGATCAGTGCGACATCATTCGGTTTCACCAAACGAAGAGGAAAATCATCTATATAAGACTTTATTTTCCACAGCTTAACTACACTGCAAAGCTACCCATTTGTACCTTATAACCATGGCTCATTCAAGTCGGTCTATGATTATAAAATGAACACTTAAGGATTTTAGCCAGTTCAAAATAAAAAGGGCCTTTGGCTCCTCTGAACCAATCGTCAGTCTATGATTAACCGTGGTTGACCATGGCTTGGTCGGACTCTAATTCACTGCATTAAACATATTTTTGGACAATGAGAAAGTTAAATTAAGGGTATGGCTCTATTTTTCGTTTGGACTATGGAAATGCTGTCTCCATGTCATAATAGATCTGTCCAAATATTCATGTTTACCGTGGAATTTTTGTTGGCACTCATTCTAAACCGTCTTCTGCATGTTAAGATTATTGGTTGATTTCTAGATTATATGTGCGTCCATTTTATTCCAAGTTGTCGATCAGTTTCCTAAACAACTTGGTTATGTTTTTTACTTGAATTTAATTTTTGTTTGTTGATTAACTTATGTTCGTAAATTTGTAATTATAAATGGCTGTGTTGCCAATATGTTTCAATAATCAGGTTGGCTATTTCGTACGAACTTCAGAGAAACTTATTGCCAAAGCAGTGGATTAGTATTTTCTCCAGTAGGTGCATTTCAAGTGTTATGTCATAATGATTATTCAAAGACAACTTTGTTTTTAAACGTGAATTTTTATGTTTGCCGTTAATAATAGTTCGGTTTTACTGTTCTTTACATAAATTATGAATTAAAGATGGTCTATTTTTTGAGTTACCAGTAAAAAAATAAAAATTAGAAAATTGTTTAAGAATCAGGGCGACATCATCTGGTTTTGCTAATGAAGTGAAAAATTATCTAAAGACTTTGCTTAACCACACTGCAAGGCTACCCATTGTATCTTATCGCCTTGGGCTCATTCAAGTCGGTCTATGATTATAAAATGAACATGTAAGGTTTTCAGCCAGTGAACCGCACTAATTGTCAGTCTATGATTGACCGTGGTTTGGTTGGACTAAATCACTGATTCACTGCATTGAACATATTTTTGGACAGTGAGAAAGTTCAATTAAGAGTATTGCTCTATTTTTCGTTTAGACTATGGAAATGTTGTCTCCATGTCGTAATAGACCTGTCCAATATATGTGCTCACCATGGTATTTTTGTTCGCACTCATTCCAAAATGTCTTCTGTTTGTAAATGATTATTGGTTGATTATTGTTTAGAAAACTGTCCATTTTTATTCCATGTTTCTAAAGCATTGTGTCTATGGTTGTAAGAGTTTTATGTTTTGCTTTGCAAATCCGTGTTTTGCGTGCTATTATCAAAGCATAAACCTTTTGTACCTTGAAATTCATTCCTTTGCAGGCATCATTATAAATGACGTTAGTATTATGAATTAATCTTTTAGCAAACATATATGCATAAAGAAAACCTGATTTCTAAAAATAAGTGTTGAAATAAGTTCAACATCGAGGAATTTGTAAAATGAATCATGTATAAGTATAATGAGTTCACTCTTCACATTACCAATTGGTTTTGTGATAATTTGGGGCTCCATCATTTCTTCTTCATGGTATCAGAGCTGGTTTAATTCGTGCGCACAATGTCACACTTATCCACGTCACCCAATATAAAGGTTCACGTGTTAGGTTCATGATATACCACACGTGCAGGTGCGTGTTGAAATAAATCCCACATCGGGGAATTTGTAAAATGACTGTATAAGTATAATGAGTTCACCCTTCACATTATCAATTGGTTTTGTGATACTCCGGGGTTCTCCAACAATAAGAACATTTTATTTAAGCATAACACTTATTTTGATGTCTAAGAGGTTGAATACATGATCTCTGGAGTGTCAATCTGAAACGTCATACCACTTAGCTAGCAGTCCTATATTTTTTTAAGGAGCAATACTTCAATTTGGACAGAGAGCAATTTTTGATGCCTCGAGTGTTCAAACCTATGATCTATATAGAACCCGAGTTTAAGATGTCATACCATTTTCCATTTGAACTAGTGGCATTAATAAAATAAATAAAAAACAAAAGCTTTTATGCATAAACATGTGAAATGTAGATACCAGGAAGGGAAATATAACATTTATATACCTAATACCTATACAATAGAAATTTGTTAAATATTGATTATTCAAGCATATAAGAGTTTAAATTATATAGTAGCACAACACAACGATATGTAAACTCTTCACACACTTAACACACTTGTGGTAGATCCATCAAATTTGGCCAAGTTTTGTCAATACACTCATCATGCTTTCTCTAGGTCTATACACCGCTTCTAGCGGTATTTCCTTACCCATAGTAATTGCCACATCTTCGGTCATATCTATCATCTCTTCTCCAACTCTGGTCCAGTCAAAGCACTGTACCAAGCACCCCAATACAGACCCCACCATCCTTCTTGCAAGTACTTCTCCTGGGCATCTCATCCTTCCCATTCCAAATATTAGCATTTTACTTGCATCACAGCTTCCATCTACATACCTCTCTGGTTCAAATTTCGTAGGTTCAACCCAAGTGTCTGGATCACTAAGGATCCTTTGAGCATTAACCAGAAGAATCGTGCCTTTTGTAATATTGTATCCTCCTACTGTACAGTCTTCTGAAGCTTCATGTGGGACCATCATTGGCCCTGCTGGCTTGACCCGAAGTGATTCTGTTATTACTGACTGTAGATATGGAAGGTTTTGTACATCCGACTCTTGGACTAGTCGGTTGTTGCCTACTTTCTCATCTATCTCCGTCTGTAGTTTCTTCAGCTTTTCAGGGTTGTTCAGGAGGAGAGCTAGTGCCCATTCAACCGTGTTTGATGTTGAATCTACTCCTGCTACTATCATAGTCTGCATTACATTTTCAAAGTTAGACCATTGCTACAATTGACAAAGTAAGTCTGTTACTAGCGCTTACAATTGCAAATCCTTTGATGAACTCATCCGTGTAGTAAGTTGGATCTGCCTTCTGCAGCGAAAGCAGTGTAGCGAACGTTGTTTTGTTCTGCTCTTCATTGGTGCTTTGTTTAATTTCATCTATAATCTTCTGAAAATACTCGTCCCTGTACTTGGACAATTGAGCTACTTTCTTCTTAATTCCAAAGTTCATCCAGCGTAGAAATGGAAAGAAATCTGGGAAGTTGGCGCGGCCACCTAATAGGAAAACTACTTCTTCCACCCATTTACGGAACACTTCCTCCTCATTTGATCCTAATTTGTTCTTTCTGGTCGAGAACATCTTTCCAACCAACATTTTCATTGCACTGTTTAGTGTTAGATCAGATATTTTTGACTTCACTTCTATCTTGGTCATTCCTCTGAAATTTGTCCAAGGAATATGAAACTTGGTTAGAGTTTGAATTCTGGAAGTATATTCTAGTTGGGGCTTATGGATACACTGTCAAATTGTTATCTTTATTGTAGCAAAAGTAGACCCCAAGTGCGATCAGATAGTTTTTGGGATGCCCATTATGCTGATAATAACACAAAATCTTATTGCACGAATATGTATGTTTACTACAAGTTACGTACAGCCAACTTTATGTTTTGGTACATACGCTTTCATCTTTTTGACTTCAGTTTACTTTTGTCACTCCACCCCTATAAAGTACACATAGTACCATAAACTAGTAAACAGAAGTCAAATATTTTGTACTCACATGACCTCTCCTTGCCCCCCCCCCCCCCCCCCCTTCAGCGTTGTGCCTGTCAAATACCACAGGTTCAACCGCTAAAGCGACAAGTGGTATGTCATTTTATATTGATGTTCTGAAGGTCATGGGTCAAATGTAGACACTACACACACTTGGCTGTTGGGACATGAAATTTGACATAAAATTAAATACACAAACTTTGAATCATTGGATTTTTTTGTCAATTCAGAAGAAGATCTAATGGTTGCATTGTGCGTGTCTAAATTTATGTCACAATCTTGTGTTTGAATGGACCCCACCCCCTCCCCCTCTTCCACACACACATAAACCCGAGCCAACGAAAAGGTCAGGTTCTTATTAACCTTTCCACCTAAACAATTAATCTGCATGCCATCTAGTGTCTGCTTGGCCCTTTTTTTACAAACTTGATGCCTTGTGCTAAAGGCAAGCAGTTGCATTTCTTTTTGATACCCAGACAATGAGCTGTTGCTGTTTCATTATTTTCAGAGCGATTTGTACCCCTTTAGGAACTTAGCAACTGACATATGCTTTGATCACACCAATTATCTACCGGCTTAAATATCGTATCAAGCATTAAAGATGGTTATGTTTATTTCAACATTTACAGGTAATCAAGTATATGTTTTGTAACTTACCCTTGAGGATCTGAATTCTGAAACATTGTCCTAACCAAAGATTGTAGTTCAGAAACACGAAAAGAGACAGATGCCTGAAGAGAATGAGGAACCAAAATCTCGGAAGAAACAAGTTTTCTAAGCTTGCGCCAATTGAGCCCATAGTTAGCCGTACCTAGAATGGTAAAAGCGTACGTCAGGTCCTTGAAGGATGGAAACTGAGGTCGGTTGGCAAAAACTGTCCCACGGAAAAGAAGGCATTCTTCAGCCAAAGCAGCTTTGCCTACAACTAAAATATCACGATTTCCGAAACGTAGTGAGAGTATTGGGCCGTATTGATCATGCATTCGGTTCATCGTGTGGTGCACTGGCTCTTTAATGTTTAGCAGATGTAGATGGCCTATTATAGGAAGGGCCAATGGGCCCGGTGGCCCTTTGCTTTTCTTCTTCATTGATAAACGTAGTAGTATCAATGTGAAGATGGTTATAGCTATGTATGTTAGAATTAGCTCCATCTAGAAAATTATGTTGAGATTATGACTATTGTTGTATGTGTTGTATTTGACATATATATGTATATATAGTGAAACTGATGTTTGTCTGATTGCTGGAAGAATCGTTGTTGTATCATGAAAGGAATTGCACTAATGCCAACTGATGTTTTATTCACCAAATGCTTGCATTTTATTTTTATACCAGTGAGTTGGTAAATTGTGTCGTATATGAGCATTTTAAGACTATGAAACTATGATTAATGTTTAAATTTGTGAATTTTTATTCTAAATTGAAGGCCATGTCAACTAACGTAGTGGGCAGGTGGGTTTTAGGTATGTATCATTATTTGTGAATATTTAAATTTTAACGTTTAAATTTTGGCCAACATTGGGTTATATTGTACCTTATATGAATAGTAAAGCGTATTTATAAAAAATTTATGTTTACACAAATAAAACCTTGATTATTAAGCATAAAAGTTTGCTTGCGATATCAAAAATAATTTCGTTGTAGACGACAGTGCAAATTGTTGCGATTTCCATTTGTCCAGTTTCGTTACTGTGTTAAAACAAAGTTTAGTTCGTTAAATCACTTTCATATAAGAGGGAAAATACCAAGGGTGCATTCGGTTCATCATTTTTAGTTTACCGTTTAGCCATAACAAAATTGCAAACAATATATATAAATCGTTATGACCGTTTTAGAATACGAATTTAACATATGAAAGGAAAACAACTTTTTTTTTATTTTCCATGTTTTGAGAAATAAATGATGGGTGAAACACAATTCATCCTTCCGTCGTCCTCCAACCTCTCTATGGCCCTCCAACCTCCCTTTCACTCCATCCGTCGTCGTCCGTTTACTTTATTCATATTTTTAAGCTAATCTTGAAAACTCAAAATACAAAACAAAAGGTAACCAAACACCATCTAATATTCTTATCAATAAGAAACCGTATACATCAATAGCTAAAATATTAGCAAGTTAATCTTAAGTAATGAAAATATCATAGACGTTCATTACCCCCCATTTCATGCATCGAATCCAGTTTCTTATTTGAAGCTGGAGCAGAGAAAGCATAGGCTGCTTTGATTCGAAAAAGCAATATCATTCATACATACTAATCAAGATCTTAAATCTTGAATATCAGTCGTTTATTTGGATATATTAAAGACTTAATCTCATATTTAAGGAGATCTAGGACGGGATGAGTCTAACTAAGATGTTTGTATCAGAGTTCTCTCTTCGATCTTAAAGCTCATATCAGAATCATATTAGAGTATATGATATGTTAAAGATTGATAATCTTACACAATATTTTTTATAAATGACATTTTAAAAATAATAATTTAAACTAGGATTGCAAAATCATTCCATTGTTATTAATCTACAAAAAACATTCAAATTCATAAATCATGGTATGTTCGAAATAAAAAAATAACACAATCAAATGGATTATATAGCTTAAAATTTATGATCTATGAACATGGATTATTGTTAGACATAGAACATAAAAAAGATCCAAAACGTTAAACAACTGTACATAAGTAGTATATGAAATACACATTTTTATAAATAACTTACGTGTAAAATAAATTGTTGAATATGAAAATCATAAAGATTGTAGGGCATACATGAGTATATGATATAATCATATAACATGCAAAATATAGTTAAATATTAAACATGATGTTTTTCAAGTCTTTTACTTACATAGAAGTGAAAAGAGCATCATGATAAACCAAAATAAAATATGGCTTTTAAAAGGCTAATTAGCACAGTCATTAATATATCTTAAAAGGCTATTCCCCCCATAATCGAATTCAAGTTTCGTTGCGTATGGAACCATCGTAAATGGCGATAAAGATTTTTTTAGTCTTTTTCTTTCATCTTCTCTCTCTTCACGCTACCTTTTCTCCACCAATTTTCTTCCTTCCTCTCCTTCGTTTCCATAATTTCCTTTCTTTGTTTTTGCTTTGCGTGATGATTCCTACAATTCAACTCATTTACCTCTTTCGGATCTAAGCTTTGAAACGGAATTTGCTTTGAAATCCAGAAACCCTATTTTCCCTCTTCCTCGTTTTCTCAGCTCGAATCACCCACAAATAGCTACTGACAACCTACCATCCATTGTGTCTTGTTTATTTCAGGCAACTGCAAGCTAAGCTCGTTCTTCAACTGGTAAACTTGGCCTTGGATAGGATCTCGACACTGACTCGGAGGTCCCTGGTGACCAGTAACTCCCACGCGGTATGATATGTTTTCGCGTTTCGACTCTTTGTCTGTGATGGTACATGTCGTCTATTTAGGTATTCAATGTTTGCCTTGAACCATCTTGTTGGTAGTTCGTTTTTGTCGGTTGTGTGCTTTTGGTTGTATGCGTGTTGTTTATGTGCTTGGATTTTTTTCTTCGGTTTCTGGAGATCAATTCAGCATTATGTAATTCCTGTCTGCTTGGCTTTGATTGTGTCTGGTGCTTGTTCGTTTGGATCAACACGTTGAAAATAGACAATGCACGAGATGCTTCTAAACTGAATTTTGTTGAATTTCACGGTGGTGTCCGTTCACATTGGATCATGGTCGTTGTCAGGCAGTTCAGTCTATGTAAATTATGGTGCAAATTTGGGTCATCGTGAGTTAGTTGTTCTGGTTCATAAGAATTCATGGTTGGGTCAACAATACTGGAGATGCACTCATCTTTGCTTGATTCACTGTGTTATCTTCTCTCTACTTCTCTGGTGATTACCAGTTTTTGGCGATGGGACTTCCCTTGAAGTCATGCATGGTCATAATCGTGCTTCATACTAGGTGTGAAGCTCAAGGAATTGTTGCTGCAGCTGTGTTGTCAAATCGCCCTATGTTTTTTTCCTTTCTCGTAGCACCATGTAATGATATCATGTAATATGTGCCCATGTAATTCGTATACGGCTTGCACTATTCATTTGTGTAAGAGTATAGATTGATGTAATTCACTACTATTTGTAGTATGAAATGCACCATGTCAGTCCTCCCTGCCCGGAGTGATAGTATGTAATCTAGTCATTTTAGCTAGCTCCAGTGCTGTAAGCCTGATAGGTAGAGTGGACGGAACGCTATAAACTCCGTAAGCGGTGGACGATCCACCTTAAAAACCGAATTTGTTGATTGTCAACCACAATCACCTGAACTATATTGTATTTTTTAAATTGGTTATAATAAAAAGGTATTTGCGGTCACCTTAAAAACCGGTCGGCTATGCCAAAATTTAAAAGGCTATTCCCTCGAGTGACTCGAGATATTACTCTTGTGTTTATAATGAGGTTGACCAATTTAGATTTTTTTTAGGGTTAATGTTAGCAACCAAAAGAGAGGATTCATTATTAAAATAACAGAAAATAATAACTCTTAGATTTGAATTTTTTTAATTATTGTTTTAGGTCAGACACGAGCTTAAATTTTAACCTAAAAACCAGAATCTCGACCGATATTTAAATATCTCATCTTAGTAGATATATTCTTGATATGCTATTTTGATGCGGGGGAGATTGAAACGAGTTCTCAGATGTAATCACCTGCCCTTCAGCCCTCCCCAAGCCGATAACCAAACCAGCTCAAATCGTTCTCAAAGGCGGATTGTTAGAGGATATTACACATCAGAACACAGAACAAGAGAATTTTTCATTGCTATTACAACGAATTTACATCAAAGTACAAGAATTTATCAGAGTACAAATAATAGATACACAGTAGAAAAATATTAGAGAATAATGAATTACAATATAGAGGAAACAAAAATATATTTATATAAATACAAACAGCGGAAAACTACATAATAATCCAGAGTATAGCTCCAGCCATAATCCAAGATCCCGCTAAATAAAAATCTGCCAAACCGAAACTACTGGCTGCCCATGTGGAAAATACTGGCTCGTAGAGTTTAGGTGGGAAACAATAAACTCCGAGTCAGTCATTGGACATGTGTGAGAACTGAAAACAGTTTTTAAACTTTATTTTATGGTTGGGTAAAACACGAGACCACGTCGTATGACACAGAATGAGTTTCTTCCACATGAATACCAGTAAACAAAACTCGCAATGTTTTTTGAAAAATGAAGCTATTATAAGACTGGGGTCCCATCACACAATGCCAGTGCAAGTTGGAGGATAAAGTTTACCTTATAATAGCCTAATATTCTTGATATGAAAAAAATCTCTTTTATTATTATAAGTGCATAGTGTAGAAAACAATTTCAAAAATAAATGTATCAATCTTAGACAGCATAATACGTCATTATATTATGTCGCTATATAGGTTTACAACCGAAAACACAAGGTTTGTATTGGAAGTTGGATTTCCATCATGAGCCGAAGCAAATGATCTTCCTCATCTGAACTTCGGAACATCTCTAGCAAAATGTCCCAGGGAAAACATCATCCCTTTGGAGTGGCAGAGCCGGTCAGCAGTGCGTCGCTGATTAGACAATTGCCTGAACATAATGTTCCCCGGTCCTATCGGACTTCTTGGTAAGTACGTCGACCGCCATGGCCTTATTTGACCATATCCGAGGCGTCTCACTTCCAGCATGCACATAATTAAATTGTCTGGGCACCATACCATGACAACACTTCTAGCCAGAAAAAACGTATGTCCTCTCTGCAATCCTTCATCCCATTTTTGGCTCATACCGGGGTGTGAAGCTTGACAAAGTCACATCTCGACACAAAGCTACAATATATTATCTCTGGTTTGATCATCATCCCCAAAGCTTTGCTTCTTAACAAAAGCTTTGGTCACTACATCTCAGCATGTCACATTGTCAATCCAAACCAGATCACTGACGTCTATTTATATATAACCTCTAAGCTCATACGTCTCAAAGAAGGGTGTTAAGCTAAGAGAATAAATTCTTCGCCACCAAACAAATATATTTAGTAGAGATCAATTAATACAATGTCAGACATACAATCCGTTTTCAAGTCCGTTCTAGGTCTGAACGAAACCGGAGGCACCTTATTCCTCGTTTCATATGTCCAATACATGAGAGAGGCCCTCGCATATCCGGTCAATCTCCAAGTACGTCTGGACGACCAAGACTTATTACCTCGTCTTGGGTGTATTTTCCAAACGAGACATCGGCAATAATCAAAACGATGTGAAGATCTCCGGTCTTCAACCACTGTCTTAAATATCTTTGACACTTAGTCGTCTTTCAGTTATTCAGAATGGGTTAAACTCGATCTTTCAGAATAACTCGTGCATCTTTAAAATCATGTGATATATAAAGATATCGTACGCCTTATTCCAATCTAAAATATTCTTTTATTTAAATATTCTTTATAGTGGGAATTACTGCCATAAATCTTATCAAAGATTTGCATTATTTAAACTCTTTTTTAGATCTTTACTTGGAAATCATTGAAAAAGATTACATAATCTCTTTATTGCAAACTTAACTCAAATTAAGGTTCATAAGCCTTATCGAATTATCGAGCCTTACATAATCTCTTGTATCGTTATCCCATTCCCAACCTATTCATCCCATGGAGCAAAACTGGTGGTACTCCATATTTAACACCTCTAGGGTTTCAGTAAATTTAATTACCTCTTTTTATTTCAAATCTAATTAAAGATTCAATTATCTAATGGAGTAAAACGGGTGGTACGCCATATATAACACTCCTCATGTTTGGTAAATTTAATTACCTCTTTTCATTCCAAATCTAATTAAAGATTCAATTATCTCATGGAGTAAAACTGGTGGTACTCCATATCTAACACTCCTCATGTTTGGTAAATTTAATTACCCCTTTACATTTCAAATCTAATTAAAGATTCATTAAAACCCCACTTAGTTTTAATCTCTGTTGACCAACTTGTTGGCAAAAGCTGTCATGGCTCGGTGGATCATAGCCCAAAGTCAAAAGGCTCGCTAAACAATACTAGTCGATCCCAACGAACGACCTTTCTTTCCAGAATGTAAAAACAGAGCTCGACCCGGTCCAAATTCCTTCCAACAGCGGCATATCTATTCCCTGCATAATCGCTCCCCAAGCCGACTGAGTCGACCTCTCCTTAAAATTCGGATTGATCGGATTTACTCGGAAATATCCAGATGAGTCATTCAAAGAAGCCCGATTCTCAAGGAAATTAGAGTGGTCAAACACTTCCGACCAAAACAATGATTTTGATACACCATAGTTCAAGTGCCACACAAGCCACAAATCTCGAGAGAACTATTACTCAACAGTAGGCCGGGTCCCACCGTCACAACTACTCAGCCGGATCGAGCTCCACGTATCCAAGCTCCGCAAAAGAGCCAAGCCACATGGCATGCAACTCATCCCACTCCTCTAACTATAAATATCCCATCACCAAAATTAGAATATATGTTGAATTCTCCACTTCCAACCCACGCTCGGTAGACTGGAAAATTTCCAACCGTGCACTTCGAATATTACAAAGATATTATAATCTCTACTTCTCTTCTACCGAGAGAGAATCACTTGTACTTTGTAATCCTAAAAAAAATCAGTAAATATAAAGTAGACGTAGGCACCAGTTTTGCCGAACCACTATAAAAATCCTATGTGTTCCTTGTTTTTTCTTACTTTTCTGTACTCTGTGATTGTTATACGTGTGTTCTACGTACGATTAGGAGTTGACCGTCACTAGTGACCAACTTTTGATGTCAACACTTTGGCATCCCAGGAAGGGAAAACACACCAGATGTAATAAGCTGTATTCTGAATTTCCGCTGCTATGATGTTTAGTTCTGATTTTCAGCTTATGCACTGTCTCTCCTGTTTTATGTCAAGTATGTTATTATTATATTTTGTTCTATGCGCTGTGAGACATTCTACAGGTTCTTTGTATGTTCATTTCCTTCTGGCGACCCGTTCCGTGCTAACTGGACATGTGTACAGCGCACTTTGGAGTAAATGTCGGTTGGTGTGGGGCGGGCCGTCACACCAGATATACCACACGACCTTCGACCGCCTTCAGCAATTTCTAAGCCGACCATGGAAATCAAGTGGAAGAATGATGCTTCATCTTCCCATCCTTTACCTGCCGATGCAGAAGGAATAACAATAGCGAGGGCAAGACATGAGGCTTCCTCCCACGAAGACACGTCCGAATATCTCACCAGGGATGACATGGATATAATCTTGTCTGAGTTTAGAAATCAGATGACATCTCAGGGTGAACTTCTCAAACGCCAGCAGGAAGCGATGAACGACCTCCTCGCTCGGATAGATAAGGGATCCAACATTCCAGTATCATTTCCTACACTGAGTGGGACTAGAGCAACAGCTGATCTTCGATCTACGAGAATCCAAGCCTTAAATCGGTCCACATATTTGCTTCCTCCTGGTTCAACTTCACTTCCCGATCTGCAAGTGCTAGGATCGTCACTGCCTGCACTAAACGGAGCTCCAATAGCCCCAGATTCACAGGTCGGCCGTGGCCAATTTCCCGATCAGCCGACCGCCTTGCATCCACTCTAGGGTTATACTCAACCCCCTGGACATATAGCTCCAGATCCAATGCAACCAGTGGGTCGGCCAGAACCAAGAACGTTGTTACATCCGGTTCGACCTGCCGCCTCCCCTTCAACGAAGATCTAGTAAAGACAACCCTCCGTGTCACCAAGACCACTCTACCATACTGGTCCCCAACGTGATAGAGGAAAACACTACCATAAACCCTTCTAATATCGCTTTGACTGTGGGCAACGCCGAGCTCCAGATGGGTACCACTCGTCTGAGCCCATTACTCTGGACAGGAGCAGGTATGGTTCAGTCCAATAACAACCGGACGACCATATTAGCGGCTGAACCAGAGCTCGAGGCTAGGATTCACCCTCACTCTCACCTTCACTCAACTCTCGGAGGTCGAGCACAACCAGCTGTTCCCCTTCCGAGCAAGCTTTCGGCGGATCCTAACCTTGGGATTCTCACCATATCGCTAGCACGAAATTGGACTAATGGCAACAACTCCTCGGAGATGGAAGCCAACTTGCAAGTATCATCAGACGCTTCACCCGGGGCACGTCTTCTTAATAGGATGTGGATGACATCCATCGAAATCCATTCGCCAGGGAAATGAGAAACTCCTGAAATCCTCCAGACTTCAAACTTCCGATCATGGAGCTCTACAACGGCCAGACCAACCAGACCATTCATCTCATGCGATACATGCGCCATATGGAAGTACTCTCTGCGTCAACCAATGTCATAACCAAGTGCTTCCCCCTCTTCCTCACCGACATAGCCGGCATGTGGTTTCGGCAGCTAACAACTGAGTCGATCAACAGCTGGAATATGCTGGTCACCCACCTCATCGAGCAATTCAGAGTTCACATCTCCCGACCAAAGAGCATCATGTTCCTCACCACCATCAAACACCGACCCAGCGAGACCCTCCGATCCTTCCTAGAAATATTCAACGTGTCTATAGCATCAGTCGATCGACCTGAGTCATCGATGGTTCTCATGGCTGCCATTGCAGGTGTTCAGAACCGATCGGAGTTCGGGATCTCTTTAACCAGGGATCCCTCCAAGGACATTGACAACTTCTATGCTGAAGAAGACTGATTCCTTCGAAAGAGGATGCCAACATCGAGATGGAAAGCCGAGGTGCTTGCCTCCAAGGACGGAGGTCCATCCAACACCAATGGCCAGAACAAAGGTAAAGAAAAAGTCGAGGACAAGAATGATCCCAACTACGGCTCCAGAGAGAGAACAAATATGATCAATACACGGAGCTTAACTCCTCCCTACTCGACATATTCCTTGATGTACGAGGGTCTCTACCCTTTCCAAAACCTCCTCGAAGGGAGCCGACCTAAAAGGAACTTGAGTCTGGAAAGCACTGCATGTACCACAACATGGCAGGCCACAACACCAGTGAATGCAGAAACTTGCGCGATCTCATCGAGGATAGGGTTAGGCGAGAAGAATTGCCCGAGTACGTCAAGAAACCTACATAGGCTATGCCACCACACCCTTCTGCCTAAGCTCCTCAGGCCGGTCCTCGAGCGCCTAGAAACGGAAAGGACCGTGAGCCCAACAATCGCGACATCATCATTAGTTAATATGATTTAGATGTTTCCCATTTCTTAAGATATGAGAAATGTAATTTTTATTCAATAACGTGAATATGTTGAAGTACACACGTACAGGGTGAGGATTTAGCTTCTAGGCATGCTCTGGATTCAACAATCACTCCCTTAGAATTTATTTTCATTTCTCTGTAATAGCTCTTTAACAGCATTGAACTTTCTTTCTCGCACATGAATTGTGTTTGAACGATTTAAGCTGAGCATGATTGACGCTTACCGACCCGAATATGGTCAATACTAGCCACTGTTTCTAAGCTATGGTCGATGCTTGCCACCATATCTAAACCAACTCCACAAGCCGGGAATGGTTAACATTTTGTAAGCCAAGTATGGATTATACACGCCAACACCATAAGCAGAGTATGGATTATACTCGCCAACTCCATAAGCCGAGTATGGATTATACTCGCCAATTCCATAAGCCGAGTATGGATTATACTCGCCACCCCCTAAGTCGAGTATGGTTAATACTCGATACTTCTTTAATATGAGTGTAATTACCACTCGCCAAACTTTACAATCCCTTTTTAAAATTATGGTTTATACTCAAACCTACTAGTTCACGGTCAAGGCCCGACCTCAAATACTCTGGAATAACCGACTATACCGTCTCACCAGGTCTAGCCGAGTATGGTTTATGCTCACCTACTCTTTAAGCCGAGTATGGCTAAAATACTTGCCCATATTTCCCAACCAAATTCGCAACCACCTCTAAACCGAGAATTGTACCTACCATCTATTCAGGCATTGGATATCACGACAAAGTATGTCATCGACCAATCTCATAGCACTCCCGACCTTAATACGGTTTTTGGTGGTTGTTGGTTTTCTGGTCTTAATACGATCTACACCGATCGTCGGTTTTCTGGCCTTAATACAACCATCAAGATCGTCGGATTTCTGGCCTTAAAATGGTTCGATATAACCATAACTAATCTGCACATTGAGTTCTGATGCAACATCCTTCAGAAGATCCAGAACACATCTCCCTTCACCAAGAAAGATATATTCTGAGGGGCAAAGTGTTGACCAATTTTTTTTGGCAGAAGCTGTCACGGCTCGTTGGATCAGAGCCCAATTTCAAAAGACTCGCCAAACAGTACTAGCCGATCCCAACGGACGACCTTTCACTACAAGAAAACATTGATTTAGCGTCATATATTTAGAAGCGGAAATTTCTATCGCTAATTTGCGATGGATTTCCATATGATCTGCAAGGGATAATATTTTGTTTTTTCAACTTTTTTTTCTTTATTTAATACCGTTGTCTTCTGTCATCCCTCACCAAGCCGCTGCAAATTGCATCAAATTACCGACAGAAAATTTCTACCACTATTTTCCGCTGCAAATCCAGGTAGAATACCGACGAATATTTATCAAAGCTATTTTGCAGTAGAATTCCAGCAGATTTGCAAGAGATGAAAATATCAGTTTATTATAATAATTATTTAAACTTATGAAATGATATCTAGTATTCAATCATTAATTTTAAATAATTGTATTTAATAATTATAGTTGATAATTATAGTTGATACTTATATTTTATAATTATAGTTGATAATTATATTTTGTATTTTGAAAAATTTAAAAATTTGAAATCATCTTGAATAAATTTGAAATAAATCATAAAGCTTATAAAACCAATTATTGTTTGACATGAAATAATAAAAATTTCTAAATTTTAAAATATTGAAAAAGTTCTTTCAATAGTTTAATTTAAATTGTATAATACTTCATATTTTAATTTTAAAATTTTCTATAAATTCTGACTAAGATAAAGTACAATTTTTTTAAACGTTTGCTCCACAGGTGATGTCATGAAGGTATCGCTAAATAGCGATCCCTTACTGACACACCGATCGTACGTACATTCACCATACGATGTCGAAATGCATCATAAATTTCCTATTTTTTTGCAACGACAATTAAATTTAGCGATGCCATAATGATGCCAACAATTTCTTTTTTAAAAATTTCTAGCGTCATAAAGGCGTAGGGACATGCATTTATGATATTTTTTTTAGCAATCTCAAAATATTATTACATCTGTACAAGCATCATGGCATACAATTAGGGTGTGATCGTGACACATGTTTTGAATGCGAATCGTGTTTTTTAAGAAAACTAAATATTTTTACATATTCAAGATAAAATGATTTGTGTGTATATTTATTTATATTTTTACGTTGTAGTTTGAATTTTCACTTTTAAATTGCAATATCTAATTTATTTTTAGCTAATTTCAATTTTTACCTATGTTACTAATAAAAAATGGGAATGTTTATTTGTTATATTTATATTTCAGTGATATTAAAACTTGTTAATATTGAAAGAAATATAGTTTGATTTTGTAGAAATGTATAATTATTGATCTAAAATTTAAGCGTTATACAATGATAAAAGTAGGTAAGAGCGTTGAATACAAAAGTTTGCTTAAAAACGAACTATTCATGAAATTTACAATTTGTAATCCAATCACAATCAGAAAATCAATCTACACCATTGGTACAAAAAACAATCCAAGGAATAAATTAGCAATCCATGTCACTCATCCTTTTCTTAAAACCTAAGGGTGTGTTTGGCGCAAGCAGAAGCGGAACATTTCAGCGGAGAATTATAGCGGAGAATTGGAGTTCGCGGAGAATGCGTTTGGCGCGTTAAGCGGATCATTTGAGCGGAGAATGTTAACGGGATGTTTAGTAGAATAGAAAAATTATAATTTCCTCCAATTTAGTTCAAACCAACTCCATTACGTAGAGCACTTCGACATGATCGTAACGCAAAAAACAGCATCTCAAACAGACCTCATTAGCAAAAGTTATTAATTTTTAAAATTGATTAAGACCTAAATTTAGTAATCAAATACCCTAATTAATCAAAAATATATCCGTTTGGAGCTAACAGCTCGATTCTGGTCCGTTTGCAAAGTAGAGCATTTTACCCCGTTTTGAAACGGACTCATCAGACGCGTCCAACGCGTCCATTTCAAAACGAGGTAAAATTTTAGCCCGACCACACCCTAAATCAATCTTAGGGATAAATCAATCTGCACCGTTGGTGTGACTTATTTGCGTTAATAGTAGACAAGGAAAAGTTACGTATTATTTGGCTATATTTTCGTTTGCCTCTCTCATTTTCATTTCCCGCTTCCCCTTTTTCTTAAAACCTAAATTACAAATCAGAACTATTCGTTTGGATCTCCTTCCACCGCAACAAACCCTCATACTCCGTCGTTGCCTTCGATCCTCTGTTCGAGTCCACTTTATCCTTCAACGTCCAAGGCTGCCCTACGCAAGATGAAAGCGATGCTAAATGCGACGTCCAGCAGCGACTTCCCAGATCGAATCTCCAGTTGCAGGTTTGAACTCCAAGGTCGAAGCGTTACCTTCCTCCCTCCTCACCACCGTCGTCTATGCCTCCTCCTATCCACCGCCTTCTATTGACCCGAGCCTACCCTATACTTGCCGCCATCGAGCATCCTACCTTCGGTCCCAGGTTCGGACTCCAAGGAGCTAAGCAGTTTGCTTTTTATACAGCTTGTAGCCTAAAATATTAACCATTGGTCAAATGATATTACACATGATCTTATCCGTTTCAGAAAAGCAGTGCTAATTATGTTAGTATTTGTGTTATGTGAAAAGTAAAATAACTGTTCTTTTCATTTTCTATTTTTTCCCAGTTGATGTATGGCTGTGGCTCAGGATGATTTTTTTGAACCTTATCTAATGAAATAGGACTCCGATTATTCACTGAATTTACATATAAATATTATTGGAAAATTTAAAGCGTTGGACTAAACAAAACATCTTGTTTCAATCAATAGTTTGCAATTGGTTGTAAACAATTTTTTTTTTAAATAAATAAATAAATAAATCATTGTATGAATGTTTTGGGGATTTTCTGTATTAAAATATTATCATTAAACTGTTGATAGCCAACAGAATACACATTTATTTGTGGTGACATTGGAGAGTTTTTTATGTCTACCGTGATGAGCTATGGTAATTGTTTTGTGCTTGAGTAGTTGGTAGATCCTAAGTGAGAAAGGTGTTTAGATGAACTAGGCATAAGCTTTGAACTGCTAAATTATTATTCATCGTTTAATATAAACTTCATGTTAGTTAAGTGGAGTGCCTATGCTTGTGATGGAAAACTTTGTGCCATTTTTTGCTTTCAGTAAAAGAGTCAATGTGTTATACTGAACACCTTTTGGGTGTTGATCTTTTAAGAATCCTTTTTGATATTTTTTTAATCTGTTAAGCACCATATATGGCTTTCTGAGCCTAATCCTGGATGTTCCTAACTCAGAATTGTATGATCTGACAAAGCCCAATTTTCATTGATTTCTTCATTGTCTAATATTTTAGATGATTAATACATATTTTCAATAGATTCATAGATGGATGAGGTACATTTTATACGAAAGTTGCTGTTTTCTCTCAAATTTGTGCAACTGAGTTTGGAAAATAGATGCAGAGTTGTACATTGGTTTATATAGTTTTATCCAAAGGGTACTTTTAGAAAATGACATTTTTAGATGATATGATGAAGACGAACCTTTCTTTAATTTTTATTTATAGTTTAATTTAACAATTTTTATTATGTCACAAAGAGCTGATGCATCAACTGAATGGAAGGAGTTCACTGCCCCCAGATGGCAAAAGTGAGTGCCTATGCATTCGAAGCTTATTTCATTTCTTTTCCGTTTAGTTTATATCTCAGCCAATTTTGTTTGGGCTTAAGTATATGTTAATCCAATTTTCATATTATAGTTTATATATATTGTTTTAGTATTTAATTATTTTATCTGTTCAACTGTATGCAAGGGATTTCTGCAATCCAAGGGAGTGATGTGGCATTTATAAATGCACCAGGGAGATCAAACTCAATAAAAGATCTTGAGAAGCCAACAAAGGGTTGATCACTTGAGTAACCAACAAAGGGTTGATCACTTGAGTAACCAACAAAGGGCTGATCACCTGGGTATCCAATAAAGCTTTGTTTATCTGACCAGCCAGCAAAGAAATTCAGCAGAAATGGTATTTTAGTTTATACATACAAATATTTATTGGTTTTGACCTGGAATGAATATATGTTGGATTTGTGCTGAACACCTAAAATGACATGATTCTGATGGGTTTGATACCAGAAAGAATATGCAAAATCTCATGTTTGAAAATTACCCCCCTCTCCCTCCCCCCCCCACCCCCCCTCTCTCTCTCTCTCTCTCTCTATATATATATATATATATATATATATATATATATCCAGTATGATAATAGGCCTTTACTTGAATAACATTGATAATCAATAGTTTTGTCTTAATGGTTAGAAAGTTTATTGGTTATTACATCGATGATTAAGAAAATTAAAAGAAATCTAAGATAAATTATCTAATAACATAATTCTTACTTTCAACTTGTGTCATCTATGTAGTAAACTACATGGTAAACAAGAAGTTCTTTAGAATGGAGCTAGACATATGTTGATAAACAATATATTATCATGTTTGTCCATTTTTCAGTTAAAGAGAAAGGAAAAGTAAATAAGTGAACATGACGTGTTTTTCATTTAAACCTTGGCAGCTTCCCGTAGAGCTCTAAACTTAATAAGTGAACTTTGTTTTCCCCTTTTTCTCATGAACCTCTTTGGTTAAAAATCTAAAGGTACAACTACTTGTTTGAGTTCTGGAAATGGAAGAAGTGAATGTATACATTTTGAATAGGAAAGTTCACTAATAACGCCTAACTTCGATAATACGAGTTGGATTTTTGTTTGCAAGTAAAAAGCCGAATAGAAGCATCTTTCACCTGCACCTTCAAACTCCAACAACGACAATTAGAACATAGAGATTAAATTGATAGGAATGGTAATGAGCCAATCCCCAAAGTGCAGTTTTGTTTTGTATGAATTGGAGTGAAGCTTGAAAGGATTAGACACTACCTTTTATAGATGCACAATTTAAAGTAAAGCTATATTTGAATGTACTCCAGCTAAAAAAGAAGTGCTTACAATAGAGTTTTATCATGACATGGTTGTTTTGTAATATGCAGCTTCTGTGTGTTTTTCAGTTGAGATCTTTTGTAATAACTTCTCAATGGGAACTGGAAGAGAAGTAGACTCCATTGGACTATGAGTTGAAGTTTGTTTATCTCCTAAGGTATATTCTATACGGAAATCTTTATTGTTTTGCAATTAATCCTTCATTTGTAGTTATGTTTGATTAGTACATGTGGGATGTTCTCTATACTTCATTTGAATGGAAGTTCTGAACCTTCTAATCTCCTATGTTTCAGGTACGATATTATTGTTCTTGCTATTTGAACATTGTTTTTTATGCTTCCCTCTCTGGTACACTATTGTTCTTCTAATTTGACTTTTGTTTTCATTGCTTTTATTCAGATACTTATATATAGTGAAGTGCCTTAAGGTAGTTCTATAGTATCATGGACCTATCCCAAAAGAAAATGCAATAATTAATTCATCTTCTTTCATTTGTAGTTCTAGAGATAGACCATAGAAGTAGGACCTTGAGTCAAAGAACATCTTCTTTGGATGGTTGTAATGTTAAGTGCAATGTTAGGTGATTACCGATCAAACTACTTATGCTTAAATGTATATTATCAGTGTATGCTTTGGATGTATTAAAAAGTTAGAGACAATATGTAGTTATCAAAGTTGAATGTACTGAGCGAAAAAATAAATCATTACTTCAAATTTATCTTTCTATTTTTGGATATGCTATTATTTTCAGTGTTCATAGTTGATTGATATTAGTTCGATAAATATACATGTATGTATTTATATGTGTGTGTATACATACATACATACATATATATATATATATATACATACATACATATATATATATATGCAGATTAGAACCGCAATAGTGACGGATTACTAAAAGATGACGCTAGATTAAATATTTACATAAATTAAAATTCGTTGCTAATCCCTTGGTAATTAGTAAGGGTTTAGCAACACCTTTTATAAATAATAATTTATTATAAATTACCTATTTATCAGTAAATAGTCAATAAATAAATTAAAATTATATTGACAAATAAAATTATATTTTTATTATATAATTAGTAAAATGAAGGAAAATTGTTGGTAAACTCATGTTAAATTCCATCGCAAAAATCTGGGACAGATACCGTCATGGTTTTTACTGACCACACCATTATGCAAGAATTTCGTCGCTAAGACCCGTTTAGCGACGGATTAGAAGCGGATACTGCCGCTGCTATATCCAGTTTTTCTCGTAGTGTTTCTTTCCAGAAAGTCAAAACCAGGCTCGGCCCAGTCCAAATTCCTTCCAGCAGCGACATATCTATTCCCTGCATAATCGCTCCTCAATCCGACCGAGTTGACCTCTCCTTAAAATTTAGATCGATCAAATTTACTTAAAAATATCTAGATGAGTCGTTCAAAGAAGCCTGATGAGTCAATAGGCTTTTCATTGACCACCGTATAGGAGTACTCGGAATTTTCCGCAATTATTTCTCTTTCTGACAGTGTTGATGGAGACATGTTTACTTTTCCGCGACCAAGGGGTGGGCTTTGATGACGAAGGTACGAAGTGGATTTCCTCTCAAGGCAATTAAAGTGGTCAAACACTTCCGGCCAAAACACTGCTTTTTATACACCATAGTTCAAGTGTCACGCAAGCCACAAATATCGAGAGAACTATTACTCAGCAGTAGACCGGGTCCCACCATCGCAACTACTCAGCCGGATCGAGCTCCACGTATCCAAGCCTCGCAAAAGAGGAAAGTCACATGGCACACAACTCATCCCACTCCTCCAACTATAAATACCCCCCATTACCAAATTAGAAATATATGTTGAATTTTTTACTTCCAACCCACGCTCGGTAGACCGGAAAACTTCCAATCGTGCGCTTCGAATATTACAAAGATATTGTAATATCTACTTCTCTTTTACCGAGAGAGAATCACTTGTACTTTGAAATCCTAAAAAAATCAGTAAACATAAGCGGACGTAGGCACCGATTTTGCCGAACCACTATAAAAATCCTATGCGTTCCCTGTTTTTTTATTTTTCTATACTCAGTGATTGTTATTCGTGTGTTCACACACAACTGGGGGTTGACCATCACCAGTGACCAACTTTTGACGTCAACAATCTCCAGAAATCATTACTTAACTTTAGGAAATTAATTGTCTTTAACTGGGTTAAAGAAAAAAAATGTTATTTAAAACACGGTTCCTGATAAACCCCAAAATCAACTTCCATGAATTTTCACGGAAATCATACTAGTTTATAGTCGATATAAATTTCTGTATTAGACTAATCCTGTAAGCGGAATAATGGCAAAGCCTTTTAAATTCCTTAAATAGTAAAGGTCTTCCTCCACAGAGGTTCATCTCGATTATCACTAAATCGTTTTCTATTTAATTCCAATTTAATTCATTAAACTCCAATTTAATTCATTAAATTGGTAAACTTCACTTTGGAAATTTTCGTTAATCTTAATTAAAAGATTAATTCCATAGATTCCATTTCAACTGGGTTTAAAAACAGTGTTATTGAAGACACCATTCACGAAAAATCCAAAATCCAATTTGATATCAAATATAAGGCTCTGAATAAAAATCGTATCGACTTATATTCAATATCAAAGTCTGAAACTAACAGATACCGTATAGGGAATAACAATATCTATATCTTCCAAATTCCTCAAAATAGTATCCATATAATCACAGAATCCAATATTGAAATATCTGGAGATTATTTCCAATCAAATCCAATCCAATTCATACGTTGGAAAACCCTAGTTATATTTAAACCCTTAAAATCCAATATATTATTTTAAAATCATTAGATCATTTAACTTCAGAAAACTTCATCTGATCTTATTCGAATATCCGATGTCCTTTTAGTTTTTCCCACCTCTCGCCTAACGGAATAGTTTCCGGTTAGTTATCACAAGTAGTACTGGACTGTACTCTTTGGAGTCACTGCATATTCCTTTTGATTCTTTATTCTATTTATTAACTAGTTCATTCAGATAAATTATCTTTTATCTTTCCACAATTTGGAATATTCCATTCAAATTTTTTGTAAATCATTTGTTATGTAATTTATTCATATTTTTAATAACTTTATTAAGGCCCTTAAGGTCGGTTTCCAATTTCGGGTCACCGAATTGCATCCATAGCGACTTTTCCAAAATAGATTTGGACTTATATTGTAGCGACCCGAACTTCCCCGGTCTCCGAAGAGATGAGAAAGAACGAATTACTGTGAGGACAAGACAAATCAGAACGCAGACGGACGAACATTTCATTGTTATTACAACATTTCCATCAGAATATACAGAGTATAAATGAATGAAATGCATTCGATTAATATCAGAGATTACAATAAATTACATAGCAGCGGAAAAATATACAAAACACAACTGAAAGTGATACACGGATACAGAGCTTTCCGAGCATCGTTCCAGCTGTAAATCAGGACCTTGTGAATATAAATCTGCAAAACCAAAACTACTAGCTGCCCGTGTGGAAAATATGAGCATCCAGAGTTTAGGTTAAAACAATAAACTCCAGGTCAGTCATGTGACTGGTGTGAGAACTAAAACAGTTATTTAAAACTTTACTTTAAAAGAGAGTAATTCAAGGGACCGCGCCGTATAACACGGAACGGGTTTCCTCCCAAGAATACCAGTGCATAGAAAAGACAACGCAATGCTTTTTCGAAAAATGAAGCTATTATAAGACCCAGGTCCCATCACACAATGCAACGCAAGCCGGAGGATAGGGTTTTCCCTTATAATAGCCAAACATGCTTGGTACGTTTAAAACAAATCATTTGATACTATAATAAGTGTATAGTGTCAAAACATTTTCAATCATAAATATCAATCCTAGGCGGCATGGGTACCATCTATCATGTCGCCATACTAGGCTCTACAAATAAAACCGAAATACACGTATTGGAAATTGGATTTCCGTCATGAGTCGAGGCAAGGGGCAAGCTCCTCTCCGCTTCGAGGCACTCTAGCAAATGCCTCGGGACTACACACTCTGGGTAACCCCTGGATCTTCAGGGCCGGTTGTAACGACCCAGAAAATCTGAACTAATTTAAAAATTTTAAATTGGCTAAAATAATAGATTTTAAATATTTTAAATATTTTAAATAATGGAAATGAAAACTGAGTTTGAATCGACAATTGAAAACGAATATAATTAATTATAATAATAATCAAGGCCTGAAATGGCGCTGTAGTTTCAAAAATTGAATTCAAACTTTGTCGGACTGTACAGGGTGCAAAACAATCCGGATTTTAGTGAAACCAAAAATATTTAAATCTGTTAGTGAATACCTTTCTAACGAATCTGAAAAATCGAATTTTCATAGCGGAAAGCAAAAGTTATGGCCGAATGAATTTTCAAAATGGTCGCTATGGAATTTATATAGCCCGTGAAATTGGCCATTTTGCATACGAGCTCGGAATTCGACGAAACCACTTTTGTTGGGTCCGGAATGTGAAGTTATTGTTAGGTTTCAAATTTCATAATTTTTGAAGTTAGTATGTGAGCGTGGCAAAGGAAAATGTGTTTTGATCAATTACAGTTAAATTGGATCGACCAAAAATGAGCCTTTTTGCAAACGGTCTCAGAATTCGACGAAACTAGTTTTGTTGGGACCGTATCGTCAAAACACAGCTAGAATTATTTTTCTGGAATTTTTTGAATCAGTTTGTGGCTCTGGCAAATTGAAATGTACATTCAAATTAAATATTGAATGTTTTATATTTTGATTTGAATGAAAACTGACTGAAACAGTCGAGTGGGCCTACGAAACATATCCCATTGTGTTCGGAATGGGGGTAAAACGTTAGGGACGACAGTCGTTGGGTTTAATTTGGGGTTCGTTTAAGAAAACTCTAATTTTTGAAATAAATATATATCGGCGAATAGGAATTTTTCTTTCATTATTTATTTTAAAATAAAAAAATCAAAAAACCCTCGTTCCTTTTCGCGACTGACGACGCCGCTTGCTCCCCACGTCCAGACCAAAATCCCGTCGCCTCAGCCATCTTCCACCGTCGCCACCACCTTGAATCGAGAGCCCCTTCCCTCCTCTTCAAATCCGACCAGGTCCCGCCACCTCCCATCGCGCCACCAGCGAGAACGAGCCCCTGAAGTCGGCACCTTCACCGATGTCGATCTCCCGCCTCCGACCACCGAACTGGCCGTGTCTACCACCGATGTGAGCGCCGTTCGTAGCTCTTCGACGCTGCAGCACCCGATCGTCCTCTAGCTTCATGGATTTCGCGATAATTCAAAACCTAGTTTTGAATCAAAAGGAAGGTATACGGCTGATTTTATTTAATTTGATTTTAACACCTTTAAAACGTTGCAAACCTTTGAAAAATCATATCTTTTTCGTTCGTTAACGAAATTCGATGAAACAGGAAACATCGTGACCGTGTGGACGCCTTCTACATTTTAGAAGAGACCGCATATTTTTCTGAGCCTTCTGCTATTTTTGGTGGAGTGGAACCCAAAGTGAGATTTCTAATTTATAAACTATATGGAAAACGACGATGTATAAATTATATAGTCGATGTATGAGTTATATTAGCGTTGTACACCTCTTGTATAAGCGTTGTATAAGTTGTACGTTCGATGTATAAGTTATATATGCGTTGTAAAAATTATATATGTGTTGAAATAAAAGTGAATTGATATATATATATATATATATATATATATATATATATATATATATATATATATATATATATATATATATATATATATATATATGCACGCCCCTCGTCCACAAACCATGGACGATATTTATTGGTTGAAATTGTTGTGAAAATTGATTGATAGCGAATGGTTGTTTGGGATTGTTTGTGGTTGATATTGATTGATTGTGGTTGAAAAATACCCGTTTGTGGTTGAGAAATATTTGGTTGAAACCACATAGGATTAGTTTGTGGAAATGAAATAAATATATACATGTCGCCTGCGTGCGAACTAGATGCATGATCCCCATTGTCAAAAACCGCAAGGTTTTAAGGTAGAGCGAGGAGCCGTACTAGGGACGGTTCCGGTTTTAATTACCCTGCCGTTATGCTGCCGAAATTTTGAATAATACTCATGTGTTTGAATTATTTTCATTTGCTTAAACTATATTTATTCATTGAATAGAAAACCTTCATGTGTTGAATTGATATTCATTCGTTGATTCGAAATTCATGTGTTGAATGGTATTCATATTTTGAAATAAATTGTTTGATAATAAAAATCACCTTTTATCGACTGTATGAACTGTGTAAAATAATCTCGTTTTGAAAGAAGTTGTTTTATAAGAAAAATCCTATTTTTATCACCAATATGAAATATATAAAATAATAGTGTTTTGAAATGAGTTGTTTTTCAATAAAAATCACATTTTTATTATATGCATGAATCGTTGAAATGTGAAGTGTTAAAAATAGCTACTTGTTCAAATAAATATATATGAGTTGAAATATTCATTAGTTAGCTAATGATATGATTTGTACCTATGTATGTAACATTAGAATGAATGATGTTTTTAAACCAAATAGAAATCAAATATGAAGTTGAATAGAAAATGATAAATGATAAGAACTATATATATGTACATGCATATTCATCGAACAGGTTATAGCAAAGGGGCTAGAGAAGAGGAATAAAATTTTGTGCCCGACAAATAGGTACACATTTACTGTTTTGTTTGGGTGATGATTTTATGAGCCTGTTGGCTAGCCGCTTGGCTTTTTCTTTTTCTTTTTGAGATTAGAAGGACCGGGGAAGCTATTTGAGATTTCCCGATGCTCCCGGTGCAGGGGAGGTTATGGCGAAATTTTCCAAAATTTTAAGGCGTTAGTGAAATATTTGAAATGAAAACGATATAAGAATTTTTGAATGAACTATATTTATATAAATATATAAATATAAATAAAATTAAAACAAAACGTAGCCGTGCAGTTCGTATTTTGAAATCGAAAATTCAAACGATTGTACCGGGAGATCCGACCGTCGGATTTTCCCGAAACTGGAACCATTGGATTCGTTTTGAAAAGACCTTTCTAATGATGTAAATTTTATGAGAATCCAACTGTTAGATTTTCAGATATGTGTAAATCAAATTTGAAGAAAAACAGCGCCACGGCCGCGTTATGGCCCGAAGCGTCGTTTTGAATAAATTGGCTATTTTAAAATAAATAAAAATAGCGATAAATCGTTATAAAATAGCGATAAATCGTTATAAAATATCATAAACGATATGGAATAGAAATAAACTGAATTTGCTTGATTTATGTGGTATTTGATGGTTGAATGTGTTTGGTGGGAAAATTACATTAAAGAACAAAATTGGTGTTGTTGAATGATTTAACCATTGAAATAAATTGATTTGAAATTCTAAATATACGTGAATTATTTGAAAAGGCCGAGTTAATTCTCATTTCAAATAATCGACCGACGATTGAAAATCGAAGATGAAGACGGTGGTCGAAGACCGGAGATTTTCACCTCGTTTGGATGGCAACCGAGGTCCTGATTGGGAGGCATCTCGAAATATGGATAATGAGTGGTGATCGTCCAAACGTACGTGGTGATCGATGGGTTTGCGAGGTATTTAGTGCCCCCGGTTTCGTTCAGACCCAGAACGGACTTGTAAATGGACTGTGTGTCTGACATTGGATTTTATTCTGTGTTGATTGATCTCTGTTAAATATACATCTGTTTGGCGGCGGAGAATTTATTCTTTTGCTTAACGCCCTTCTCTGAAACGCACGAGCTCAGAGGTTGTATATCGATGTACATCAGTCGCATGGCATGAATTGCCTGTGTGGCATGCTAATATGCAGTGATCAGGGCTTCTGTTGAAAAGCAAAGTCTTGTGGTGATGATCAAAGCACCGCCTGTATTGTGTAGCTTTGTGTATAACGTGAATTCGCGAGCCTCACACCCCGGTATGAACCAGAAACGGGAGAAGGACCTCAGGGAGGGCATGCGTTTCTTTCTAGCTAGGGTGGTGTCAGTGACCTACCAGCCCTGACATTTATATACTTTTCACCTATGTGGTTGTTGCTGTTGCGAGGCGCCTCGGTTTGATCGGACGATCCGGGTCCGATGGAGTCATTCGTTGGTCCGTTTACGCCCCAAAGGGCGGGGAAACGTATTGTTCAGGTATAATAATCCACATCGGTGGACCGGCCCTGTCGCTCCAAGGCTTGCCTGCGCGCTTGCCTGTGGCTCGGGCTAGAGAGTCACGAATTCGGTAAGGACTATCTTTTGCCTTGGTTTATGATGGAAATCCAATTTCCAAATACGTGTTCATGTGGTTTCGATTGCATATATATTTGGCGACATAGTGGCATGGGACGCTCATGCTGTCTATGATTGATAGTTATGATTTGAAATTGTTTTTGAAACATATAAACACTAGCAATAATATCAAATGCCTTTATTTTATTCGTACCAAGCATATTTTGGCCGTTATAAGGTAAAAACTCTATCCTCCGGTTTGCGTTGCATTGTGTGATGGGAACTGAGTCTTATAACAGCTTCATTTTTATAAAAAGCATAGCGATGTTTGAAAGAAAGATTTGTTTTAAAGCACTGGCAATCCAATGGAGTAAACCCGTTCCACGAAAGTGGCGTGGTCCTGTGATTGGCCATATTATATATGTGTTGAATAGATTTCTCATACCAGTCCCATGACTGACTCGTAGTTTGTTTCACTTTCAAACTCGGGTGCCCCTTTTTCTACACGGGCAGCCTTGTATTCAGGTTTAGCTGGTTCTTTCTGGATAGCTGGAGCTATGGATTCTATCATTTATCTCTTTTTATGCTGTTCAGCTCCTATTGTACATATTTTGTTTATTTCCGCTGTAGACATTTATGTATAGCTGAACTGTATTTGTACTAAGTAAGATCCTGTATCCTGTGTAACTCTGATGATTACTTTTATCCAGTATATTCTATTGTTCATTACCTGCTGTATTTATTTATTTTTGTCTTGCTATTATCCGTTTCTGTGTTGTATTCCAAAGATAACCCTTGTTTCCGTCTGAACGGGATTTGGGGTCGTCTCAAACGTTTGAGGATTGACAATTCCTGAACACACGTTTCCCGGTCCTTACAGACCTAAAATCGAGGCGCCTCATCCAACAACCACATAGGTGAAAAATATATAAATGTCAGGGCTGGTAAGTCACTGACACCACTAAAGTTAGAAAGAAACGTCGTGCTCTCCTTGCAGTCCTTATCCCGTTTTTGACTCATACCGAGGTGTGAGGCTCGCGAATTCACGCTATACAAAAAGCTGCCATGTAGGCCGTGCTTTGATCATCAACCACAAGACTTTACTTTTCAACAGAAGCCTTGATCCATGCAACTCAGCGTGCCACACAGGCAATTCATGCCATGCGATTGATATCTATCGATATATAATCTCTAAGCTCGTATGTCTCAGAGAAGGGCGTTAAGCAAGAGAATAAATTCTCCGCCGCCAAACAGATATATATTTAACAAAAATCAATCAACACAGAATAAAATCCAATGTTAGACACACAATCCATTTACTAGTTCGTTCTGGGTCTGAACGAAACCGGAGGCACTTTCCTCGCATATCCATCGATCTCCAAGTACGTCTGGACTATCACCAACTATTTCCATCCTCTTGGGTGTACAGCCCAATCAGGATCATCAGTAATTATCCAAACGATGTGAAGACTTCCGGTCTTCAACCACCGTCTTCATCTTCGACTTATCGTCGAATCAGTTATTCAGAATGGGTATAAACCCGGCCTTTCCGAACAACCCGCGTATATTAAAAACAAATGTTACACAAACACAACATACGCCTCATTCCAATTCATCAGCTACTAACCGTAAATCAACAAGAGAACAATTTCCCAAATATTAACCCAGAAGGCCGAAACCAACATCAGATCAATACCAGGAAACCATTCTTCTTAGCTAACCTACCGCTAGTTTCTAAATTTCATATTCTTCGGGAAAGGTTCCCATTAATTTTATCCAAGATAAATTCTTTAAAATTTATTCTTTAATCTTCCTTTGGATGTCATTTCAAACCAAATTATGGTTTTTCCAAACTAGTCGAGACTAGCGAACCGTACCGAAGTAATTATTTATTTTAATTCCCAATCCTAGCCTATTCATCCCATGAAGCAAAACTGGTAATACTCCATATCTAACACCATGGCGTTATCGGTAAAATTAATTACCATTTCACGTTCAAATCTAATTAAAGATTTAACTATCGCTTTGGAGCAAAACTGGTAATACTTCATTCTCGCTCAATTTCTAAATTTGATAATTTAGATTATCAATTCACATTTCAATCTAATTGCAGATTCATTAAAACTCCTTTTACTGGGTTAAAGAACTAATGTCATTTAAAACACAGTTCACGACAAACTCAAATCACATTCTATTTATTGTCGGGTTAAAGAACAAGTGTCATTTAAAACACCCTTCACGATAAACCCACTAATCGATTCTATTTAAAACCCATTTCAAATCCAATTTATTTATTTAAAAATAAATGGGTTGTTATTTTAGTTCTAAACTAGTTCATTTCGATAAAAGTCTATTTTTATCTTTTCAAATATGGAGTTTTTCATCCCAATTTTTCCCAAATCATTTCTTATGATTTTACACAAATTATTACTATTTTTAATAATTTTATCAAGGCCCGTACAGTCGATTTCCATCAACGGCCATCGAACTGCACTTACAGCGACCTTTTCCAAATTTGATTTGGACGTATCTCCAAATCTAACCATTAGATTTCAAATTTCTAATATTCGTTAGAAAGCTCTTTTCGATACGAACCCAACGGTTCCGGTTTTAGGAGAATCCGACGGTCAAATCTCCCGTAATGTCCGTTCGAAGTCAATGGTCGAAATTCGCGAACTGTCGCGGCGCGGCGCGTTCTATTCAGGCCATTATATTATATATATATATATATATAATATAATATAATATATATTTCGTCGATTACTATTTAAAAACGAATTTTATAAATAGTTTTGAATTCGTTTCAAAAACATTTCAACTTCCATTTCCAATTCAAATCAAAATTGAATTTTTCCTTATAAATTCGTTTTAAAATTCATTTCAATTTAATTCAAATTTCAATTCAATTTGAATTCATTTCAATTCGTTTTCAATTCAATTCGAATTCGTTTTATATTCAATTCAGTTCGTTTTATATTCAATTCAATTCAAATTGGTTTTCTATTCGATTCAATTCAAATTGGTTTTCTATTCGATTCAATTCAAATTGGTTTTCTATTCGATTCAATTCGAATTGGTTTTCTATTCGATTCAATTCGAATTGGTTTTCTATTCGATTCAATTCGAATTGGTTTTCTATTCGATTCAATTCAAATTGGTTTTCTATTCGATTCAATTCAAATTGGTTTTCTATTCGATTCAATTCAAATTGGTTTTCTATTCGATTCAATTCGAATTCATTTTTTTTAGCCTCATTCCAATTCATCAGCTACTAACCGTAAATGAACAAGAGAACAATTTCCCAAATATTAACCCAGAAGGCCGAAACCAACATCAGATCAATACCAGGAAATCATTCTTCTTAGCTAACCTACCGCTAGTTTCTAAATTTCATATTCTTAGGGAAAGGTTCCCATTAATTTTATCCAAGATAAATTCTTTAAAATTTATTCTTTAATCTTCCTTTGGATGTCATTTCAAACCAAATTATGGTTTTTCCAAACTAGTCGAGATTAGCGAACCGTACCGAAGTGATTATTTATTTTAATTCCCAATCCCAGCCTATTCATCCCATGAAGCAAAACTGGTAATACTCCATATCTAACACCATGGTGTTATCGGTAAAATTAATTACCATTTCACGTTCAAATCTAATTAAAGATTTAACTATCGCTTTGGAGCAAAACTGGTAATACTCCATTCTCGCTCAATTTCTAAATTTGATAATTTAGATTATCAATTCACATTTCAATCTAATTGCAGATTCATTAAAACTCCTTTTACTGGGTTAAAGAACTAATGTCATTTAAAACACAGTTCACGACAAACTCAAATCACATTCTATTTATTGTCGGGTTAAAGAACAAGTGTCATTTAAAACACCCTTCACGATAAACCCACTAATCGATTCTATTTAAAACCCATTTCAAATCCAATTTATTTATTTAAAAATAAATGGGTTGTTATTTTAGTTCTAAACTAGTTCATTTCGATAAAAGTCTATTTTTATCTTTTTAAATATGGAGTTTTTCATCCCAATTTTTCCCAAATCATTTCTTATGATTTTACACAAATTATTACTATTTTTAATAATTTTATCAAGGCCCGTACAGTCGATTTCCATCAACGGCCATCGAACTGCACTTACAGCGACCTTTTCCAAATTTGATTTGGACGTATCTCCAAATCCAACCATTAGATTTCAAGTTTCTAATATTCGTTAGAAAGCTCTTTTCGATACGAACCCAACGGTTCCGGTTTTAGGAGAATCCGACGGTCGGATCTCCCGTAATGTCGAAGTCAATGGTCGAAATTCGCGAACTGTCGCGGCGCGGCGCGTTCTATTCAGGCCATTATATTATATATATAATATATATTTCGTCGATTACTATTTAAAAACGAATTTTATAAATAGTTTTGAATTCGTTTCAAAAACATTTCAACTTCCATTTCCAATTCAAATCAAAATTGAATTTTTCCTTATAAATTCGTTTTAAAATTCATTTCAATTTAATTCAAATTTCAATTCAATTTGAATTCATTTCAATTCGTTTTTAATTCAATTCGAATTCGTTTTCAATTCAATTCGAATTCGGTTTCAATTCAATTCGAATTCGTTTTATATTCAATTCAAATTGGTTTTCTATTCGATTCAATTCAAATTGGTTTTCTATTTGATTCAATTCGAATTGGTTTTCTATTCGATTCAATTCGAATTGGTTTTCTATTCAATTCAATTCGAATTGGTTTTCTATTCGATTCAATTCAAATTGGTTTTCTATTCGATTCAATTCAAATTCGTTTTCTATTCGATTCAATGCAAATTGGTTTTCTATTCAATTCAATTCGAATTCATTTTTTTTATTCAATTCAATTTCAGTTCGTTTTAAATTTCATTCAAAACGATTACAATTCGTTTTTAATTCAATTTCAATTTAATCCAATTTGAATTCATTTCTATTTAATTCGAATTCAAATTCAGTTTCTATTCATTTCAAACCGAATTCATTTTCTATTCGAATTCATTTCAAATTGATTCAATAAAAGTTCAATTTGAATTTTAATCTAATTTAATTTGAATTTCATTTCAAAATATTAAATTTTGAAATCTCTTTTCAATATTCATTGTAAAACGAATAAAATCGTTCACGTCAAAATAGCGCAACTCTAATCAACACGACTTTATATATTTCAATAATTCCGTTATTCTATTCAACAAATGAATATTTATTTTTGTCAACACATGACTAATCTCAACGAATGAGTACTGTCCACGTTTGACTATTTTTGTTATTTAATATATTTTATAAAAATTATGGTATCTATCGTTAAAATATTTCGTTCAACACATGACTAATCTCAACGAATCAGTACGGTCAACACATGAACCTTTATTTTATAATGATAAAGATGTAAATTTTATTGTTAAAATATTTCGTTCAACACATGACTAATCTCAACGGATGAGTACGGTCAACACATGAACCTTTATTTTATAATATTCTTTATCTTCTAAATTGGAATGAGGCCCAATCAATTACCATATAAAGTTAATTATATGAATTCCATTCAACACATGTATATAATAGCAACGATACATAATCAACCATCATCCAAAGTGCACTTCACTGTATAAGCATCAAATATAGATATCTAACGCTTATAACAACCTGTCAATCAATCGATCGACATACAACTAATTATTGGGATGAGTGTATGCCGTATTTTATCCCAATACCCGTGTGGGGTTTCAAACAATCAAACACAGATTTTATTTGTGCAGTTGGGCGATGTGTAAAATTTATCGACCCAATCAATATCAGTCAAATCAGTGTATATAAACAAATCGGCCGATTTTTTTATAAATATTTATTGATTCATATTCACGTTAAAAATTATATTTTTAACGATAAAATATTTTTCTCTATATAAATATTTTATTTCACATCATATAATCAATTTTCACATCTACAACACAAACAAATTTCACAACACATAAATCAAACAAACAAGTCATCCATGGTCTGTGGATGACGGGTGTCGGGTGCTACTAAACACCGTCTGCATCCTAGTATATATATATATATATATATATATATATATATATATATATATATAACTGGAAAAAGAAATTGAAGAGTGAGAAATTCTCACCAATAGCTATTCCAACTCCACGCCACTTCAAATGTAGAAGTGTTCGTCATTCTCGCCTTTTATCGCTTTCGTTGCCTGTAGCCACTATATATATAAAAATCACATTTTCACTTCGCTATTCAATATATAAAAATCGAATTTTTACTTTGTTATTCAATATATAAAAATTATATTTTTCTAACGCTACTATGTAGATAAAAATTATATTTTTACATCGTTATTATATAGATAAAAATTTCGCCTTTTCTATTTTAAAAATATAATCTTTTCTATTTTAAAAATCTAATCTTTTCTATTTTAAAAATCTAATCTTTTCTATTTTAAAATCTAATCTTTTCTATTACATCACTATAAAAATCACATCTTTCCTACTTCAAAGATGTAATCTTTTCGCCATTTCATTATAAAAATCATTTCTTTACCAATGAAAAATCTCTTCTTTTCGTAATGAAAAATCACTTCTTTTTCATTGAAAAATAACAACCAATCTTTAAATAAATAAAAGTCTAATCCTGTCATAAATAAAAATCTAAACTTGTTATTTATCAAAATTCAGATTTTTATTCAAAACTTCTTCTATATAAAAGAATATAGATTTTTCTCTCTAAACACATTTACTATATATAAACTGAAAAGTAAATAAATAGAAATAAATAAAAATTAGTTAAACTAACAACAAAACTTACTGTTAATAGTCTGGAACCGTTAACCCTATATTGCACCACCTTCTTCACCGATCCGCGAGCCACCGGAGGACCAGCGGGAGTCGAACGGCCCTGTTCTTCGACGAAGGAAGGTGTGCGCGGTTCTTGATAGAGGAGGAGAGAGAGGCGGCGGGTCAGAGGGAGGTGCGGTGGGCTTGTGGTGGAGCACAGGCGGGATTCGAGAGGAGGGGGTGCGGTTTTGGATCTGCGGAGGGAGGCAGTGGAGAGGAGGATCGAGTGAGGGAGAGGCGAAAGGGGGGGGGGGGGGGCTGCGCCACCGCGACGGCGACGAGGGCGATGAACCGCTTGGGGGAGATCGCGATTCTCCCCCCCTTTTTTTTTTTGGAAATGATTTCGACGAGGGAGGGGGGGGGGGGGGGTGGCTAAACGAATAAAGGGAAGAGGAGAGTTTTATTTTATTTTTTTATTTTTTTAATTTTCAAAAAGTTGACTTTTACATACGACCTCTAAACGAGACCCACCGCCTGTCATCCATAGCTAATTACCCCCATTCCGAACACAATGGGATATGTATCGTAAGCTGATTCGATCGTTGCAATCAGTTTCCGTTAAAATCAACATATAACTCTATATATTGAATTTGAACGCGCATTTCAATTTACCGGGGCACATACTAACTCGAAAAATTCCAGAAAAATATTTTCTAGCTTCGTATTGACGATACGGTCCTATCAAAACTAGTTTCGTCGAATTCTGAGACCGTTAGAAAAATGGCCATTTTCCAGTCGATTAAAATCAACTGAAACTGGTCAAACGCGTTTTCCTTTGCCACGCTCACATATTGATTCGAAAAATTATGAAATTTGGAATCTAACAATAATTTGATATCACGGACCCAACAAAAGCGGTTTCGTCGAAATCCGAGGTCGTTTGCAAAATTTCCATTTTTAAGGGCCTGAATTCCATAGCGACTATTCAGAATTTTCATCTGGACATATCTTTTGATTCCCGCTATGAAATTTCGATTTTTCGGATTCGTTGGAAAGATATTCTCAAATAGATCCTATTATTTTTTGTTTTACTAAAATCCGGATTGTTTTGCACCCGGTACATTCAATTGAAGTTTGAAATCGAATTATCGAACTACAGCGCCATTTTTAATTCCTTATATAATTATATATAATTATTTATATTCTAACGACGCCGTATATAAGATATACGTTCGAATTCTATTCAAAATAAATTTCTCGTCGATATTATTTAAAATAATCTATTTTAAATGTTCAAAATTCGCTAAAATAGCCAGAATAAAATTTTTAAACTGGCCCAGATTTCCGGGTTATTACATATATCAAAGTCAAACCAATGGATTTTAAAACTTCTTATTTCATTTGAAAACCGTTTTATTTTGGACCCAACGTTTTTTGTTTCTGGAGAATCCGACGGTCGGATCTCCCAGTATGCCATCTCGAAGTTACGGGTCGAACTTCACGATCTATCTTTGTGCGACACGTCCTATTTAGACCCAGATCGATTTATAATTAAAAATAAACCGAATCGCTTCCAAAAGATTTTATTTATTATATAAAGCGTATATAATCGCTTTTGGAAATTGTATTTCAATTATTTTACTTGGAAATCAATTATTCCAATATTAACTCATTTTAATATTATTTAAATCTATAAAATAATATTATTTTTCATAACTCGTTATTTTAAGTCCAAACTTTCCTAACATTCATTATAAAAATAAATAAGAAACTTTTGAAAAGAAGCTTCTTTTAAAACGTTTGTAGATAGCCTAACCGAACTTCACTTTTGCCAGTTACTATTCATTTCGAAAAATAAAATTTTGATAAGCCTTACGTATATGAAAATTACTTCAAAACTGTTCGCTCTAGTTACAAATATTCATCGATATTTTAAAATATTTGCGTCCTTCTAAACTTGGACAACAAATTCAAACTTTTTCACTGAATATTATATTATTAAAATATTCAAGTTTATTCTGAATTGGAACGAGATTCAACCAACTACCATATAATTCCATTTATATGGGTTTCACACATTATATGCATCCAATAATAGTTGTAAACAACTATCAACATCAAATTCACATCTAAAATGGAATTCACCGTATAAGCCTTAAATGGATAAATAACGCGTTTGACATACAAATCAACACTTGGGATTAGTGTTCATTATCATTGCAATACCCATGTGGGATTTTCATCACATTCACAATCTAGTGATTATTTTAAGCTACACACTTAGGGGATGTGTAAATAAATTATCATCCCAATACCTGTGTGGGGTTTACATCACAAACCATGTGAGATTATCTACACACTTGGGAGACATGTAGACTTATTATCATCACAATACCCGTGTGGGGTTTTCAACCCATTTAGATCAACCGTAGATTCATACAACTAACAAAACTTGTTCATTTCAGGTTATTTTTCTAACAAGTATATTTGACTTAAAAAAGTGATCACAAATACATCTATTGACTTATAAATGAGTGTTTAACCCTGCGACGACTACCAAAATCATTTTAACAGTGTGTTAACATGTTAATTAAACCTAATTTCACTTCCAAATATTTCATATTTCAGTACTAACTCGATCATATATCAACCAAACCAATTATACAACAATCAACTATTAAGATGTATAAACCCGACGTTCGTAGCATAGGTGGTTCGGGAGTCAGGAGATGGGAATCAAAGCACTAGGTGCGGGCAGGTTCGAATCCTGTTGCAAACCACTTTGGGAGCTGGATGTTAAGCATCCGTGTGCAACGACTAAACAAAACGGGGTAGACACATGACGTAGGGTTTACTTAAGTGAGTATCAATGCATATTATGATCTTAAGGTTCCCCATATTAATTAAAAAAACTATTAAGTTATATAATTACAATTCAACTAAACAATTGAAAATTTGAGTGAGAAGTTCTCACCAGTAGCTATTCCACACCTACGACACTTGTAACGAACCGACCAATTACCGATCTTGATTATCGACATAAATACCATACCGACTAACTAAGCACCAGGAAATACTAGATCATTAATACATTCGAAATAGTTCGATTTAAAAAATAAATAAATTTATTTTATCATATATATATCCACATAGGATATCATATAGTTCCAAAATAAACATATTTGGACTTATAACTCGATATTTTGAAATCAAGTTAAATCGATATTTAATTTATATAGAAATTCTTTTGTTATATTAAATAAATCATTATAATTTATGAACGATGCCATAGCGACTTTATGGAAATCTGCTTTGGACATAACTCACAATTTACAAGACGAACTCTCCATTTTTCTCTTCCATTAGAAAAATATAGTTCAATAGTTCGAACGTTTCTTGTTTTAAAGAAATCCAATTTATAACGAACCTATATTTTCAGGTGAAGTTCAAAGCGTAATATTACGAACTACCGCGACGTTACGAGCTCGTTTATAATTTAATTATAAGTTATACGTTCAATCGTCGTTTAATAGATGAGTTCGCTATTATCACTCAAATCTTACTTGATTAAATTTCTTAAATCACCCAATTCACATAATATTGCAAATTCAACTATTTCCGACCATTTCGTAAATTAATTATATTACTCCACTATTTAAAATAATTAAATATTCTAAAAATATTCAATTCAAGTTAACGATATTGCCAAATCGATAGTTTAAATAATTAAATAACCAATTATTCCATTGCTTAAAATACGGGATGCTACAACACTTCTTATGTAGGCTCTCAAGCTTCCCATGAAACCAAAATCGCTCCGTTTCTACCTAGATCCACAAGCTACTACATGTATATACTCGTATACATTTCTATTTGGAGTATTAAGGATACAGTTGAAAATTTTAAGGGTTTTAGGGTTTCAAAGGATAGGGGTGCCATTGGTTAGGCTTTTAGGGGCCCACACGCTGGTGGGTGGTGGTGGGGGCCATGGAGTGGGTAGGTGCGACCATTAGGGGATGGTAGGAGGTGGATGTAGGTGGTTTTGGGTAGAAAGGTGCTTGCTTTTTAATTTAGAAAGGGGGAAATTGATTTGAAGCGAGGGGAGGGGCCCATGGCCAGAGGGGTGATGGAGGAGGGTGAGGTTGCACACGGTGGAGGTAGGGCTGGTGGTGCAGGTCTTGGGGCGGCGTGGCTTAAGGGAGAGTAGGAGAGGAGAGAAATGGTGTTTAAGGTTTAAGGATGAAAAGGTTTCAAAAATGGAAAATAAAAATAAAAAGGCCTTAAGTACAATAGAAAATAGGGAGGAGGAAGATTGAGACAAGTGTCTCCAAGTACCACGAGTTGTCTAGTTTAGGTTAGTTATAGGATTTAGTGAAAAATAGTTTAATTATCTCGTAATTAATTATACGATGTAAAATTCATTCTTGTCGTACGACCACATACGAAGTCCAAAAATTACAAAACTTGAAATCTCGTTACGTTACAAAATTATGGTTCCAACGAACCTAGTTTCGTCGAATTCGGAGACCGTTTGAAAAATCGCCTTAATTCTAGCTTTAATCGAAATTCGACTGAATTTGCAATTTACGTTTATATATCGTATGCTTACATATGAACTCCGTTTGACTTGAAATTTCAATCCTACCCTTTTTTGACGTTCTGGATCCAATAAATTTGGTTTCGTTGGATTCCGAGACTGTCTCAAAAGTGGTCCTTTTACAGGTTATTAATATAGCATTAAAATACTGATTTTCAAAATCTTCACTTTTAAATTGATTTCAAAAGTTTACTGACCTTGTTTTAAGTCAAATAAAACATAAAATCAAGTTTGAAATTTATTATCAAATTTTATCAAGTCTAAATTCAGCATTTTCCATTTTAAAATTCATTAAAATATATTAAAATTCAAATTTTAAATTGACAAAAAATACGGGTTATTACATCAGACAAGACGTCGAATGATATTTTAGAGGATTGAAACAATAATACTAATGTATCTAAGCATAAAAACTATTAGGGTTTGCCTTATAATCCATGCATAATTAGATTTTAAAAAATACAAGAAATGTAGAAAAACCAATTCCTCTGAATAAAAGCTTTATTAATCCCACCAAAATGATTAAAAAAGTCTTAGAATTGAGAAGAAATCTCAAATTTTGAAAACATAATAGTATATAAAAAAGTCATGCATATCTAATACAATTTTTTACTTGGGAAGCAACATGAATTCCCTTAGGGATACATTCAACAAGCAAATTTTCACTTAGAGAGCAAAAATATGCTGGGCAACTTTTTGCTTAGGAGGCAACCTAAACTTACTCAAACACATATCACATTTCTAATATTGCAATTTAACTTTATATAATTACTTGTGCGAAAGAGCGTTAAGCAGTTAAATAATTTTAGAGATGTAATCTATGTTTCAAAGTATGGACGGATATGAGCCTAGTTTTTTTTAAAGAAGTAGGACATGAGCGTAAAATTTCCTAATTTATTTCAGTGCCAACCCTAATTTTATAACATTTATCCATTACCTAATAGTTCAGTTACTATTAATGCAAACAATTACACCTTTATAATGTAATATATAATAATTGCTATTGCATATTTATGGTAAATATGGACGAATTAACACTACAAGTTACTTGAATCCTAAATAAATCAAGGAACAGTAAAAAGATGACATTTGTTGAATATACATTCAATCAAAAGAATAAAATAAAAAATTGATTTCATTATTTAGAACAACTGTACGTTAACAATTAATGAAATCAGATACATCGAACATGTGTTAATCTGATACATCTTTCTTAAATATCTACAACAAAACAACTAATCATAGATTTAGCAACACTTGGTTGTGAGAATTGAAATATCAAATTTGGTGAAACCAAATAATTTGACATACACAAATTATGAAATTAAAGGCTTACCATTTATAGTTGGAAATGATATTTTCAATGCTACATAGCTTGCTATAATGTATGTATGTATGTATCTATATGTGTGTACTGGGGCTGTCAATGGATATTTTTGGATGCGGCCATATCCGTATCCGCATCCGAAATCATTTTTGGATGTCCGTATCCGCGAATTCGGGCAAAGATCGGATAATTATCCTATCCGCTAGCGATCAACAAATCAAGAAACATAAATAACTGAATTTGGTTTAACATAAATATTTTTCAATCTCACTAATTACTAAAGTGTTAATAATAAACAAATATGGTGAAAAGAAATAGATTTGAGTAGTTAATATGCATTAATTGCATATAACATATACCTCTAACTTAATAAAACAATAAATGTACATATAATTTTAAGCATAATCTTAAAAAAATCGGATGAATAATATCTGGATATGAATGTCTATGTATCTGCATCCGCATCCCTTTTTTTGGATATCAGATATTTATCCGCTTTTCGGATACGGATGCAGACGGATTTCGAATTTTTCGGGTATTCACTGCCAGCCCTATAATGTACACACACAAAAAACCCACTATTATGCATGCACGCACAAATATATGTAATAAAACGTACGGTCATCGAGACTATGGAAAGCCATTCATCTTCGAAAGGAGTAGGTCAACCCAATCCGTGCGTTTAACCCCCTTGGACCTCTATTACACTGGGTTATTTTTGATCAGGGAATAATTGCTTACGGTAGGGGTCGAACTGGTGACCTTCCACCAGGAAGGGGAACTGTAACGACCCAGATTTGTGGTCAATTAATTTTAATCATTTAATATCATTTTAAATGTTGAGTTGATAATATAAGTCAATTTTATATGGTGTTTATCGATTTAATAATCGAATACGATTTAATTTCAAGTATATTGAATTATCGTAATACTAAAAATAATTAATCAATTGAATTCGAAGATAAAACTGAATCGAAACGATTCAGACAATCAACATAAATTTTATTTGAGTATAAACGATAATAATAACAATTTATTATTAAGGAGTTGATTTGTTTTGAATTTAAATTTATATTATATCGATTTAATATGATACTTACGAACAGTAATTTTACAAATGACCTCTGTTTTCGACGAAATCAATTTTATTGGGTCCGTAACGTCAAACCATAGCAGTATATCAATTTTCATCATGATTGGAGATAACATGTGGGCGGTTAAACATGAAATTTCAAGCGTAAGTTTCGTGAGGATATTATAATAATAAAAATTTATTAGATAAGTTCAAACTCAAATCAAAATCAAATCGACTTAAATAATGTTTGTACTATGGTAGGCAACCATTTAATAGAGCGTACGATTGGTTCCCCCTCCACCTTTATATAACGCGATGCCCCTCTCTTTCTTTCTTTCTTCCTTCTTATTTCATTCCACAGAGAATTTCCTCTTTCGATTTTTTCTAAAATAAAAAAAAATGCTACTCCTCATTGTCTTGTTTTAATCCAATCCTAATATCAAAACTTAAATCTCACGATAACCCCTTTTCCTCTTTACTTCTTATTTTCATTTCATAGAGAACCATAAGCCTCAAAGAAATAAAAATGGGGGAATCCAATCAAACGTATACATATAAAACCCTAACCTATTTCTCTTCGATCCTACACTAGTTCGTAGCATTCGATTTCGACTCCTGTAAGCTCGACCGTTCATTGCAAACAAGGAAGTGAGCGACATATGGTATTCGAGCTTAAGTAGGTTTAGTAGTGTTTCTCAAGTTCGAACTGTCGTGATTTTTCAATAGGCTTTGTAATCATAATTTAGGTAAATATGATGGAGATTGAAGGAGAAATAATGAGTTGGGGTAACGGCGACGAATGGTTTGTCGCAGTTTGATGTGTGAAGGGTTTGTGTTGGTGTGAAGCGCCTATGGGTTAAATATTTGGGGGACGCAACAGTCTTTAAGGTGTGCGATGATCTATAGACTCGCGAGTGGTGGTGATCAGGGGTTCGATTTTGGTAAAGGTCAGAGACTGGGAATAAAATTTGGAATGTGCATTATGTTGGTTTCTGGTTTGGGTTGTTTCGAGATTAAGGAAGCCGGTGGTGTTTTTTCTGTAGCCAAGAGAAGCCGATGAGAAATTGGTGAGGGAGATTTAGAGCATTGTGTTTTAGGTGGAGATAGCTAAGCCAGTTTGCAAACAATGGTATCGGTATTTTGCAAGAAAAAAATATGATGAGTATAAATTGATGATGAAAGACTGATTGGGAATTCGACTTTCTTTTTGGACTGTGGGATTGTTGGATTGAAGTAACGAGGTAAAGGAGGAAGTTGTAGTTTTGGAACAGAATGGAGAAGGATTTCTAATGCGAATTAAGGTAATTATTTCTAGTTTAGTAATTAATTTTTAATTACATTTAAATAGTTCGATAGCTTAAATAACGAATACAAATTGTTAAATTTATACAAGATCTTATCGAATGGAATTAGTCGTTTGATCCGTAGCTGCAGGATATCTAATCAGGAATTAAAATTGGAATCGGAATGGATCGAAAATAAAAAATCAAGGTGAGTAAACTCACTCTCTGGATTCGTTTATAATTTATTATAAACGAATTTTTATATTAAATAACTTTTGTATGCTGTTTGTTGGTTGTTTGGATGCATTGAAATATTATTGTGGCTATTATATATATATATAAGTTATATTTAGGCTTGATGGTTGTGGCTATTATATATATTGGATATTTCCCGCAGTACTATTAGCGGATGCCCACAGTACCATTAGCGGATGATTTCCCAATGCGCCCTACAATATATATAGTGGATGACCTTCTATACCGTGATATCCTGCCTTGAAGCAGGATGGGTATTATTTATGTTGGCTAGCATCTGTATGGATGCAGGAAAACAGTTGGAGGGATTCAACTGGATTCCTTAAAATTTATTATTATTTGTTTTCATATATATTATCATATATGATGGGTTAGAAAACCCATGATTGATAATTAGGTATTTTAGATGTTTGAATATCACTTGCCCTAAATATTAATATATAAACATATCATGAAAATGAATTTTGAGATTTAAAAGGGAAAATCAATTTTTCTAAAATAGAATTTGAATGGGCTAGGAAATATTAACTTGTTTTGAAATAGAAAAAAACAAGTAGTTGAATTTATAAGCGATGTTTATAAATGAAGTTAAATAAATTATCGTTGGATAATTTGGGAAATGTAAATTCAAATCTGAATTCAAAAAGGGGAATTGAAAATAGTTTCAAAAAGAAATAATGAAATCTATTTTGATGCGAGGAATGTAAATTGAATAAATATAAATCCATGCGGATTTATGATTGGAATTTGACTATGTCGAATTTATAAAAATAATTTATTTCCGAAAAGCATATTTTAATTGTATTCGATAGAAACTGAAATTAAATATGGAATTAGACTGAATACTCCGAAATAAAATTTGGGTTTTAAATAGATTTTAAAATGCAACTTATTTGAATATATAAAACAAGTAAATTTTTAAATGATGTTTATAAATGTAGTGAATTAATTATCATGAGATAATTTGGAATTTTAAATTCAAGTTTGAATTTAAAAACAGAATTTGAAATCGTTCGAAATGGGAACGACGATTTTTATTCCAGAATTCGGAATATAAACGGAATTGAGTTAAATCCAAGTGAGTAAAAATTGGAATTCGATTACATCGAATTTTATAAAATAATTTATTTCTAGAGGATTTGGAATTTAAAATAGAAGATCGAATTATAAATAAATTCATAACTGAATTACAAAAAATCGTCGATTAGGGATAATCAGAAATATTAAGTTAGATTAAGAAATTTGGTTTAATATATATTTGAATATATACGAATCATAGTGCAATTAGTACAAAATAAATCAAGCAATGGTCGTTTTAATGGCAGAAAACCCTCTTCCTCCTCAAATGTCGATTCCCATTAATAGTCATCAAATCGACCCACCTTCAACCCTTCCCCCGAAATCGACCCCCCCAACCCCTCCTGATCCAGCGCCTCCTTCTAGCACCACCCAATCACTTCTTTCTTCTGTCAATCCTCTTTCTTCGTTTGTTGAACCTCCAAGCAACCCAACTACTGTGACGCTAATTAACCCCCAACTGAATCATCAATGTGCTTGGACTTTCTTGATTCATTGTCTGCCTCGCAACGCCGGGAAGTACAAGCCCGTTGATATGCAACCTATCTTTGAAGGTGAAGTCATGAAGCACACTGATGCTATTGTGGACACTGGAATAGCTGTGTGGAAAGACAATCTTGTTGGTTTTTTTCCTAGATAAACCGCTTTCCTTCTCGACTGTTAAACAAAAATGTAGAGCTGTGTGGAAACCAAAAGGTGATCTAAAAATCAGATCTGATGGTGTGCTTTTCACCTTTCAACTTGCTTGCGTTGATGATAAAGAGAGAGCTCTTACGGCGGATCCTATAATAATTCAAAGTAAGATTTTTATAATTAAGTCGTATGTCCCCAATGTCAGTAATGTACGAGGTATGATTAATCTGTTCCATAGTGGGTTATTTTCACTAATATTCCTCTTTACTTATGGTCGCACACTGGTATAAAGTGGCTAGCATATCAGCTAGGCAAACCGATATGTTTAGATGAATCGACTGAGAGTCTGGATAGATTGAGTTATGCGAAATGTCTGATAGAGATAAAACCAAACAAAGAGCCTGTTGACGACTTCTTAGTTACTTTGCCTGATGGCGGGACTCAGAGAGTTAAAGCAACATATTTATGGAAACCAGAACTCTTCATCAATTGTTGTGTTTTTGGACACAAGCAAGAAGAGTGTGAAGCAAATAAGACCAAGGAAATAACCGCAATGAGCAATACAACAAGGAAGTGGAACAAGCAAACAATGATGGTATGAAAATGGGCAAAGAGAAACCCATTCCTTACGTTCAGTTACCAGTGAATAGAAAGAATAATTTTCAGGAGTAGAAACAACTGAAACAATATGACACACCATGGCATAAGATTGAGAGGAACAAAAACAAAGTTGCTTTCAAGACCACCAAAGCTCCATATAAAGCTAAATCATTTACTCCACAATAACCAATCTATAAAAGGAAAGAAATTAGTCTTGTGGACTTTTTGTTAGAAAATAGAGAAATAAGATATACACACAACATTAAACAACCGACAGGCAAAGCCTTGGTCAATTCTACTGTTAATCTTGAACCTGTTTTATCAAGAACAGTTTTAGTGCTCTTCTTGAATGTGGAGAATCTTCCACAAACAAGACAAGTAATATAAATCTAGAGAGTAAAACTGTCACAGAGAACCATGCTCATGAGGCATCTCAAACTCAGCAAGGTAAAGTGCATGGTCTGTCTATATCTTACACTCAGCTAGCAAAGAAGGTTCTCCCACAACAACTTCCTATAATCCACGAGGATCATATGCTAGCAAATAATAGGAGCAGCATCAGCATTCTTGGAAAAGGGCCAACAAATGTTACTGTTAGAGACCATTCTATTTGTCAATTGAAGACACTTGGTTTGGTGAGTGAAAAAGTGCAGGAAAAGGGTTCAGAGTCAACTATCAATGACAAAGGGGGTAACAATCACTTGTGATGCATCTAATAGCTTCTCAAGTACCAAAAGTGGCGATGCTACAAATACCTTGTCTGGTTCCAAAAGTGATGATGGAGCATAAGTCTTTACAGACATGAATTTTGAGCCTGGAATTCTAGAAAACATGCCACAACTGTCTATCTCCAATGTGTGCATGCTCAAAGATAGTTTCGAAGCAATGTTAGGTAGACAAGAAATATAAGGCAAAGAAAAACTCCAAGCAAAGACAATGCTGTAGCGAGTTCTAAAGAAGCAGATCAAATAGTGCGCATTTACAGTGAAATACAACCACTGCCAGGATTCAAAGAAATAACTGAATCTCAATTTTATTCTGCTGACAAGAGCAACATAGTCACACAGAAATGTTGCAAACTATCTAAGTATGATACACCTAAGGTGAGTGATGAAGATAACAACGTTAAGACCAAATCTATATCACGGAATGCAGAAAAACATCTAGAGTTTAATAATGATGCATAAGATTTGTACATGGAACATAAGAGGGGCACACTTGGATATAAAGCTTGATAGATGCAAAATATTCATAAGAAAATTTAATTTATCCGTGTTAGCACTGCTGGAAACCAAATTAAACGAGCAACTTTCAACCAAAGCAACCAGGTACGTTAATCCAAATTGGCATGTGTTACATAATTTAGTGGATGCTAATTACGGTAGAATTTCAGTTATGTTTGATCCTATTATATATCAACTTACCAGAATCATCTCCTCTAGTCAGTATTTGCATTGCAAGAATTATCATATTCCCTCTTCTACTATATTTTATATCACTTTTTCTACGGCCATAATTCATCTGTAGCTAGAGAATTTTTTTTAATCTTTTGCCGTCTCTGAAGAGAAAACTTGAACCTTTGTTAGTTTGCGGGGATTTCAATTCCCGCTTAAATTAACTGATAGAATTGGTAGCACCACTCTTTCCATTTCTAAAATTGGACACATTAATTTGGTGATCATGAACTCTAATCATATAGAAATTAACTCTTTTGGTCCTGATTACATGTGGAATAATTGTAATAGGAATGGTATTCATACTTTTTCTAGAACAGATCACTCCTTTTGTAACTCTGCAACCCTTGATATATGGCATAGTTTAGTTAATGAGCTTGCAATGCCTATTCTCTCCGACCATTTGCCTCAAATTATTGAGAGGAAACCTGCTTTTAAATTCTTTGATATATGGATCAAACATTGTGAATTTATTGGCATTGTGAAAGAAGCTTGGGAAGTTCCGTGTTTTGGTAACCCGATGTTTAAACTTAACAAAAAATACAAAGCTCTTAAGAATGCTCTCAAAGATTGGTCTGCCAAGAATTTTGGGAATGGTTGTTTGAGGTCTCATGCTCTTGAAAGTCAACTTATGCAAATTCAAACCAATATGCTTCGGAACCCTCTTGATGCTACACTACCACCTTTAGAACATGACATGGCATGTCAACACAAAGAAGCTTTGACGATGGAATCCAACATGAGGAAGCAAAAAGCTAGAATTCAGTGGTTTGAAGATGGTGGCAGGAATTCTGCGTACTTTCATGTAGCACTTAAAGCGAAACATGTTAGAGAATCGGTACATTCCATCATGGATGAGCAAGGGCAGGTACATACAAATCTAAATTCAATTCAAAATGCTTTTATTTCTTATTACTCTAATCTTTTTTGTAATAGTGATAATTTTGAACCTCAAATCGATGAAATCAACCCTTTGATACTACCTAAGCTAAGTCATGACATGAAACAATATGTGTGCAACACTATCACTGACGAAGAATTTAAACAAGCTATGTTCCCACTTAATAAACACTCATGTGGAGGTCCTGATGGTTATAATGTTGTTTTTACATAAATTGTTGGAATATTGTTAGCAATGATGTGTGTAATGCAGTTAAACATTTTTTCAAAAGGGGTAGTATGTTTCATTCTTTTAGTAACACTGTTATTGCCCTTATCCCGAAAAAGAGAAATGCTAACAATGTGAATGCCTTTCGTCCTATTTCTTGTTGTAACACAATCTACAAATGCATCTAAAAAATTATAGCTAGTAGATTTAAACATGTTCTCCCCATGCTCATTTCTGCTAATCAGTCGGCTTTTTTACCAAATAGAAATATTCTGGATAATGTTCTTGTAGCCCATGAACTTATCAAAGGTTATAATACCTAGAATATTTCCCCTAGATCCATGATTAAGCTAGACATTAGAAAGTCTTTTGACATGTTGCAATGGTCTTCTATAATTAGAATTCTTAGCTTCATGAATTTCCCTGCTTATTTTTTTGGCTTGGGTTCACACTTGTATTAGTTCAGCCCATTTCTCCATCAATGTCGACGGCACTCCTGTTGGATTTTTTGAAAGCAAACAAGGTATAAGACACGGTGATCCTATTTCTTCGTATATTTTTATCACTGTCATGGAACTGTTAACTAGAATGCTAGATAAACTGGTTGCGGATAATTTTTTTGACCTTCATCCTAAATGTAAAAACTCTTGCATTACATCCCTTATGTTTGTTGATGGTTTGATTATATTTTACAAGCCGAATGATAAAACTTTATCCAATATTATGTCAACTCTTCAAAAAAATTATTCTCTTACAGGTTTGGAAATAAAACTTGAAAAATCTAATATTATGCTTGTTGGTGTCAGTCAAGAACGAAGGCTGTATATTCAGAATTTCACCGGACTAACTTGTAGTGACACGACTCTTTCTTATCTAGGATTGCCTATAGAGACTTCTTGAATCACTACACAGCAATGCTTACCCCTGTTTGATAGAATCACTAATAGATTTAACTATTGATCCACTAGCTTCCTTAGTCAAGCTGGTAGATTAACTTTGATCAAGTCTGTTATCATATCCATGCAAGTATACTGGTCTAGGACCTATTTACTTCCTAATAAGTTGCACAATATGATTAGGTCTGCCTGTTTGAAATTTCTTTGGAAAGGTAATATTCATGCTAAATATTTAGCTCCTATATCGTATGATAAAATTACTAGACCTATTAGCAAAGGAGGGCTAGGCATTGTTAATACAAAAATATGGAATATGTCAGCAGTTGCTAAGCATTTCAATGATATTCTTAACAAAAAACCTAGTCTTTGGGTTAGTTGGTCTTTGAAGCATGTTCTTAAAGGCCAAAATATCTGATCCTTAAGAACTCTTCAAGGATATAGTTAGACATGGAAATGCATTAACAAGTTAAAATTTAAAATTCTCCCTCATTTCAAATATGGGTTTGCGGGTTATGATTATATTAGGTTCTGGGATGATCCTTGGATAGATTATGGTCTCATCCTTAATGATAAAGTGACGTATCTTGAAAAGCGTGGCTCGCATATCCATGCCGATAGCTTAGTTGGTGACTTTCTTGTTCATGACAAACTTTGTATGCCCAGCTCCTCTATATGCAATATCCAACAAATTTGGAATCGAATTGATGAAATCAACGGCCAACCTATCACACTTCTTACTTCTTTGTGGAATTGGCAAGGTGAGAATTTCCATATTAAAAATATGTACTACGTTATGTCAGATGCTTCATCGCACATTAATTGCAGATGGCACAAAAGAATCTGGAAAAGGGAAAATAGTGCGAAGGAGAGCATGCTCTTATGGAAAGTCATCAATCAAGCAATTTTGATGAGGCAAAGGCTTGCTGATTTTGGAATGCAATTGCAACTTGACTGTGTACTTTTTGGCGTTGAAATAGAAACCTGGCAGCACTTGTTTTTTGAGTGTGGTACTGTTCAAATACTTTGCAAAGATGTGCTTTAGCAAGTTGGTCTACATAACTTTCTAGCAACAAGTACACGACAATGGAACTTTTTCAACAGAAATGCAGGCGTTAAAAGGCCAAGGACAAAGTTAATCAACTTCTTGCTAAAAAAGATCATGCACAGCATATGGCAGTAGAGAAATGCTTGTACTTTTGATAATGGGAACTCTTTAACTGTCACGCAATGGAAGCAACAACTATGGAAGGATGTAAGAAACGGTTTGAAATTTCTTAGATTTACTTATGATCCGGGAAATTTTTTAGCATCTGTATTAGCTTTTGAGTTAGCATTTGTGTTGTATTTAAGTGTTCTTCTTCGTAGATTAGAGTTGATGTGCATGTAATCTCTATTCTCCTTTTTGTTGTTTTTCTTTCATTGTTGTCTTGTAATCGTCTTTGTATATCAACAACAGTGGTAGGGGTCTACTCAACCCGTCGGCTTTGCCAAAAAAAGAATACGAATGGAGTTAAAATTTATTAATAAATGAAGTTTAAACATTTATATTTAAATTAAATTAAAACGAACTCGCCGCAATGTGGTAGTTCGTAATTTGACGTTTTGAACTTCAATTGAGTATATATAACTCAACTGAAGTTGGAATTCTCATTGGGACCTATTGAATAATATTTTTCTAATAGAAGAGAAAATTTTGGATTTTATCTTAAAGATTTTGAGTTATGTCAAAATCAAATTTTCAGAAAAACAGCGCTATAATTATTTATAAACCATTACGGTTTATTAAATAAAATCGAAGGATTTTAAGTTAATAAACTTTGGGTTTTCATTATAAAAATCCAGAGTTGAGTTATAAAATAAATATGAACTCAAGTTGAGTAAGTGAATTTCTATTATAAACAAAAATCAGATTTTTAATTATCGAATAAAGTTAACTAGTTAGAGGAGATTATTTATCGGAGTTTGGATCGAAATTGGACTTTGGATTAGTGAATGGGGTTTGTGAATTTATATTCGAAATCGAATATGAAACTTGAGTTGGAAATGACAATTGGTTGTTTATAAGCAAATTAAAAATATGTATGAATGTGATATGTTCAAATAAAAAGTAAAATAGGCAAAAGAGCTAATTATAGAATGAATTAGCAAAGTGAGTTAAAAACGATTGGGTTGAGTTGGAGTAAATTGGGAATGGTTAAATATATGTTAAGCAGATTTGGAATGAAGAGAATGAAGATTATATTTTGAGTGCCCAACAAAAAGGTACATGTTTAAATTCCATATGAGATTTTATGAGCCTACTGGGCAAGCTGCTTGGCTTTTTTATTTTCTTTTTGAATGGAAAGAGGTTAAAGAGGCGATTTGTAGTTGTACCGATTGAGCCGTACAAAGGAGAAGCTAACAAAATTTTCCGGAAATTTAAGGAGTTGGAATATTTTTAAGAAAATTTGATAAGTAGAAATAAATACATATAGAATTCAATAAGGAAACGAACTTAAAATAGAATATTATAAACAAAAAGGAAATCTATAAATTTAAATTTGGTAAGAATAGAAAAGAGAAACGTATACAATTTTAAAAAATGGATAATTGGCCTTGCCAAAAAAATGGATAATTGGTTTTATATAATGTTGATTATTCATGATAAGCAGTTTTGTCCATTTTGAAGTGAAGAATGTTATTCAATCAAGGTCTGAGAGGTAGTTATACCCCCAACTTGATTTATTTCATTATTAACTGATAAATAGAAAGATTCAGTCACGAAGATCAATGTTTAAATAAGATTTAGTTGAATGCAGTATTTTGGGTTGTTGTAACGATGTTTTACATAACATTCGTTTTAACCGAAGTAAGTGGAATTTTGGAAATATAATAATAAATATTTCCCAAGTATAGAAACAAATGAGTTCGAAAAGATATAAGTAATTGGAATGTTTTCCAATTATAAATAGAAGATATTTTCTAAGTATTAAAAATAATAAAAGAAGGTGATATATGAAAATGTTTTCCAAATAGCGTAAGAGGCCAAGATGATTGATGAAAATATTGGGTTAATAAATATTGATATGGAAATGGAGAAGTGATTTAATTAATGAAATATTAATTAAGGGGATCAGTGATGGTTTGACGCTTTGGATGAAATGTTTGTTTTTTTTCTTCGATGGTTAAATAACTGACTACCGAAGTATTGGCAATATCGTTGTCAAAATGGAGAGAACGGTTGGATTATTATCTTGGAACCACTCCATATTGGCAGTAGCATTGCGAATCAGATTACATGAAGACAATCGAAGATAAGGTAAAATGCAAGGCTTTTTCTGTTAATCCTAGGTAGAAATTACCAAAGATGGATTAAAAAAATTGTGCCTTCGGTTTCGTTCATCCCCAGAACGAACTCTGATAGAGTATTTCAAATGATCACATTTGTTGGTCTGTACAAATATACATATGGTGGCGGAGAATTTATTCTCTTAGCATAATATCCAGATATATTTATGCAAATCAATTAATGATTAACGAATTTGATGATGTGGCATTCAAAGTGAATGAAGATGTGGAATGTCAAAAGATAAGCGTGGCCTCAAGCCTCACAACCGGGAAATGGTATAAAATCGTGTAGGTCGCATGACTAAGTGGGCAGCTCCCAATTAGGATGTATCATCACCTGATATAGAGGAGATGTTGTCCATTCGGGAAATGGTTGTTGATCCCAACCCTTGGTGTTAATACATTCGTAACACTCAAGCGAAATGAGTGGTCGGTCACGTTTAGCCTAGGTTGCAAGATGTTCTTATTGAACCCGGTGTATTCCTTTCACTGTTTCAAATCTCGCAAATATCGCCCGAGATCTCCTTTGAGATCTCGTTTTGGGCTCCTTCCGAAACGAAACAACAAATATCACTCTAAATCTCTTTTTGAATATATTGCCCGAGATATTGCGATATCGAACGATATATCGACCGAGACGAAATACTGGAATATCATCCGAGATCTTAGTTTTTTTGGTTAAAATTTAAATTTTTGCCTGAACTAGAACTATAATTAAAAGACTCAAATCTAGCCATATCAATCTTTTGTTATTTTACATTTTGCATGTTAAATGACTATATTGTATGTTCGTATATGTTTTACAATGCTTATGATTTTCATGTTTTTCTTTTTACATACATGTTACTTATAAAATTATGTATTTTATGGTCTACTTATGCTGAATTTTTTTTTGATGTTTTGGGTCCTTTTAATGTTTCCTATCTAACAATATTTCTTTTTTAAGCATTCAAAGTATGAATGATCTTTCGCAAAATAAAGAATAATAAAGTTATTTTGCATTTTAAGTTTAAGTTACTATGTTTTTAATAACACTCATAAAAATCATTAACATATCATGTACCTCGAGATTGTTCCGATATGAACTTTCAGACCCGAGATGGAAATCCGAGATGAACTCCCGAGTTAGACTCATCTCGTCCGAGATCTCCCCAGATACGAGACCGAGTCTATAAAATCCCTGAGACGAAACGCGTATATCCGAGAGCTTAAAACCTTGATTCCTTTCTAGAGATATACTATCGGAAGGTGGTCCCATACCTTGCCAATTGGAATCCATTATCCGATAATAGCCCGCGTTTTTTGATTGTATACTATGTGTGTGGAGCGTGAGATGTAAGCATTCTGCTAGATTGCTATTTACTTGATCTAGACGCTATTATAATATCAGAATAGTATTGATTTTAAAGAATATTTTGGGTTATTATAAGGGAAAAACCATCCGTGTTTATGTTTGGATCGGTCTTACGATTATTCTTTCTTTTAAATGGATTTTTTAAAAGTTAACAAGTGGTTGGAGTTTACTCACACCAATCTCATGACTGACCCAAAGTTTATTTTGTTTTGTTTTACCCTAAAATCTTGGGGGCCCAAATTTGTATGGGCATTCAAGTAGTTCAGGTGTTTACAAATACTTGGAGGAGCTTAAAGCAGGAGGCTTCAGTGTTAGTTATCTTGCGTTATTTTCCACTGTGTTGCATATGTAAGTGTGCTCTGATAATGGTATGTGTATGAAGTTAAAACTTTATATTCCAAAAGTTGTTATTTTCCGCTGTTAGTTGTTCAGACTGATAAATATGTCATCGCCATTTGAAAACATTTACAAAAATTTTATTTATTTGGGTTGGTTTTACTAATTTATAACAAAAACATATAACTTTTTAAACTAATTAAAAAAATTGGCCACTTTTTCACATATCAAATACATGTTGCATCTTGGATGCCTCAAGTATTTTTTATTTTTTCCAGTGGGCAACATCTTAGGTACCTCCCACGATATGTTAATTTATATGGGCGACATTTGAAATGCCTTAAATGAGCGACATTTTAGATGCCACCTAGATATAGTTTTGCAGTATTTGGCCAGCCTCTATTTTTCTTCCACCATTCACTTCAAACAAAAAATCATTTCACCTAAAAAAAGTTCTACCAAATTTCATATTTGCACATGAAATTTTAAATTAGCCCGAAGTAGATCTACTTGATAATCGTAAACTTATTCTTCCTATCTATTCTAGAAGGTATGGTATTTTAAACCTTAATTTGTTAATGTTGGTGTTTACATGGTGTGAAGTTTGGTTCATTATCGAAATACTAAAATTCTTGTTTTTTTTTGAACGTAGGATGGCTCCAAAATGTGTTCCAACAATATGTTATTTTGATGGTGAATTGGTGAAGGACTAAGATAATTTGGAAAATATGTTGGAGAGTCATATAAACCAGCGAAACTTGTTAAATGATGTAATTTGGTTCAGTTGAAAGAGTCGATATATAAATCGACCAGGATAAAATCCGATGAATTTGATATAGATTTACTAACCTATGGATTCAGAATCAAAAGCCATTAAAATAGCTAGTAGCGATGTAGAATTAATGTTCTCAGTGACAACGAAACCCATAGAGCGGATTATTTTAAATTGTAGATGGGTATGTGTGGAAGAACCAATAGCACCACAAGTAGTTAACGATGAAATTGAAGACACTAGTAGAAAAGTGGAGACTATCAGAAGTGGCCATGAAAATTCATCGTCAGGCTTTAGTACTTCGTCTATGACAGTGAATTACAATCAGTGACAAGCCTTTTTTGGATATCCACCATGTACGAGTTATCAAATAGTATTCGATACAACTTTCCTTGTTCAACTCAAGAGAGATTTACACATATTATGGAAAGGAGAATAATATTTTGGTAATCTGTTTGATCTCTAACAAATTGTGTTATTATGTAGTTGATAGTTATAGTGTTTTGTTTTTGACCATGTTCTACATCGACCAACACCGTTTAGATATGTCGCCTTCTATTAATAGTATGGATGTAGCGAGTATGCCAGAGAATGACATGTCTTGGATTGATAGTACGCAAGTAAATAATAAAGCCTTAAACTACGATTTTGCAGCTATGGAAGAAAGATTAACTGAAAGTAGTGATGAAATGGAAATGGAGGTGCCTCTTAATGATGGCTTGTGCACTATATAGATAATGGCTAAGTTTATTGTTGCAAATTTACAATTCAAAAATGATATATTTTCGACAATGAGCATCCATAATGACTCTAAAATTGGTATGATTTTTGAGACAAAAGAGAATTCCAAACAATAATTAAGTGAATGGTCAATTCTTTATGCTGTCTATGGCAACCACCGTGACACCCCACGTCCGTTAATGTAACTCTATATAGAATGCATTAAGTTTCGTGAAGCGTTATAGTTAAGTAAGAACATAATATCACAAGATAGACATGTAAAATAGCAGCGGAATTCAAAACTTTATTTAAATAAAAACATCATGGTCCCAAATACTGAGTTTGCATCATAAGTTTGAAATAACCAATTGTATTAATAAATTATCTTGCCAAAAATATCAGAGTACAAAAGCATAAAACCATATTTCCTGTGCGAAGCCATAAGAGAGTTAACAAGAAGTTAAAGCGGTACATCAATATCCAAAATCCAAGCTACGCTGAAAGAATCCAAATCAACTCTAAGGACTCTCACCCTGAGAACTTGGGGGGGGGGGGGGAGGACGGAAGAGAGAGAGAGAGAAGAGGAAACAAAAAGGGTCAGAAATAAAGTCTGGCGAGTCCGGTTACTTTTAAATATAAATAAATAAAAGTATCATGGCAGGTATATAAAAACTGTAAGAACAAGATAATAATAACAAGTGTGAACTGAGCAAGATAAGTTTGAACAGAATATATTACGCTTCTTAAATACATTTCTCTGCACTGCACCAAAACTAGTATCTCAGAAACAGAATGATCCCTATAAATAATGTTCCATTACATTTTCCTGATTGTTAGGTTGCTTGGGTTAACGACACTCAACGCTTATGCACACGTCGTATCCATTTACTTCCCTGTGGATTAACCTAATATGGTATATATGTAGCTACCCCTCAATACTGAGGTACACCCTATGGTATCCCATTCACACGGTCTCCCTCGTAATACCACAATAAATTATGCAGTCCCTCATCCTATGCCGGAGTGACATATGGATATCTATATAACAATGTTACGTTTTGCATATATCTGTCATTACTATGCTACGTAAGCGTACGGGCTGCCACCATCGATCAAATCAGATTTCATTCCGGAGTAATGCCCTCAAGTCTATGATACATCACCCAGAGCAGTCATGCATGTATCTAGACTGTCCCATGTATGTACTGTAATTATAGCTCGATGCCTCAATCGCACGTCCTCTAATGTGCACTGAGTTCCATGGCAGTGCGATACAAGAAACACGGAACTCGATCGGGAGCTTTTCCATACCTGTACAGGCCCGCCTTTAAGAGCCTCAAAATACAGATATTCCTAGGGTCTGTTTTCCATGGTGGCTATGGCCCCTCCTCGGCACCTCCTTCAATTAGTAAAGATTATAAGAGCTAAACGAATGCCCCTAATAACAAACAATCTAAACATCCATTTGGTGTCTTCCCTCAACCACAGTACCCCGACGGTGAAAGGTGAATGGTCTATTGATTTTAGCTCTAATCTTTTCGCATCCCACTAGCTGCCGATGACGGGTATCCGACGATCTATTATCCTTGTTGGTCGTAACCCTTCGCCTCCCCGTTGAGGCAACCGCCGAATAACCCTAGTGTCATCGAATCACAGCATTCTGACTGCAAAGCTACATTTGCAGTCAAAGCCCACCCACCTAGTAGTTACGCGCAGACCCAACCTCTGCGAGCATAGCCTAAACATCTACCACCACACAGAGGACCACTAGGAGCACCTTACATATCTCAGGAAGCCGCGTGCTTCCCCTTCCAGTCATTCGGAGCCGACAGAATAATCAGATAAAAGTGCGCTTCACTCGTGCCTTATAACACCATGATGATCTAACCCGTTGGGTTATTCACCCTCAAACATGCAGACTGGTCCAAGCGTCTCACTTTAATATGTTGTTGGACCCTATGTATAAACATTCTTTCACGCGCTTGCCTTAGCTCATCAGGTTTTCATTTGACTTGGTTATTCACATTCATATTGAATTCTTAATCAAGTTACCAAGTTCCTCTTGCTTATTAATTTTGGTTATATAACTTAACCCATTTAAGTTCATTAATAAGCCCACAACATATTATTCTCTAGATCGTGACCCAAGTTCTATAATCCACAATCCATTTAGTATTCTTTCTTGGTTACGTCATTACAATAACATGTTCTATTTAATATGTTATTAAGTATATCTCAATTCACGTGTTTCCTAATTAACATGTCACTTACCATTTATGATTAAATGTAAGTTATTTCATTTTACAAGTTTTCCTCATTCTTTCTCATTTAATCATAATTCCATCTTATCATTGTTTACTTATTAACTTAGTTCTCTTAACTAAGGTTTACTAATAAGTTTCATTTCCATAAATATAACTTATGTTGTCATCATCCGTAGATTACAGATCCTTGTTCTTGTAAATAACTTAATTTACAATTAAGTACAACTTATACCCTTACATAAGTTATTCTATCCCCTTTTTCATTTATTATAATCTAAATTATAATTTCCACTTGTACCTAGGACAAGCCTAAACATCTTATTTTTTCTGTTCATACATGTTAATGCCCTAGACCTCTCACATTAAGTCAGCCACTTGTGGATGCTGGATATGACGGGCGACTCCTGGTAGACTTAAATCACAAGTTTAGACTTAACCTCGTGTCATGGTGTTGTTATGCATTAGACCCCTCACATTAGATTAGCCACTTGTGGTCACCGGATATGCAGGGCGGCTCCGGGCAGACTTATACCACAAGTGTAATCTAACCTCGTGTCTAAGCGTTTAACGGTTCCATTGTTTTAGGCATATTCATATTAATAAATTTCCCTATTCCAAATATAGATTTTCATTCCCCTTTTTAATTCCTATTTCATTATGCACAATATGCCCTTTTCCCAAGTCATAAGTCAAGATATATATATATATATATATATATATATATATATATAATACCCAAATCCGTATTCACATATTTGCTAATCTATGTCCCTGATTCATATTCACATATTTCAGTACAAGTTATGCCCAAATTCATATTCACATTTATTCCAATTTACGCCTAAATCATATTTTTCATATGTTCCAATTTATGCTAAATCATATTTTACATATGTTCCAATTTATGCCAAATCATTTTTACATATGTTCCAATTTACGCCCAAATCATATTTTACACATTCCAATACAAGTTATACCCAGATTCATGTTCACATATTTTCCAATGTATGCCTAACTTCATATTCATATTATCCAATATGAAATATGCCCCTAAATCCATATTCTTATATTTCCCAATTTTATGTCCAAATTATATTCATATTTTCCAATACCAATTATGCACCAAATTATGTCTTTCCTGATCGTTCCCAATTTCGCACGTTCGCATATTTCAGCGTTAGGCCTAGGCTCGAATGTAGCCTGGCTATAAAAATAAAAAAGGGAAAAGAGGGAGAGAAAATAATCAGAACATGCATAATAACGAATCAGTAATATAACGGTAGAATAGGCATATTATGACAAGATTAGGCATGGTGACGATATGAACATATAAAGGCAGATCTGATAATTATGTCATAACAGAACTTATTTAGGCATAGATCCAATATCCAATTTTTATATACATATTATGATTACCAATTAAATATTTGGATCTAAAAATAACATGAACCCATAGTGAATAGACCTAAGGAAATGGATCCAAATAACTAAGAAGAACACGTTGGGTTTGTTGTTGTAGCCATCGTTGAATTTGTATAAAGTTTGCTGAATTAGATTTAGAGAAGAATAGGCTATTCAATTTACGTTGCAGCAGAGCTCCGACATCGCTACCATTTTTTAGACGAATAAAAGCTAGGTTTATGGTCCTTTATATAGCCTAGGGTTCACGAATCTAGCTCAGAATAGCGTCTATATTCAAAAAGACGTATCTTCCTAGATCAACGCAGGTGGGTCGACCCCCTACTATGGTGTCGACTCCCGGAGTCGACCCAGCAGGGTCTCGGGTCGACCCCAAAAGGTCGGCCCTTCCGCCCAAAACTCGCGCCTGATTCGAATTTTGCTGATTTTTGAATTTCTTTGAATTATATATACATATATATATATTCCTTATATGCATAAAACTTCAAACTTTAATAACTTCTTCATACGGAGTCCGTTTTATGCAAACTTGGTGTCTATCTTGACCAGAATTCCGAGACGTGCAGTCCGTTTTACTTAATTCTAAATATTAAATTAGGTTTTCCTTAATTTATTGTTAACAACTTATTTCAAATTAATTATTCTTTGATTTATCATCTTTGGTGTCATTAAAATTACGGGGTGTTGCAGCCACCCCATACTACTTGCATGTAATTGAGTGAAATAGTGTGTTGTGGCATGCCAAGCTAGTATAGGCCGGTCATCATGAGTGATAATCATAAGCAGACCTGTCATATATCTCACAATGCATGGAAAATATATAATAAATAATTATAGACAGTAATGTAGTGATAAATGACATAACACAAAGACACTGAAATATCATCAAAACCATAGAGTCATGTACATGAAATCCATAATATCTAAATACATGTCATCCTTACTACATATCTCAGAGTATGCTCATAAGAGGAAAGCAATATATATAAATAACTTTATGCTATAGCTCCTCTAAGCTCGTCCCCGACCTGACACTTCATATAACCTGACCCACTATTTAGTCTATTTACCTGCATCATCGATGAATACCTAAGATAATAAGAAGGAAACATAAAACCTTGTGTCAGACAACAGTCTGATGTGAGCGATAAAATCTATCAAAAGTTATACCACAAAATATGTAGTATACAGGTTAAATCTCATATGTGACCTGTCTCTGCAACCAAAGAGCCGGCACATAATAATATCATGGTATATATGCTACACAAAGTAATAACATATGAAGTGAGCGAAGTCACAAGATGAGAGAATCTATCTAGCCCTCTCGGCTATCATTCCCTATCTTCTCTAAGCCCTATCGGTGATAGTCTACCTAAGTGGTGAAAGTGAAAGTGTAAGTGAAAAAGCAACCATAATAACCATCATCCAAATCCTAATTATCAACTTCTAAAGCCGTGAATGCATTGATGCTTGTATGACAACCCCAACTGAGAATTAATGGAAATCCCGGTTCTAGTAGAAACTCTGTGCTTCGCCAGCAATAGGTGCTAATTCCAAACATTTGTCGTCATATATTGGTACTCTAGCAAGGGAGATGGTGCCTTTTACCATTAGCACATGGAGGAACGTCGGTGACGATTTGAGGGATGATCTCTGGACTTGTATAGAGGTACGTACTGATATTTGACTTGTATACCATATGTCGGCTTTCAATAGTAAATTATGGCTTTCAATAGTAAATTCTGTGAATGATAAATTCTGGCTTGTGTACGATTTGAGGGATGATATGTGAATAATAAATTCTGGCTTTCAATAGTAAATTCTGGCTTTAAGTTGTATTTAATTTTACTGATTCTATGTTATTTATGTTAGGGAGTACTTATATGTCTCAATATTAAAAGCAACATATTATATGCCTGCTATAGTTCTCTTTATAATGACATATGCATTATGCACATTGCAATACTGTTACATATTATATGTCTCAATATTCAAAGCAACAAATTATATACCTGCTGTGGTACAACATTGCATTTTGCAATACTGTTAGAGACTAATCTGCTGTTTTTTTTTTTTTTTTTGTGTGCGCGCAGTCAAGATTCAAGGTAGATATGGTGTATAAGGATTACTTGTTAATGATAATAGGACAGCGGTGGAAGGAGTCGAAATCAAGGTTAGTTGCAGCTATCAAAAAAGCGTCTCAAAATCCCGACTCTACCGATACTTTAGCAAGCCTAAAACCGTTCAATATAAAGAGCGATGACGAGTGGAATGCTTTTGTAACTGAAAAATTGTCAGAAAAGTTTGAGGTGGTTATTTTTGTCTTACTGAGTTTAACTGTTAAATATATTACATTTTCCTATATCATATTTACTGAATTGATTTTATAGGCAACAAGCCAAAGATTCAAAAGCATTAGAGAAAAGAATAAAGTTCCACACACCATGAGCAGAAAAGGTTATGCAAGATTGGAAGAAGAAATGGTAAAAAAATATTGTTAAAGCAACTATTATATGTTATCACATGAAAAATTCTGAAGCTGTTAAGCTATTTTTGCAGAAAAAGGAAACGTCAACATCTACTATCACTAGAGACGAATTGTGGTGCAAAGGCCACACTAGAAAAGATGGAAAACCTCCGAATTCAATTGCTGCCGAATGCATAGTAAGAATAAGTTCAAATATACAATATCAGAAACTGTTGCTATTGTTAACGTAGTTTTAATTTTAATTTCTGAATTTTGGTTGTTTTTTAATTTGTAGTCTAAGATAAACGAGCATCATAATGCCGCAAGTCAGGATACTCATGGAGCAACATCAGTTACTCAAGATGGCGTGTCGAAGCTTTTTGGTCAGGAGCATGGAGGACGTGTAAGAGGGCTTGGTTTTGGGGTTGTACCATCTCAGCTTCGTATTCGGGGTAGCTCATCAGGTGAAGTACATGCATTGCGAAACCAAGTTAGTGGATTGGAGACCAAAGTACAGGAGCTCACTACGATGTTGATGGTAAGTGTTAATTAGAAATTTATTTTAACGGCGATTTTTCCTGTTTTCCTGTTAATTAGAAACCAAGTTATTGTCGGTTTCCGGTTCCGTTCCGGATATTTCGGAATTTCCGGTAAATTCCCGGTTTGATAATTGCGGTGTGGTTTTCTCATGCTGATTTTCCAGATTGACCCATGTTATTCCATTATAATGCTCCGGTTACATCGATTATTTGACCAATTGCATTTTCTTTTCGTAGCCAACGGTACCAATCAGTAGTGGGTAATGTTTTAAAACAACTCGGAAAAAACAGTGTGACCAGACCCAGTGCCACTCTAACCCAAACTATTTATCTAGGGGTTTCTGCCATGTATATATATATTCCTCAGAAATCCATTTATCCAGCAGTTTACAGAGCCTACTCGAACATTTTCCTCCTCTCTCTTTATGGTCCTGTTTCTAAACCTTTAGCATTGTTTTTTGGAACAAATATCTGCTTCCAGCTTTCATCTTAAATTGCAACTGTTTGTCGCAAGGTTTATTATCATTAGGATTTAGGCTAAAAGCCTTTAGATCCGATTTTTCAACACTCTGCAGAATTCTAGGTATTATGGTAAGCAAAATTTATATTATTCATCAAGCTTGGTTAATTAGTTTTTGGCGTGATTTGTGCTATGTAGAGAAGAATCGTTCGGATTCTCATTGGTTTGTTGTCAAATGGAAATAAGATTTTAACCAGCTACGTCCGACTTATTTCTTCTATCAATTAAATTGAAGTTTATTTAATTTTTTCAACGTTCATCAATTTATTCCTACTCTTTGATTCGGGATCTGTCGGCTATTTCCTATTAGTTCCGGCATTATGTATGAAATAAAGTTATTTTTGTTTGCCTTCGATTTTTTATATTGAAATAAGAATCATTTCAATTTTTTATATTGCAAGACGATGCTAAGATGGTATGAGTCTGAATTCAGTGTGGATATATTCTTACATTGGCCTTCAATCTGATTGCCTTCGATTTGCTTTGTGTTATTTAACTTATTTCGGAGAGTTTTCAAATTAATACCTTAATTCTTCATAGTATGGTTGTATTAAACAAATACTCCTATTTGTGATTTTCGGGATCTGCTGGTGCTGGGTTGCTGATCAATAAACATAGGCTCCAAAATTTTAAAAAGAACCAGCAATCGCCTATGGGCTGTGGCATTTTGCTGCCGTAGCATGGAGCCAATAATAAAAACTTCACCAGAGGTAGAATGCCTTGGATTATTCTCATGATCCTTTGCCACGATATCTGGTTACATTTTAACACTTTTTTCTTTTAATTCTTAATCTCCCAGGTTAAAGAAATAAGACATGGCCGTTTGTACAATGTTTGTTCTTGGACATAACCCATTATGTCTCTACAATTGAAAAAAAATATTAAAAAAAGAGCAAAGCAAAATGCCTTTTTTTTTTTTCATAATGTGTTTCAAATTTACGGCTTCCCAATTGTGCTAGTTTTATATGACCAAAATCATATTTTGTGCTAATTTTATATGACCTATGTATATGCAATCTTTACAGGATCTAAAAGAAAAGCAAGCTAATGCAGGAAATCCAGCAAATCCTGATCCTAATACGCCTCAGGTACCCTTTTTTATTGGTATAATTGATAAAAAGATGTAACATTTCATTGAAATGCTTTTACCGAACTGTGAAATTTTAGGGTGATTTTAAGGACAGTAAATGGAGGGGGGTTGGGTACTGTTAAACTAAATTACCGCGCATTAGAAGCTGAAGAACTTTTTAACGTAAACTAAATTCAATTTGGAATAACCTTTGTGTTTATACTGTTATCTAAAACATGCTAAAATTAGGGTACTTTATTTTTGAAAGTGAGGTGTTCATCTTTTATTATTATTGTATTCATACAACAGTAAAGGAAATTTCTCATTTCTAGATCTTACTTCACATAGTTAATCACTTCCAGTCATATATAAGTGTAGTCAACTAATAATCTATCAAAGTACTCATATCTATACCCACACTAGATTAAATTCAGAGAGTTTGCACAGAGTTTATTCACAAAAGATCCACTGTTTTCATATTTCGTCCAGTTTTTGACATGAAGAACAATTAGTTACACATACATATTCACAAACATATATGCATATATATATGTGTGTGTGTGTGTGTGTGCGCGCGCGCGCCTGCATCATACTATATTCAATCACTAAGGGTTTAAAAAGAAAGAGTTTGCAGATGTATTACTGTGTTTTTCTATTGTGTTCACTATCTTTACCATTCTCAGGTTTTATAATTACATTCGTAGATTAAACAAAAATAAGGAAATTATTTGTAAAATAAATAAAGATAACAATCCATTACACATAAATTTCATAGATTCAACTCATCCACTCTTTGTTCCTAGCTTAGAAAGACGCTTCTGGTGGTGTTGTTCTGTCGTTAAATCTATTGCATTGTTCTCACAATACAACTGGCAGTAACTGAAACTGCTCCACTCAACAGCCATCAAATTAACTTAAACTTAGTCGTGTGTCTTGTCTTTGATTATACATAAGCCTTTGATTATACATAAGTGCTTACTGTCTATGATGCATAAGCCTTGGATTATACATAAGTGCTTACTGTCTTTTGTATTTAGTTCCATGTATTTATTTGCCTCACTTTCTGTTTTTAGTTTCAAGTTCAGATTTTCTAGATTTTTTTTTTGTTTGCAGTCACACCGTGGAAGCAATACCTTGGCAGTTCAACTGTCTAAACAAAATGGAAAGCATGCACCTGAAAATGGAAAGCAGGCACCTGAAAATGGAAAGCAATCAGCTGAAAATGAAAAGCATCCATCTGAAACTGACGGCAGCAAAACAGAAAAACAGTCTAAGCAGAAAAATCCGGCCAGAAAAACAGCAGTGCAAGCTGATGGAAATGAGGGCAGAAAGTGTAAGATATTGAATTGGGAAAAACAAGTTGTTGCGGAAGGAAGAGTGGCATCCACTGATCCAGAAGCTTTGGTGCACTTTAAAAAACTTGGATCGCAAGGCTGGAAAGTTTGGATTGACGTGGCGGTGGATCCAGAAGCATTCTTGTGGAAGCCGAATTCCGCAATGACTACTATTGGAGAAGCTGTTGGATCAACTGTGGTCTGGAATAAAAATTACGTTGCCTTCAGCTAGAGTGCTTTCGTAGGGTATGCTTTCGTAGACATTCCATCTTTCTTATGTACATATTGGGTTAAATCATGCATGTATTATGAAACGGTTGTGTTTTTGGTGACACGGTTATGTTATGTATATATTGGGTTATGTTTTTGGTGACACGGTTAAGTTGGTGATGTACTACGTACTTGCGTGTTATGTTGATCGAATATTATGTTAAGTAATATATATAAATGATTCTGTGTACTAATATTTGTTGCATTGAAATGTGAATCATATTATCAGTAATATATATGAATTTGTTTTACTAGTCAGGTCCATGCAAATTACAACAGAAAAAAAAGTTGTAATAAGTCATGTTACAACGGTGTGAAAATGTTGTAATATAAATCAATTCACAACGGTGGAAAAATGTTGTAATATCAATGAAATTACAACGGTGCAGACATGTTGTTATATAAATGAACACAACATTATTACAAAATCTACAACAACGGGGATAAAAGTTGTAATATAGTTTATTACAACGGTGATAAAAGTTGTTATACGTATACTCTAACTGTACTATAGTATATACGACAACTTGTAAAAATTTTTATTACAACGGTTGATAACTGTTGTTAAATAATCCTATTACAACGGTGCTGCAACGGTGCAGAAAAGTTGTAATAAAAAATAATATATTACCACGTCTGCATACACGACGGTGGGGGCACCGTTGTAAAATGATATTACAACGGTGTTGCACCGTTGTAATAGGGTGAATTTGTTGTAGTGGCACGTCCCCTTCTGGCCTAGGTTCTCCATCTAGGCTACACAATCCTACTGATAATGAGCGTCCCCACGATACCCTACTTTGAGCTTTACTAGAACACTCCGAGCTATCAACGATTCCTTAGCAAAACACTGGCAGAGTTACTTCTCTTTGTGAGTCCAAATTAAATTCTAAGCTCCCTTAGCCAATCCATTATCGTAAAGCCTCGCTAACACAAGTTACTTCAATCCTTACAGCTCGTTTGCCACAAGTCGTCATTTGCCGTGAATTGCTTTTGTATCAGTAGTTAGGTTCCCAATGTACTAACCGTGCTTCTCCTACGACCTAGTCCCCATCTGAGTCCTCTTCGAAAAACTTATTTCTCGATCATGCCATAACTCTCAATCAAGAGTAGTAACTGTCAAACCAAGACCATCAATATTGTAACGAACAGGTGATTATGACATTTTTAAATATAATTAATTTAAAATTTAACGATAAAATTGATGTTTAGATTTCGAGTTCGACATAGAATTTGGAATGTTATCTAATGGAATTTTCTTTTAGATAAGAATTCTTTGTATATTTATTTTAATATAAACATTTTGCCAAATTAATGTGGATTACTAAATTTGGATACTTAACGTGTAATTCTTTTGTTACCTTAATATGAACATTGTCAAAGAAACGTTATTAACTCATTTGAATTTAATTTTAAGTGGAACTTTTTTTTTTTTTTGTAAATTTAATTCTTTTCAATATGAATTGTTTGTCGAAACAAATATTTCTAATAGATTTAGATTCATTTAACCATCAAAATCTTGACTCGAAAATATAATCAAATTTTGTAATCTAATTTAAGTTATAACTTATTTCAGGTGAAATTTATTTCAAAATGTAAGTTGTTTACAATTAAAAAGCTAATTTATTTTAATATAGTTTTGATATCAAATTGGTAATTGTAAATTTCCATATATGTTCGGCTTGACAAAATGAAGAATTTAAATTATTTCATCATTGATAAATTTTGTGATTTATGACGTAATTTAAAACGAGAAAAAATATGTCCAATACCGTCATGCTCCGTTCATTAGTGACAATTTCGCAAATTTAGTAAACTTAAAATTTCTAAATAAAATTTGAATTTAATTAATTTTCTATATTTATCGTCCGAGAAGTATAATATTTTGCGTTAATAATATTTAGCGTTGTATAAACGTAGCGCACGAAGTTGAAATGTGCGTAAAATGGATTAACGTTCGTTAGAGCGTTCATTGCGTTGTACGTTCATGTCCATCTAAATAAATAAATATTCAAATAAAAATAATTAAGGGAAAAGATGAAAAAAAAGGAATTTAACTTTTAATTTCCTAAGTAATGTTAACAACCAAGGCAAGTAATTAACGGTGTAAACACAAATTTAGACCGTGTAATAATGGTAGGAATTTTTCAACCAAAATTAAACACTAAACTAAGATAACAATGGTCTTTTCTCTCTTTGAATTAGTCATACACATTGCCCCTTTGATTTTGAAATTTCAATCTTTCCTTAAAAATATGGTGGCAACATCAAATATTACCCTGTCTGTAATACCAAGATCTGAAGTGACCATACAAGATTTCAAATTCATTCCCCATCAGTAGCAAATATTTGAAACAGGGTAGTAATATTTGGTAACTAAAATCAGATGAATAAAATATTCATACCAGCAAAGATAAAAGCGGTTTCTTTCTCTCTCGCGTGGCATACTTCTTCCTCCTCATTTCTTCTTCATGCGTGAACTACTCCTTCCACCCATCTTCTCTTCTGTATTTCCTTATCTCCACTTTCCAGTTCTCAGAAGAAAAAAAAAACATAAAAGCTTTCGCATGCCTGGACCTAAACGACTCGGATCCTTCTTCACGTGAGGAAACCAATGCAAACAGCACTCATTTCCTGAGCCTTCACGTGAGAAAGCTGAAGTCCCGTACACGTGAAGTGTTTCTCACATTAAAACCGCACTTCTTTACCGCAACTTTTACCCACCGCCCAGTCGTCAACTTCGATCCTAGTCACCAAACCAACTCCGCCACCAAAGTTCCCTCTTGGCTCTCGCACCTTGCTGCATCTGTGAAAGAATTAAAAGGAAAAAAACACAAATAAGAGTAGCAACCCTCTCCGCTGTACGCGCCTGAGCGTCGCTGTCCGACGAAGTTCACCAGCGTCTAGTCAGCCACTAGTACTTTGCTGAGTTCCAGCACCTCGTTCAACGTGGTGAGCTTTGTTGTGTGAGTCCTTTTTGCTATGAGCTTCTTCCTTATCTTTCTTGTTTTGTTGTTATCTTTCTTGTTTTGTTGTTGACAATACATGCATGTATATAGTTAATTATATATATGTGTTAAACTGGAACTCCCTCATGCTTGAATCAGTATGGTTCCACTTCATTATCCCCCATGTGAGCTCGCTGGTTTCAACTGCTATGGCATGATATAATGTACATGGGTTGGGGATGCATATATAGCTACGCATTTCTAGGTCCTTGTGCTGTGTTCTCAAGATGTTCATGCAAATGTCGAACCCAGCAAGAAGAAAAAATTGATTTACATAATCCACCTTATTTGCTGAGTAGTAGAGCACCTGCGGGCCGCGGAGGGGTAATGTTGTCTTATTTACAGTTTTCTGTCAGTAGATATGAAATCACCCTTTTCTGTTATAAAACAAAAATCCTATTAGTCTAGTGGTTTGACATGCAACTCGAAAGTGAGATGTCACTAGTTAAAAACCCGACTATAGCAACATGGTTTTGGTCAATTATTTTGGCTGAAACCGTTCGCATAAAATTTTATATGAAATTTTAGTCTGTTTTCTAAATAAAAATCGTGCTTTTGTTCTAGGTTGCGAATTTCTCCTTGTAGCCGATAGCGTCGTTCTTCTCATATCATATCTTCTCGTTTTGCCACATAAGGTGAGTTTTCTCACTCGCGACTAATTGATTATAAAGTGAATTAAACACTTGGAATGTTGAATGGAATGTTAGGGTGCTCTAGATTTTTTTGCTTCGTGGTTGTGCACATGCGACACACACGGTTATATCATATCACACAATATGGATGTATGCATGATATGTAATGTTTATTCTCTCACCATGCAAGTTCTCTTTATATTAAAAAACCACTATGGGTTGAAATGATACAAACCCGGAACCCTTGTGTATTCGAATCAATTTGGGATGCTGGTTGAAATGATACATACCCGGGGTTCGAATGAAAATTTGTTAACACTTTAAGTTAAAAATTATTTTAAAATGTATCCTACATAAACTTTGGGTTTCATAGAAGTATATTTTAATGTAAAATTTATGTTTGGCAGGAAATGTAATGTAAAGGGTTTTATAAGATCTGTTAATGGTTTTGTAAATATATGGATTCTCACCATTTATGTAAGAAATTTTTGTCAAATTTTACTTGAATTTTAATAGAAATCCAATTTGCATGAAAATAGGTTTTAAAGTGATTTTGCAAGTTAACATTTAAATTTTAGTTATTTAAATAAATTCTTCATAACTTTATGTTCATATAATGAATTTGATTATATGACAACTCTTGAATTGAATGATTTGGTGTAAAGTATTTGCAAAGTCTCGATAAATATTTTCAAACTTTTTGTCAAAAGGGAAATTTTGTCAAATAATTTCTCGCCATTTTGATATAGGAAGGATTTTGGTCAAAATGTCCATTTGTTGAATTCAAGTATAAGAAGAGTATGCTTATCTAATTCACGGTGAATACGAGTTTTGAATTTAACAAATCACCATTTTGATTTACAAATAATATGAAAGTTGTTTGCGAATTTATCATATGGAAAGGATATGAAAATGCAAGGTAAACAATGGTTTGAGAATTGCTTAACCATGGAAGTATTGAAATGAAACCAAATAAAGGAATTTGATACAAATATGAATTTAGGTGGAAAAGAAAATTATGATGCATGGATTGGATTAGAGTAACATTTTGTGAATATTAATATATTTTTCAAATGTGCAACCTTTCACTTTCCTTGACTTTGTAAATGTTCTTTTATAAATTTTTATACCTATTTTTCAACTATTTATAGAAACGACGTATATTTATATAGTATATTCTAAAAATTATTTTTCTAAGCATATTTTAATGTGTTATGATCATTTTGACAAATAAAAGATTTCATTCTACTTCATAACTACTTACACAAGCATATATACATGTGTACATTATTATTTTTAAAATTTAATACATACATACTATTTTAACTTAATTATTTTAAATATGTTTTATAAATACAAATAGAATCTATGTCCAATCCAGTCTAGTGAATACAATGGGTGAAATGAAGGATTTCAAGCAAAACGATATTTCATGGAAGTTGAAATTTAAAATCATATGGGTGACAAAGAAATGGTGAATATTGGTTTTATAATCTCAATCGAACCAAATGATGACTTTATTTCGATACCTGATTTTTGAGGCAATATTTGAAACAAATCGATTTACGACACTTTGAATATGATTTTAAATCTAATGGCCACGGTGTGAAAAATGTAAACGTTCGGTTGTTAAAGAGATTGGATTCGGTAAGTGGCATACTCTCTGTCAATACCGATACCACTTTAACAACTGTGTACGCGGTGGAGTTCCAGAACCGAAGTAGGATGGTATGGAGGCGATTGCTGAATTTGAAGAAAGAAAACGCTGATGGACTAGCCTTGACCTTCGGGTCATAATTAAAATGACTAAAACAGGAGCCATGCCTGGGTTAAGTAAGGTAGCACCTATCATCGAACACGCTTCTTCGATACCGTCCCTATTACTATGTGATTGATTTGGGGGACCCCCTTTTGATTTGGGAGTGTTGTTCGAGGTGGGCGGTAGTGGCTGCTACGCGTTACCACCGGCTCGAGAGCCGTAATCCAATAGAATCCCACCATGGGTATTCCTCGTGTGACTTGTCATATTATCGTTATAGATCCCCTTACGATTTTGATTTGTATCGTATCTATGGAGTGCCCTCTGATGCCATCGGTTTACGGTGGGTTTACGGTACTGTATAGACTACGGTATTATAAACGACGTAAGGGTAATATGGTAATCCCGCTTAGCTATTTTCATTATATTTACTTTACTGAATAGACATTACAATAATAGCGTATTATTATATAGATATTAGTTTCGCGGATCCTTACAGGATTGAAATCCCGAACATCTTTAAGTTGTTGTACATTTCAGTGGACACTTCATTTGAGTTAATTCACTTATATGAGACTGTTAGTCCTGACTCATATATTTTGTTTGTTTTATTCCTTGCGAAATGCCCGAGTCAGATCGAGTATTTCAGCTTGGAAATATGTCTGTTAGAGCTTGAGATTTGTTGGAGATCCAGCCATCCATCTTCTATGTCATATGCAGTTATGCCCATATCTGCTTACTACCGAATATTAGTATGGTTCAATATTCATCCTTCTGCTGTTTCTATATTTATTCTGTACTCTGATATTATGTAAATTTAATGATTTTGTAATATTGTATAAAATTTTACATCCGTTGTGAGATATTCTGTGTTCTGTGTCTGTGATTCTGTGATGATTTGTATTTCAACTTCATAAGCAATAACAATCTGTCCTTTTGAACGGTTTGAGTTGGTTTAATTACCGGCGAAAACTGGTCAAAAATACAGGTCGTTACAAGTTGGTATCAGAGCTTTGGTTATACAAAGCTTAGCTTATGTTGTTGAAACACTCATTAGAGATGGAGTAGAAATACTCTAGAATGAGTGAAATTGTCATGGAATCATACCTGAGAGAGCGTATTTTGAAAATAAAAATATTTTAAAATGATTTTCTATATATGAAAATAATTTGAATTTTTTCCTTGTTTTAAAAGCAATCCTTGTTTGAATCACTTTGAACTCGTCCTATTTGTTGAAAGCTCCTTCTGGGTTGGATCTCCCAAATATGAGTCTTGTTCTAGGTTGTCCTATCCTTAAAAATTTAGGAATGGTCATTCCAAAATCTTGAATCTTCCCTAATACTTTTAGCCATTCGATTTATTTGCTCGTTCAGCTTCCAGCTTATGATCGAACATAGCTCGAATTGGATTAACTTAAGACATGAGAATTTAAAATACAATTTAAATAAATAACTAAGTGTCAAATGATTGATTTATCGAATAAATTGAGTTATGTGTGAAAGTGTAACCAGATGTTAATAAAATTTCACTGATTGAAATATTTATGAGCTCATTAAAGTAAAGTGTATGTAAATAAAATTTGTAAAATTGAAAAGTTGGGAATAAACAACTTGATTTAATTTCCGAAGGCCGTGAAGGATAATAGAACATCATAGCTAAATGTAGTGTAAGACATATAAGTGTAAAATGTGGTAAAGACGCAAACATAAATTGAATAAGAAATAACTTGGTACATAAAACGTATTTTTGAAACAAAAATTTCTTTATGAAGCATGGAATTGTCGTAATGATTCATGCAAAATGTTTTATAAAGTTCATATGTATAAGAAAAGCAAACATTTAGTTTAAAGTTTGGAAATGATGCGTTTGAAACGTGAAAATGCTAAAGAAATTCTGTATAATATATGTTTTGAGAATAAATACCATCTGATCTTCCATTATTTTAAATTTGAAGATAATATAACGAGTAAATAATTGTAATCAAAATATGTTATTTTGACATATATTTAGAAAATTTATAGATAGAGATTGTGTATATCCTAAAGAGGAAAGTCTCAAACAGTTTGTTGATGTCAAAGTTGGAATATCAGGTATATGGAGATTTTAGGACATACTCTAGCTAATGTATGTACTAAATTCTTCGTGTACTAGATAAGTATAGATTCACACTGTAGTCACTTGAAAATGAACCTAGTGGTTGTTGCAAGATCACCAGCGTTTATTTTCCAAGTTTCGAAAGTGACGAAAATGTATAATTCTAGTCGAGATGTCGAATTAATACTTAAACCCTCATTTTGAGAGAATAATAAAGTTTGACTTTGATACTGCGTTAGAATTGGAGATTGGTTTTGAAAAAAAATTCCATGATGAGAATTTAAAGTGAAAGAAGAAGAAAATAATCCGACATAAGTGAAATAGCAAGGTAATAACATGAATGAAACAAATGAAAATTTGGAAGATTTTGAAATATAGAATCCAACTTTTGTAACAAATTTGATTTTTGGTAGATATTAATTTTGAGGATTTGGTTCCAGAATTTTAAAATCAATGTTTTGAAATTAACCCGTGAACAATACTAGTTGAAATAGGTATTCACTAATCAGAGTAGCGTAGCGGATGCGAGATGATATTTTTGAGAGATTTTCTCGAGTATAGGAAATGTGACCTTTCCAAACACAATTTGATATTTGAAACGATAATGAATATAAAATCTTATAGCAATTGTGTAAAGGATTTGAATTGAGATATGTTTTGAAATAATGTTTGAAAGGGAAATTATTCGACTATATGAATTGTAAATGATTTTTAAGATATGGATTTGAAGGTCTTGAAAATTTTATATTATAGGAATATGAAATTTATTTGGAAACCTGGGAAATGTTTCGAAACAAAATGGAATTTTATCTAAATAAGATTGATATGGATTATAGGCTATAACAATTTTCCTAATCCTTAAAACTTACTTGATTTAAAAGAATGATAAGAAAATTTTTGAGCTTTAAAATCTATAACTTATTTCTCTCCCTAACAAGTTTTAAGCGGAGTAAAATATGTATGATGTTATATATGTCAACTTAAATTCATATGACGTTCCTTTTCGAGGACGAAAAGTGTTAAGTGAGGGAGAATGTAATGAACCAGTAATTATGACATTTTAAAATATAATTAATTTAAAATTTAATGATAAAATTGATGTTTAGATTTCGAGTTCGACATAGAATTTGGAATGTGATCTAATGAAATTTTCTTTTAGATAAGGATTCTTTATATATTTGTTTTAATATAAACATTTTGCCAAATTAATGTGGATTACTAAATTTGGATACTTAACGTGTAATTCTTTTGTTACCTTAATATGAACATTGTCAAAGAAACATTATTAACTAATTTGATTTTATTTTAAGTGGAATTTTTTTTTTGTAATTTTAATTCTTTTCAATATGAATTGTTTGTCAAAACAAATATTTCTAATAGATTTAGATTCATTTAAACATCGAAATTTTGACTCGAAAATATAATCAAATTTTGTAGTCTGATTTAAGTTATAACCTATTTCAAGTGAAATTTATTTCAAAATGTAAGTTGTTTACAATTAAAGAGCTAATTTATTTTAATATAGTTTTGATATCAAATTGGTAAATGTAAATTTCCATATATGTTCGGCTTGACAAAATGAAGAATTTAAATTATTTCATCATTAATAAATTTTGAGATTTATGATGTAATTTAAAACAAGAAAAAATATGTCCAATATCGTCATGCTCCGTTCATTAGTGACAATTTCGCAAATTTAGTAAACTTAAAATTTTTAAATAAAAACTTACTTTAATTAATTTTCTATATTTATCGTCCGAGAAGTATAATATTTCGCATTAATAATACTTAGCATTGCATAAACGTAGCGCGCGTAGTTGGAATGTGCGTAAAATGGATTAACGTTCGTTAGAGCGTTCAATCCGTTGTACGTTCATGTCCATCTAAATAAATAAATGTTCAAATAAAAATAAGGGAAAAGAAGAAAAAAAAAGGAATTTAACTTTTAATTTCCTAAGTAATGTTTACAACCAAGGGAAGTAATTAATGGTGTAAACACGAATTTAGACCGTGTAATAATGGTAGGAATTTTTCAACCAAAATTAAACACTTAACTAAAATAACAATGGTCCTTTCTCTCTTTGAATTAGTCATATACGTTGACCCTTTGATTTTGAAATTTCACTCTTTCCTAAAAATATGGTGGCAGCATAAAATATTTCCCTGTCTGTAATTCCAAGATCTGAAATGACCATACAAGTTTCGAAATCATTCCCCATTAGTAGCAAATATCTGGAACAGTGTAGTAATATTTGGTAACTATTCATGAATAGGAAATCAGATTCCATGCTTTAATAAAATATTCATACCAGCAAAGATAAAAGCGGTTCCTTTCTCTCTCGCGTGACATTATTCTTCCTCCTAATTTCTTCTTCATGCGTGAACTACTCCTTCCACACATCTTCTCTTCTGTATTTCCTTATCTCCACTTTCCAATTCTCAGAAAAAAAACACAAAAGCTTTCGCATGCCTGGACCTAAACGACTCAGATTCTTCTTCACGTGAGGAAACCAATGCAAACAACACCCATTTCCTGAGCCTTCACGTGAGAAAGTTGAAGTCTCCTTCACGCGAAGTGTTTCTCCAATCAAAACCGCACTTATTCACCGTGACTTTTACCCACCGCCCAGTCACCAACTTCGATCCCCATCACCAAACCAACTCCGCCACCAAAGTTCCCTCTTGGCTCTCGCACCTTGCTGCATATGTGAAAGAATTAAAAGGAAAAAAATACACAAACAAGAGTAGTAACCCTCTCCGCTGTACGCGCCTGAGCTCCGTTGTCCGACGAAGTTCACCAGCGTCCAGTCGGCCACCAGTACTTTGCCGAGTTCCAGCACCTCGTTCAACGTGGTGAGCTTAGTTGCGTGTGTTCTTTTTGCTATGAGCTTCTTCCTTATCTTTCTTGTTTTGCCGTTGACAATACATGCATGTATATAGTTAATTATATATGTATGTTAAACTGGAACTCCTTCATGCGTGAATCAGTATGGTTCCACTTCATTATACCCCATGCGAGCTCGCTGATTTCAATTGCTACGGCATGATATAATGTACATGGTTTGGGAATGCATATATAGCTTCGCATTTCCACGTACTTGTGTTGTGTTCGCAAGATGTTCATGCAAATGTCAAACCTAACAAGAAGAAAAAATTGATTTACATAATCCACCTTATCTGATGAGTAGTAGAGCACATGTGAGCCGCGGAGGGGTAATGTTGTGTTATTTACATTTTTTTGTCAGTAGATATGAAATCACCCTTTTCTGTTATAAAACAAAAATCGTATTAGTCTAGTGGTTTGACATGCAACTAAAAAATGAGGGGTCACTAGTTCAAAACCTGACTATAGCAACATGGTTTTGGTCAACTATTTTGGATGAACCGTCCGTATAAATTTTTACATGAAATTTTAGTCCATTTTCTAAATAAAAATCGTGCTTTTGTTTTAGGTTGCGAATTTCTCCTTGTAGCCTTTAGCGACGTCCTTCTCGTATCATGTCTTCTCATTTTGTCACGGAAGGTGAGTTTTCTCACTCGCGACTAATTGATTACTAAGTGAATTAAACACTTGAAATGTTGAATGGAATGTTAGGGTGCTCTAGATTTGTTTTCTTCGTGGTTGTGTACATGCGACATACACGGTTATATTGTATCACACAATATGGATGCATGCATGATGTGTAATGTTTATTCTCTCACCATGCAAGTTCCCTTGAAATTAGAAAACCACTATGGGTTGAATTGATACATACTTGGACCCCTTGTGTATTCGAATCAATTTGGGATGCGGGTTGAAATGATACATACCCGGGGTTCGAATATTTTAAAGAATGGATTGAATTGATAAATATCTGTATCACTTGACCTTGGTTAGAAAATTTTATACGGACACCGAGGTCAATAAATATATATATATATTTTTTAAAATATTATATCAATTTTGTAAAGATAAATTTTTGTGAAATTTTTATATAGAATAAAGAAATGTTTAAAAGAAATTTTGTTTAAATCTAAAATTAAATTGTTTGAATTATATTCGTATGAAAATTTGTTAACACTTTAAGTTAAAAATTATTTTGAAATGTATCCTACATAAACTTTGGGTTTCATAGAATTATATTTTAATGTAAAATTTATGTTTGGCAGGAATTGTAGTGTAAAGGATTTTATAAAGATCTGTTAATTGTTTTGTAAATATATGGATTCTCACAATTTATGTAAGAAATTTTCGTCAAATTTTACTTGAATTTTAATAGAAATCCAATTTGTATGAAAATAGGTTTTAAAGTGATTTTGCAAGTTAACATTTAAATTTTTGTTATTTAAATAAATTCTTCATAACTTTATGTTCATATAATGAATTTGATTATATGACAACTCTTGATTTGAATGATTTGGTGTAAAGTATTTGCAAAGTCTCGATAAATATTTTCAAACTTTTTGTCAAAAGAGAAATTTTGTCAAATAATTTCTCGCCATTTTGATATAGGAAGGATTTTGGTCAAAATGTCCATTTGTTGAATTCAAGTATAAGAAGAGTATGCTTATCTAATTCACGGTGAATACGAGTTTTGAATTTAACAAATCACCATTTTGATTTACAAATAATATGAAAGTTGTTTGCGAATTTATCATATGGAAAGGATATGAAAATGCAAGGTAAACAATGGTTTGAGAATTGCTTAACCATGGAAGTATTGAAATGAAACCAAATAAAGGAATTTGATACAAATATGAATTTAGGTGGAAAAGAAAATTGTGATGCATGGATTGGATTGGAGTAACATTTTGTGAATAGAACTATATTTTTCAAAAGTGCAACCTTTCACTTTCCTTGACTTTGTAAATGTTCTTTTATAAATTTTTATACCTATTTTTCAACTATTTATAGAAACGACGTATATTTATATATTATATTCTAAAAATTATTTTTCTAAGCTTATTATAATGTCTTATGATCATTTTGACGAATAAAAGATTTCATTCTACTTCATAACTACTTACACAAGCATATATACATGTGTACATTATTATTTTTAAAATTTAATACAACATACTATTTTTAACTTAATTATTTTAAATATATTTTATAAATACAAATAGAATCTATATCCAATCCAGTCTAATGAATACAATGGGTGAAATGAAGGATTTCGAGCAAAATGATATTTCATGGAAGTTGAAATTTAAAATCATATGGGTGACAAAGAAATGGTGAATATTGGTTTTATAATCTCAATCGAACCAAACGATGAATTTATTTGGATACTTGATTTTTGAGGCAATATTTGAAACAAATCGATTTACGACACTCTGAATATGATTTCAAATCTAATGGCCATCGTGTGAAAAATGTAAATGTTCGGTTGTTAAAGAGATCGGAGTCGGTAAGTGGCATACTCTCTGTCAGTACCGATACCACTTTAACAACTGTGTATGCGGTGGAGTTCCAGAACCGAAGTAGGATGGTATGGAGGCAATTACTGGATTTGAAGAAAGAGAATGCTGATGCACTAGCCTTGACCTTCGGATCATTATTAAAATGACTAAAACAGGAGCCATGCCTGGGTTAAGTAAGGTAGCACCTCTGATCGAACACGCTTCTTCGATACCATCCCTATTACTATGTGATTGATTTGGGAGTGTTGTTCGAGGTGGGCGGTAGTGGCTGCTATGCGTTACCACCGGCTCGAGAGCCGTGATCCAGTAGAATCCTACCGTGGGTATTCCTCGTGTGACTTGTCATATTATCGTTATATATCCCCTTATGATTTTGATTTGTATCGTACCTATGGAGTGCCCTCTGATGCCATCGGTTTACGGTGGGTTTACGGTACTGTATAGACTACGGTATTATAAACAACGTAAGGGTAATATGGTAATCCCGCTTAGCTATTTTCATTATATTTACTTTACTGAATAGACATTACAATAAAAGCGTATTATTATATAGATATTAGTTTCACGGATCCTTACAGGATGGAAATCCCGAACATCTTTAAGTTGTACATTTCAGTGGACACTTCATTTGAGTTAATTCACTTATATGAGACTGTTACTCTTGAGTCATATATTTTGTTTGTTTTATTCCTTGCGAAATGCCCGAGTCAGATCGAGTATTTCAGCTTGGAAATATGTCTGTTAGAGCTTGAGATTTGTTGGAGATCCAGCCATCCATCTTCTATGTCATATGCAGTTATGGCTATCTCTGCTTACTACTGAATATTAGTATGGTTCAATATTCATCCTTCCGCTATTTCTATATTTATTCTGTACTCTGATATTATGTAAATTTAAAGATTTTGTAATAATATATAAATTTTTACTTCCGCTGTGAGATATTCTATGTTCTGTGTCTGTGATGATTTGTATTTCAACTTCATAAGCAATAACAATCTGTCCTTTTGAACGGTTTGAGTTGGTTTTATTACCGGCGAAAACCGGTCAAAAAGCTAGGTCATTACAAGTATGTTTAGGAAGCTCCTGCTCCCCCATATGAACCGCTTGTCCATCGGTCCATCCAGAAGGATCGGTACCAGTCCATCGCTCATGGATCGGTATCGGTCCATATACTTAGCTTATTTTAGGCTAAGTACTTCAGATCCTCGAAGTATGTCTTCCCTAGGTTCCAATTCACTACCGATCCATGACGCTTTCAAATGGTTCCCTATCGGTCCATGTATTAAAAGAATTCTTCACGTCGAATGCCAACTCCATTTGATAGAAAATTTTACGCATAACTATGAAATTGTCCCTCGAGCCAACACAAAAACTTTTAAGTCGAAATGAAGCTTCTCCATATATTGATCTATGTACTTATCATATTTTGGCTTCAATTTTTCTGAATGCCTTCACCCTGCTTTCCAAAGCTCAACCCCCGAATTTCGTGCGATTTCGACGATCTTTGGTTCTGTTGTGGTCCAACCTTCATTTCAACACCTAATTTGATCGACAGTAACACACAAAATCAAGCATGACATCTATACAGCAATTACAACCATTCAAGCGACTATCATATGAATCAAACAACATATTAGAACACCCAAATTCATATAAAATCATGAAACAATCATTCATATGCATAATAGGGGCATATCTACATGTAAGTGAATCTTGCTTATCATTTTAATCCATTTTTACTAGTTCTAGTTATCCTTAAGGTTTTAAAACGGGATTTTGACATATATGATGATAATCCGGTGTGATCTAACATTTAAAATGATAAAAATGTTGAATCTAAGCATATGATAAAGCATAACATAGTGAGAGATAAAAATCACTCACCAAATCAGTAGTTTCGATGAGAACAATGCAAAATTGATTTTGACATCAACGAAATAAATACAAATAGCCTATAAATGATGCAAACTATATAGATCAGTGAAGATCTAATCTCTTCTAGAAGTTTAGAGGAGATTAGAAGTGATTTGGATGTGTATTTTGAGGTTTTGGAGAAAGAACTAAAGAATCATAGTTCTTTTGACTGTTGGACGAATTAATGGAGAACCATAACTAATCTCTCCAACCCCCTATTATACCAACATGCTCAAACCCTAATAGGCATGCCTAATTAACCCATTAATCTACCTAAAAGTCTACCCACCAGTCCAAAAAACTTAAAACCGCTATATCTCGCAAATCCTTCACCAAACCATTAATGTAACCACTGTAAGGAATGACCATCATCAAATCTTTCGAATAGCACATGTTTAAGCATCTAATTCTACAGAAATTAAAAGATACGGCCAAAATAAGATACTCAGGGGTAAAATGGTCACAAAATAATCCGATAAAAATTATAGATGTGTATAACATCCTAACTAACCACACATCAAAATATGAGAATGATATGACCTCGTGCGAATAAAATAGAATTATTTTACAGTCCTCCAATACGTAGAATACAGGTCGTTACACTATCTTATTTAATCTGTAAAATTAAATAAAACCAAATAAAAAACTATCTGCAACGTTAATGCTAACTACCCATGAAGAATTCGTACAATTATGTAACAGCCCCCCGTAATGAGCCTAAGTTCCATTCTATGAAAGACCCATCGGAACTAAGAGTCATTCTAAATGGATCGTTTATTCCTATAAGTAAATACTTTAACAGATATAACAGAGAAAACTAAGCCAAAATCAGAATCTCACACAGCGGAAGTGATAAAATATAGCAATCTAAAATAGATGTACCATAAATTAAAAACAATCTAAATGGTGTCACAATGAGTTTCAACTTTCGTAAGAGGTGCACCAATAATAATTATCCCAATAACATAACAACAATCATAATACTGTTACAAATAATAACTAATAGCTACAGATCCTCCTCCCTCTGGCTTCACACTCCAAGACAACACTGGTCCAATGTCTCCACCTACTAATTTTTTTATGTGTTATGAGGAGGGAGGTCAAAGCATAATATTCTGGTGAATGAAAATCAAATAAGTTTTAAGGAGTAACTATTTCCTATATTTGACAGTATACATTCTTTATGTTATGTCTACATAATTCAACACATAATCAATCATATTCATTTGTGAGGCGGACTACCCTGCAGTCACTTAAGCCCACACTGCTTATTTAAGGGGTATTCTCTATGATCATTTAATAATCTTTGAAGTGGACTATGGTCACTTAAGGTCATTACTTTATATTTATTCTTGGGTGAATTCCCACTATCAATTCACTTAAGACAATGTCATATAATTGTCAAAGCTATTAAATATTCTCTTCATTGTAATAAGAGAAATAGTAATCTGCCATTTAATACGGGGATACGATAGACCCTCATCGTCATTAAGATCCCTGCGGCAGCCCCTTGCATTACTATTTAACTGGTATTACGGGTGAACTCCTAGCCACTTAATACTTTCCTTAGACATGCAGTTCCCTTTACATAATCGAACAAAACTCTTAGTAGCCCATACCTAGGTCAACCCTTACTTCTCCCTAGATAAGAAGCAGACACTTCTAAATAACTACCATTCTCATACGGCATCGCTTTACTATGACCATTAAGTACCATATAAGAGAAAGGCATACCTAATGACCATTTAGGACCCAATAAGGGCGGGTCCCATGACTTTGGTCCAAAACCAAGGAGTGAACCTTAGGAACGGACCTCTTACTGACCATTTAATACCTAACAAGATAGGTTAACCACTTAATACCTTCTTAAGCCAGTAAGCCTACTTCACACACACACACACACATATGTATATATATACATACATACACTAGACATCTCCCATTAAACCGACCACTTGTAGATGCTGGATTTGTCGGGCGGTTCCGGGTAGGATCCTACTACAAGTTGCACTTAACCTCGCGTCTTAATGTAATAATTATAATGGTCCATGACAACTAGACCTCTCAATTAATCAGTTACTTATATACGACGGATATGCCGGTTGGTTCTGGGCAGGTTCTACTACAAGTAATGGTTAACCTATGTCTGTGTGTCATTTATAATTAAAGCCATTAACTGACACACAAATTTTTTTCCTAATAGGACATTTAATTTCTATTACCTAACTTAAAAGTTTTTAGAACGCATCTAATACACATTAATATTACGTTTAATTTCATTGTAAATATATTGTAATAAGTGAGGCGTAAATCAAGCGTATGTAAAGAAACATCCTAAATATGTTTAAATATCAACCCTAACAACATAATAAAGGTATACAAGTTTATTTCTCTAACTTCTCCAACCATAACATAAAATGTATGTTGACATTTAAATAACATGGAAATAATGAAAATTTATGGCATAACTTGTAACCAAGGTTTGAGTGATTATTTCAATAACAAAATAGAGACAATATACAATATTTCCAAATACATATGTAAAATTCCATTTTTGGTACTAATTCACTTTTTATATATTTTTCGTATACGAAATCTTAATACTTTAGTGGCTTGCAATTAATACGTTCAAACTATCTATTTTGAAAATAGATGCTTAAACCTATTCAATTCACAATACTCAAGCTCTTACGCTTTTGCAACACAATACATATACATGAAACAAATGAAGCAAATTAGACCAATTTTGAGAATTATACAATAACCCAAATGCCTTTTTCTTTCATTACATCAATAACCAAACCCAAATACAATTGATTGACCATTTCCGCAAACTAATACAAATAATAAGGGATTTAGAGGATTTGATATTGTTTGTTTTCGCATAAATCCAAATCCCCTTTAGGCAAAATAATCCAAATTTTATACTATCAGGATATAGTAAATAGCAAACGTATTCCACTCATAGAGATTAGAAGAGGAGATTAGTGGAAATCTGGATTTCTCCCTTCAGACCAACATATTCCAACTCTCCTTAAAATTTTAGAATTTTATATTTATAACTTAATTCCAGAGTTTATTCATATAAAAATCCAGATCTATAAAGGTAGAATACAGGTTTAGAAGAGAGAAGAGAAACCTAACCTTAATTCTAGAATTAAGAAATGGAGAGACAAAGCGGTGGCGCAGAAGAATGATGTGTAGGGTTTAGAAAATTGCTAGAGGGTCTTATTTATAGTTGCAATTGTGTATACAGAACGTCAGATTAGTTAGATTTAATATGGTCAGTCCTTGTTTCAAGATTAAAAATAAACCCAAAAAAAACAAAACCTCTCTCACCTAAACACATGAAGGGCAGTCCACCCCCTTTGTAGAAGGGTGTGTTAGAGTTTGTTCCCTAGAGGCAATCTATTTGATGTGATTAATAACATTATTGATGTTATATTTTATTTTGAATAAAAAATTATGTTATGTTACATTTATAGCATAATATAAATATTAACATAATAAAGTCCTTAGAATAATAATACAAGATTATATAGTTTCAAGTAAGTGACTTGAACATGAGATTATATAATATATTAAGTACTATAATTCTTATATATATATACCTGGTCAAGTTTTATTGTAAATATAGGATAATAATGAAACATTGAGACTAGTATGTTTATTGACTGATAATCATATCTCATTGATCATTAATATAAGGGATATTAATGTCAATACATAAATACATACTAGGGAATAGCATATTGGATTGAACCAACTTGAGAAAAACTTCATGGAGCATAATTAATAGTGTCATAAGTAATTCTCAAAGTGACAGTAATGTAACGTTCCTCGGACCTGAAATCATTATATATATTTATTTGATGATATTTGTATTTTGATATCATCAAAAGTTACTTTTAACCGAGTAGACGATAAAGGTGATTATCAGATACATCTCGAACTGATTAAATAATATGAATGATCTAGATGGAATTTTACCCTATAATATACGTAGAGATATCCATGGGCCCCTTGAGTGAGTATGATTATAAAATGCACTCAAATATTTGCTTGTTTTATATAATCTACTCATCAATCAAGATATATGGATTAAATTATAAAGAGGATGATATGTTCCATGCCTCGAGTTTAATCTTAGATATATTGGTTAAAAGGATTAAATTACATTGATATACTGGTCACAAAAAAAGTTGTATCGAATCATTAATTTTATTATAACTTGAGTAACAATGATGAATTACTAGATGTCGCTCACTGTTTATAATTTAAATATTGTTTAAATTATCGTTAACGTTATAGTAACTTATAGGGTTACATATAAGAACGTTTAAAAGGGCGAGAACCGTTCTTAACAAAAGAAAATAAAACATTGATATTTTCTTTTGTTTTGAAATAGTAAAATGGGTTTAACGCTACCCCTAAAATACCTCATTTTTATTATAAAAGGAGGGCCCGAACCTAATTTTATTTGCAACACGGGAAAACGAAGTATCCACAAAACGGGGATGACTTAAATCCTAAAATCGGATAGTACCGATCTTCCTCACTTCGATTCCATTTGATGTCCTCGAAGGCAATGTTTGTGGACTCCTCTAGAAGTGCCTCCATCCAGCGCTCAAGTCGATTCAATCAATATCCCAGTCTCGTTCGAATTCATGAATTGAATAACAAGAAGAATGGTACACAGTTTAATTCAATTTTTGAATTTAAATTTGCAACTAGGATTAATAAATATGTGAAAACCAATGCCAATCGATCCACTTTTTGCTACAATGGTATTAGAGCCATGGATTACTATGAATTCAATTATTTGGGTTAGCCGTGTAATTGATTTTGTGTATACATATATTCGCAATGATTTACATTATTGCGAACACTAGTGTAAGTTTCAATCGAGGATGTAAACATGGATTCAATTCTTAAATGAAATTGTTTTATTGAAAAAAAAATATTTTTTGTTGGGTAATTGAATAGAATCGTGAAAAATATATGATATTAATTCTACTAAGTTAACGATTCTTACTTGTTAAATCTGGAAACTTGGTTTGGCATTGATCTCTGTATTTTTCTTGATATAAATCTTTAGATCTAATATAACCTGTATTAGACAGTGGATCGAGATTTTGATTAATGAAAAACAACATTGGCTTTTAATGTTGGTCATTTTCTGGACTGTGTTAATATATGTACATCACTGTGTTGATGACAAAATTTATACACTGGTTAGATTCATATTAATGTGTCTATAGCTTGCAGTTGCATCAGTAATTTGTCCTTGCTTTAATATAGTTGAAGGCTTCAAACCCCTTACACAGGTATGTTATGTTATTAGATAACTAGGAATAAAATCCCCATGTTCATCCCAGTTAAGCATATTATGTTAATATGATATAAAGGTAGCCGATGCTTGCATTTTAACTTTTTTTGTATATGTAAGAAATGGGTTTCCATAATACACACACACACACTTATGTTTATAACCTGGGCAATTATTAGTATTATGAGACACTGACTGTTAGATGGATCTATGTATGTCACCATCATATTTATATGCTACAATATTGCACAAATATATGTATCTCATATATACATATATATGCTATATTGACAACACACTCAGTAACATGATATGTGGATACTGGTGATAAATATAGTTCCATAATCTATTGAATATATATATATATATATATATATATATATATATTACTCTGCTACCTTTTGATAAAAATAATGAGATACCTGTAAATGTTTAGGTATGTATATATATGTGAAAATTTGATAACATATCATATGAACATGATCTGGGTTTGATAACTCATTTCAGTTATCACTTATATGCTGTATACATATATATATATATATATATGTATGTATGTATGTATGTATGTGTGTGTGTGTATATATATATATATATATATATATATATATATATATATATATATGGTAGGCTGTCAATGGATACCCGAAAAAACAGAAACCCGTCTGTACCCGCATCTGAAAAGTGGATAAATATCCAATATCTGGAAAAATGGATGCGGATGCAGATATAGGCACTTCCGAATTTGAAAATTATCAATCCGATTTTTCTCTCATGATTACAGCTTAAATCATGTGTATTTTAACATAGTTAAATATAATAATTCATTAAATTGAAAGTCTACTAAGTGCATGCTAATTGCTCAAAATTATATATTATCATCATATTTATTAATTTTAGTATTTTAGCAATCAATTGGGTTGAAAAAACTTAATATTAAACTAAATTTTCATTAATGTTCATTGATTTATCGACTATTAGCGGAGCAGATAATTGTCTGATATCCATTTGTATCCACGGATGCGGATATCCGATATTCGAAAATGATTTCGAATGCAGATACTGATATGACACTATCCGCATATGAAAGTATCCGTTAACAACCCTATATCTGGGTTTTTTGAGTTACCTTTGAAATTCACCCAAAAAAAATGCTTAGACCTTATACCAGGGTCAAGATTTTTTTCTTGTGACTGTACTGTATGTTTCAAGTTGAGATATGAATATACATAAATATTTCTTAACACTATGCATGCAATGTACCAGAATATATGGATTATGCAATTTGTGATATTATGCATGTTTGTGATTAAATTTTAAATCTAGTTTGTCTACATATATTGATATATTGTTACATGAAACATGCCATGTATATGTTTGTGTTTATGCCTAAACTTATGAGCAACAGTTTCTGTCAAAATATGTGAGATGTTATTTAATATGAAATGCTAATAATTTTAAGAACAGTTCTGATGCATGTTTGTATATAAGACTGGCTGAACATATGATATGTGATATTTGTATATATGTTGTCATGGATATGCGACTCAGATGCTTATATTTTTCAATATATTTGATCTGAATTTAAAATGGGTCTCGAAATTTCCTTTTACATCGGCTTGGATTATATATATATAACTATATTACTTGGTCGTGTTCTCTTTTGCTTATTTTTTTCTTGCAAATGCGAGGTTACTGTAATTGTCCAGTTGTCCTATAAAAGCTTAAAAATTTGTATTAAAAAACATGTCCAGTCTCAGTGTTTACATAAATATGTATAAATTTGTGGCCTATCTGAGTTTTACAAAGTTCTAATTTTGATGACCTGAAATGTTCTGAAAATAAAGTGTATTGTCATATTTTTTTAAATGTGACAATACACATATGTAATTTTATTTATTATTGCATTTATATGCAATTAGTATTACCAATACATGTATTTTAAGATGTATAAATAATGCTAATATAATTTGCTACTTCGAATTTTAGATCCCTTTTTTAACTAATTATTTATTAAGTCATGGGGCCATCTTCCAATAAAAACTCACATCAATGCCAGAATCACCTGAAGCTTAAATCGATGTTGTTTTACAATCATTGAACAGTCACTACTCTCAATTCATCATGAATGAAATGGAGAAACCCCTGACTGAGTTATTAAGCATGTTAAGAATTGCTGAAAACAATATGAAGAAAGAAGAACCTACTGCCATGAGGATAGTACAAAAGGAGGCTGCTAAAAACAAGGGTAATGTCAAGAAAAAGCAGCTAAAGAAGACTACCGCAGTAACGAACACGGATTTTCAACCCTGAAAATCGACACAAAAACACCATGTCGAACATTCAAATATCGAAAATACTGGAATGTTGATAGAAAGAAGTTAGAGGGTCAGATAAGAAAGAAATACTAGAATAGAAGAAGAAGAAGAAGAACCAAACACAACACAGAGTCTTACATCGCAGCGGAGCAAAATATAATATAGAAATAAATCTTTACAGAGAGCTTTGAAATAATACTTACAATCATCAGAGTACATCTCACATCTGGACTGTTATAATAGCCTGTCCTCATATACAACACACAGCGGAACAACACTAAATATCATACGTCTGAACACCTCCTGTTCGTCTCTGGACTTCATAGCATTCGATAACCTGTACCTGTACGACCCGGTCTAAGCCGAGCATTACAAACGACGGGTCAGACTGGTGAACCAGATTGAGATAAAAACACTAAGTTTATAAATATCACATAAGTTGATTTTAAAGTCAAAATTTTTTTCAAAGAAAAAGATAATCGTAAGAGTAAATCCACACATAAATACGGACGGTTTTTACCTTACGATAACTCAAAACATTTTTGAAATCAATATCTTTTTTGATATTATAATAGCGTCTAAATACAAGTATATATCAATCAAGTAGAACGCTTGCATCTCACGCTCTACATATATAGTATACAATCAAAACCGCAGGCGCTTATTGGAGAATGAATTTCCTGGTAAGGTATGACCACCCTCTCGACAATGTACCTCTGGAGATGAATACATTGGGGTTCAACAAGAACATCTTGCAACCCAGGCTAAACATGACCAGCCCCTCATTATACTTTGAGAGTACCGAATATATCATTACCATGGTTGGGGGCCAGTCAACCGAACCGATAGCGTACATAAAATAAAATAAAATAGGACAACCGAAGGCATTTGATTTCACTAGATCAGGTAATGATATACCCTTTTTATGGGTGCGACCCACATAGCCATGCGACCTACTCGATTTTATGCCATTTCCCGGTTGAAGAGGCTTGAGGTCTAAATTAATTAATTAATTAATTAATTTATCATTATAATATTTTATTTAATTTTTTGAAAATCGACCACCATTCACTTTGAATGCCACATCGTCAGATCCACTGGGTATCACTTAATTGATTTCCACAAAAATACTCTGAGCGTTAAGCTAAAAGAAGGTGTATAGCCTTCTTCGCCACCAACAGAAATACGTTTGTAAATATTCAATGTATGTGACACCTTTGGAAATACTCTGTCATACACTCGTCCATACAAGTCATCCAGGAACAGGATGAACCGAAGGCACCCTCCTACCACATCCTACATAGGTATCACCCCAACGTCAGTAGCGAGTAGTCCTTGCAATCCGTAGATTCCAATCATGACAGAATCACTATCGAAATATCTTTGAACGCTAAACCAGAGAAATTCAACCATTGGTTCTTCCATTTTTGAAGATCCACGGTCTTCAATGCTCCATCTTCAATTAATATTAACATTTTCCATGTATTTGCTAGTCAGAATGGTTTTCGAATATAAATTCGATCCCGGTCTTTCCGTGCCAACAATCGTATTTGGCCAGATTTGATAGTCGGTTATTTAACTATCTAATAAATAATCAAGAGAATGAAATGAGTTTACTGATTCAGTACTTGGCATTACTTGGCCTCTTTGTTTAAACATATGTTAATTATATTCTTCAAATATTCCAATATTTGGAGTTTATCTTTTATTTCTTATTATAAACAAGAATATTCTTAAAATCATTTCATTCACTGATAAACTTTCGAACACAACTTTTAATATTATTTTGGGAAATCATAACGTATGTTTCCCTCAATTATATCTCGTTTATGAACTAATACTATTCCTGGATAATCGTGAAGTCATTCAAGTCGGGGTATTTTATTTACCTCTCAGACCTTGACCAACAACATTCATATCTTTGGAATAGATAGAAGTTTATTAACCATACATTTTCCTTTGAAAGTCTTATTTAAATACCAACAATGTTTACTTAATCAATTATTAAGTAAACTATTATTATATTATATTCGGGCTTTGATTCCATTAAAAATAGAATCCTTTGTAACATTTCTTCAACATCTATATGTTACGACCCGAAATCCCCCTTACGGGAAATCGCGGATTGTACTGAGGACAAGACGAATCGGAACACAAACAGAAGAACATTTCATTGCTTATTACAACAATTCCATCAGAATACAAGAATATAAAGAGTATGAATAAATATTATACAATAGAAAATATCAGAGATTTAAATTACATTACATAGCAGCGAAAAATAATACAAAACACAACTGAAAGTGATACACGGATACAGAGCTTTCCGAATATCGTTCCAGCTGTAAACCAGGATCCTGTGAATATAAATCTACAAAACCAAAACTACTAGCTGCCCATGCAGAAAATAAGGGCACCCAGAGTTTAGGTTAAAACAATAAACTCCAGGTCAGTCATGTGACTGGTGTAAGAACTAAAACAGTTATTAATCTTTATTCTAAAGTTCGGTAAATCAAGGGACCACGCCGTATAACATGGAACATGTTTCCTCCCAAGAATACCAGTGCATAAAACAACAACGCAATGCTAAATAAAGAACAATGAAGCTATTATAAGACCCAGGTCCCATCACACAATGCAACACAAGCCGGAGGATAGGGTTTTACCTTATAATAGCCAAAGAATGCTTGATACGTTAAAACAAATCATTTGATACTATTATAAGTGCATAGTGTATAAAACATCAAATATAAATGTATCAATCCTAGACGACATGGTTACCATATATCATGTCGCTGATACTAGGTTCTACAATCAAAACCGCAATTGTCATGTATTTGAAGTTGGATTTCCATCTATGAACCAAGACAAAAGATAGTCCTAACCGATTCGAGAGCTTCTAGCCCTCCCCTAAGGCAAGTATTTAGTCAAGCCTTTTCAGGGCCGGTCCACCGATGTGGAATAAAATGCCTGAACACTGCGTTTCCCCGCCCTTTGGGGCGTAAATGAGTCCAATGACTCCATCAGCTCCACATAGTCACCGATATATCTGAGGCGCCTCGCAATCCAACAACCACATAAGTAAAACTCGTCAGGGCGTGTAAAACCACTGACACCACTTCTAGCTAGAAAGAAACGCATGTCCTCCCTGAGGTCCTTCTCCCGTTTCTGGTTCACACCGGGGCGTGAGGCTCGTGAATTAACGCTACACAAAGCTGTGCCACACAGGCTGTGCTTTGACCATCAACCACAAGACTTTGCTTTTCAACAAAAGCCTTGATCATCTGCCACTTAGGCATGCCACATAGGCAATTCACTCCATGTGATTGATATCCATTAATATATAACCTCTGAGCTCGTACGTCTCAAAGAAGGGCGTTAAGCAAGAGAATAAATTCTCCGCCGCCAAATAGATATATATTTAATAGAAATCAGCCACACAGAATAAAATCCAATGTCAGACACACAGTCCATTTACAAGTTCGTTCTGGGTCTGAACGAAACTGGAGGCACCTTGTACCTCGCATATCCATCGATCTCCAAGTATGTGTGGACGATCTCCAACTGATTCCCTCCTTGTAACAACCCGAATTTTAATAACATGTTGAAACAAGAAATCAAGGTATAATTAAATTTTAAGTAAGAATCAGGGAAAATGGGTTGCGCCATTGCGTTCGTCTCGGAATTCTACATGAAAACGAGTCCGAGTTTTCGAAAAAAGGAGTCCGTATGAGGGAGATATGACCCTCTGAAGTTTCAGGAATTTTCAAAATCGAAAACAGCTCGAAATTCGAATTCGAAATTCAAATTCAAACCCCAGCGCAGAATGGGCGGGAATTTTCCCACCCAGGACCAATTCGACCTGGGGGTCCACACTTTGGTTGACCTCCCCGGGGCCAGGTCAGCCCTATGGTCGACCTGGGGGTCGACCTGGTGCTGAAACCCAGTATTGAGCCTAGGTTCATTCTGATGTATCTAGACTCGTGTCGTGACCAGATTCTTGACTCTAAACCTATATAAACACCCTCCTAGCCCCATTCTCTCTACACTAATTCTCTCTAGCCTTATGCTGCTCAAATTCTAGTTAAAGGACTACTTCTTCTCCATCAAGACTACACATAGAGATTTTCAAATTGGGGGTTTTCATTTAGAACACGATTAATCAAATAGAGATTCAACATCAACTTCTGCTTTCTAATTCTCGATCCGCACACTATACTTTCAAGTTACTTTTAGATTAAAACTATAAACTTAATATGGACATGTTATAAATTGGAATTGGACCTATGTATAATAATTGATTCATATCTATTCTTGTTCATCTTGGATCTTGATTTTTGGGAATATTGCTATGAAATTAATTTGGGCCTATTCATGTTGTAAATCAAATCCTTTCATGTCCATAATATTATCATGCCTGTGATTTTGAATCAGTTATTATTCACAAGTTTGGATTATCACCTTAATCATGACTATCATCTTATTATGCTAGATCTGTAATCCTAATGTTTTGGGACTATTATTCTATATGTCAGTGATGTTATAACCAATTATCTCAAGCTATATCATGCTAGATTTACCACCTTGTGCTCTTTCTTTTGCCTATCATAGTTTTGATGTCATTCCCTTTCATTTTGGATTTGGATTTACTTGTAATCTAGAGAGATTCACGTTTACGTGCGATGGGAATACGATTTGGGTAGATTAGGCAAAACATGAATTGGTTATGAACATGAAACATGAACATTGTTATAACTTGAATCTGGATATGGACATGAAACTTGCCTTGAAACTTGACACGAACTTGACATGAAACTTAAACATGGACATGACACTAGAATGAACTTGAAAATGGCCAACTCGAGGTTGGGTTGAGTTTGCAGTGTAATTCTGCCTGGAACCGTCCGGCAAATCCAGTGACCGCAAACAATAAGATCCAATGTGGGTAGTTGGTCATATCGGGTTTAAAACCCGAGGTCAGACTGAGTTGTGGTGTAAATCTGCCCGGAACCACCCGGCATATCCAGCGACCACAACAACAGGTCTGATGTGAGAGGTTGGGGTGAATTAATTAATTAATGCCACATGATAGGGTTAAGTCATGAACATGAAAGACAACACTTAACCAACTTGACACGATGATTTGGTAGGGTTAAGTCATGAACCACTCGAATATACTTAACCAATTTGACACAAAGATTTGGTAGGGTTAAGTCATGAACCGCTTGAATATACTTAACCAATTTGACATGATGATTTGGTAGGGTTAGGTCACGAACCACATGAATATACTTAACCAATTTGACACATGATTCTTAGGGCTAAGTCATGAACTTGAACGACAACACTTAGCCAATTTGACATGACATGTAGGCGGGTTAAGTCACGAACTTGAATGACAACACTTAACAAACTTGACATGCTAGACTAATAAGGGTTAAGTCATGAATTTAATTGACAACACTTAACATGTTAGACGAAAACCCTAGTTACGTGGTCCATTTCAGCAGGAACCCACTAGATATATCATGGTACCCTGGAACTAGGCAGGGTGGGGCATGATTACTGGGTCGATTGTAAGTGACCAGAACGACGGCTGATTTGGTGCGCTAGTGTAGGTTCAGGCGGACTATGGTCATGCACCTAGTCCGGAGTTGAAAAAGCAGGCATTGGGCATCAGTAGGTTTACACTTTGCATGCTTGATTCGTGTCAGTGGTTGGAACCCTAGGGCTTGATACACCCTATGGTGGACCGAGCACAGGTAACTACATTCGTGATAGGGCCGCCGTATGACACAGACACATGAATGAGCTAGGACTTTTAGGGAGCCAATCGATTAATAGATCGTTTCATGGGACCAAGTAATGGGTTATTTCATGACATTAGGCAAGGGATCATTTTATAGTCAATACATGACACGGGTTGGGATACTAGTATGGGTGGTGCAGAGCAAATATTTATCATAGAAATATTTTAATGGTGAAGCAGAGAAATCTTGTGATGCTTGTTAGAAATCTTGCGAAATTATACTTAGTTTATCTTAAATGGGAACCTTGCGATGTTATACTTGACAAAAATCATATGATGTTATTCTTAGTTATCGTGCCTGTAGCTTATCTTGTCATCATGCTTATGTTTACTTTCAGTTTATTCATGCCATGTTATCTTTACTTGTTTTTATGCTGAAAGTCACTAGGACTTACTCAGTCTTTATGACTGATCCGTTTTGTTTCACCTCTTTTCCTTCCGTTCCCCCCAAGGTTCGCAGGTTGGGAATACAACTTAGTTCAGATATTACCAAGCTCCCAGGCTCTTTCATGTACGGCTTGGACCTCTCTTGGCTATGGCTTGCTTTGCTTTATTGGGGAATACTACAATTTATTTTTATGCTTCTTTGTTTTTGAGCAAGACATATATTTTAGCTATGTAATTGGGTATTGGAAGTTGATGGGCTTTTATTGTAAACAATTATATTTAATAAATGATTTGAAGTACTTCTACTTTACCTTCCGCTGTTTTATATATGTCTGTCTTGTAATATTTCTGTTCTAGTACCCATAATGCTCCATTGAAGTTAAGGCATTCCCTTTGTGAGTGACCTTAACGGATGTGGGGTGTTACATTTGGTATCAGAGCAGAAGGTTACCAGACTGGGCAAAGGCTTTTAAAAACCTTTTGAAATTATTTTCAAAACGTTTACAAAGAAGCATTTTTCTAAGAAAAGTTTTGTTTTATGAAAGGCATATTCCCTAAAGCCATATGCACTATCTTTTGATTCTCTCTTTGAATCTCTTCTTTCTTTCTCTTTTGCCATAATTTTATATGTGTACGACACAAATCGGAGGGCAAAGAAGTGCCCAACCTGCATCTGTAGCTGCAGTAGTTCCATCTGCGATTAATCTTATTTCATGCTTTTTAGGGTTGTAGTGTGATGGAGGTAGCTTTCGAGAAACTTGTCAACAAGCTATACTAGGATAGTAAGAACGAGGATAAAGAACACAAGCTTAAGGATGAGAAACTTATTGATATAGCTTAATCCACGAAGGAGGAAAAAGTGAAAGGAAGAGGCTGTTAGACCCAAATGTGGTTCTAACACCCAAATTGATTAGAAACAAGATAAAATAAAACAGAAATAAAGATGAACACACAAGATTTATAGTGGTTCGGCGAAGAAATGCCTACGTCCACTTAGTTCTAACTATATTCAGTAATTCAGTTACAAAGGCAATGTAAGATTCACTCACAACTCACTTTTGTTCACTCAAATGATTAAAACAAGAAATGAAAGATGGTTTGGATTTTCCGGGAGTAAAGGAATTCGGATGATGGAGGTACTTGGATTCTCAAAAGTGCTGAAAAAGATCCTTCTCTTTGTCTCTAGATGGGGTATTTATAGGTGTGAATTTGCCTGAGATTCAATCCGAGTCGGAACACGTGTCATCCATCGCACTCTCTTCGGGTTCGGATGGACTATCAAGCTGACAACACATCAAAGAGATGGACGTTAGGGGTAGGAATTAGTCATATCCGGTCCGGTTCTCCAGGCGATTTCATAGGAGATTTTCCTGGATCATGGGTGCGGGTCGGAGACGTGCAGGTTGGGGGTTCGGATCGGAATACCCGATCCGAACCGGAGTAGCTTGGACGTCTCTCCTTCTCTAATCATACTCCGCTCCGCTCCAGCGTCGTGGCAAGCAGATGGCTTTCCGATCCACTTGAGATTTATTGGCCTTCCGATCCGACCAGATATGCTTTGCCAATTTATCCAGTAAGAGACATCCGATCCGAACAGAGAATTCTACCCCATCCGAACCGATATGCTGCTATCAATCTGAATTGTGGTGTTTCCTTCCGATCCGAACCGGAGTCTTATAACTTGAAATACTCTTCAATGGTTGGTTTCTTGACTTTGTGTTGCCTAGTTCACAAAGTAGGCTAACATTTTGCCCCCTCAAAGGATGCTTTCGTTGTACAAAGCGTGCTTTGATGTCGTTTAACCAGAATTGTCAAGAGTAATGCACAGATTTCTGTTCGGTTCGGCGTCCGACCCGAACACATTTTCTTCATTTCTGAGCAAATTTGGGAACTTATCTCGCCATGTAATGCTTCTTGCAGGTATGCTCCTCCTTTACTCTCCTTCTCTTCAATTCGAGTCGGATGCTAAATCAACGTGTGAAGTATCCACTCGGTTCGGATTCCGATCCGAAGCGTATTCGTGGATTTGTTTCTTAAACATTGGGCCTTCAGAGAGAGTTGTGCTACTGGGCTTCCACTCCGGACCGAGCGGGCGAGACAAAATAGGGAGACGAGGAGTCAACACCATTCTTTATATAAACCCATCACCGTCTTCATTCCTTCCTTCGTTTCTATTGCCGCTCGGACCTAAGTATTGAAAACATCAGAAACTCGAATATTCTGAAACTATCCCTCGTAGATTTCTTAACTCGAACACGTAGGTAGCTCTTTAATCTCGAATAGCTTCATAGTAATTGCTCTTGATTTCAATTTGTGTTGGATTGGGATTGTTTAGTCACAGGCTTCGCTTGAACTCCACATCGTTACTGGTGGACGCGCCGTCGCTTCGAGGCGTTGCGAAGCTGGAGAGGGCAAATTTCTGCCCTTGACGATAGCTTTGGTGATAACATGGACTTGTTTGTGAGAAAGGGGGGAAAGAGGAAGAAGACGAGGAGCGTGGTGACCAACTGAAGTCGGTTCGGGTAGAAGACGGAGGACCAAAAAAGGAAGGAGAAGGAAAGGGGATCGGCTCGGATTGCACATCTTAGAAAGACGGGAGGAAAGAAAATGTCGGCTCGGGTCGGAGATGAGGATGAGATAAGAGGCCGACACGAACGTACTTGTTGAGTGATGCTGATTCGGATCGGATCGGGTCACCCGATCCGATCAGATCAGTTCTGCTTCCGAACCCACTGTTCCTATTGTCTTGAACTAACCTTGCCTTACTGACGCACCCGAACCGAATGTCTTCTGTATTGAGCCAATCATCACATGCATATCCGAACCGAACCGAACGCATCAAATTTGGCACATAAAGACTATCCAACTAATTCAACTAACACTTATTCTAGACGAATATGCTTCGCGGACAGTTAGGATAGTGCCTTGTGAACATAAACGAGAATTAAGAAAAACTCTGACTATCGCTTTCTCTTTAAAGCTTCGTCTTACGTTGCTGTACTTTTATTTTGTATTTCCCACATTTGCTGCACACACTTTAGTTCACACACATACACAAAAGGGGGGCACGGGATAATCTACTCTAATCCGTGCTATTGCTTCTTCAATAGTTCCATGACAATGAGGCCAAGACGCTCTTCTCGTTTAGCTGAGAGGAAAGACGCTCCAGAAACTTCCAACAAAACCACTCTCGAGGATATATCTTCTTCATCTGACCCAGAATGGGACAGCGAGGGTCCGGATTACGGAGTTGGTCATCGGGAAAGAGACGAAATGTCTTCAGAAAGCGAAGTTTCCCTAGGCTTTGAGGAGGAAGGAGGGATTGGTGACGGTCGAGCACCCGATGAATTTGACTCAGCTATTATATTGGAGTCACCTCCAGATTCTGTAGAATCGACAATTGACAATGACCGACTTGTTCGGATTTGCTTGAAGTATGGAATAATGAAGAGAGACACTTTAGTGCCCTCACGTTCTGACCGTCCCCATAACCCTCCAGAAGGATATATGACGGTTACTCGACTGATGTGCATGGTTGGCGCCATTCCTCCATTCTCGCCTTTCATCGTCGACTTCTTAAGACAAATGCGGATTGCCCCCATGCAGCTGCATCCCAACTCATATGCCTATCTGCATACTTTATTCATAGCATATCGTGAAATTCTAGGCGTGGAGCTCACGTTCGACGATGTTCATTTCTTCTACAATTTCAAACATCGGACTAGAGAAACCCCTTCTTTCTGTTACTTTGAATCAGTCCCCAAGAGGAAGATAATCTCTACGCCGTTTAGCAGTAAAGCTGGAGATTCCAGACTAGAGTGGTTCTATATAAAGCAACAGTCTGGATGCGCCAGGAGATGGACAAAATCAAGTAAAGCACTGACCTTCTGATCCTGGACTCTATACACTTGAATCATCACCCTGACCTTGTTTTCCTTTTTATTTGCAGTCGACAATCCCAAACAGGTATCAGACCAAGCGTTCTTTGATCGAATGCACCGTCTCCTCAACGGCGACCAAAAATTCCTTACCATTGACGAGGTTCTTAAAGATGAATACCTTCATTTTCACGGGCTGCTATCCGTTTTCCGTAGCATCGGTCATGGGACGGTCCCTTATGCATATATTCCTCCAGTGGAAACAGTCCCAGAAATAGGAGAAGGCTCGGGAATTCCTGCAGCTTCTCTTCAAACTTCACCCTCTCCCTCTTCCACTCAAGATGATGAACTGGCTAATCTGGCCAAAAAACATCGTGAAGGGTATATTGCCCCCGAGGAAACTACCTCGGTAGACAAATCAAAATCTCCCCAAGGGTCGCCACTTCACGCTTCCGAAGGGGATGTTCCTAGCACCGACGAGCACATATTTCAGGGTTTGGGGGATCTCCCCTTACCTGAGACTATATATACTTCAGAAGATTTCAGAAAGGACCCTTTAGTCTTCACTTCTTCTGAAGAGACTACTCCTGCTAAGGCCAAAGAGCCTGCCCGCACCAGTCTAGCTTCAGACTCGGGTTGGTTGGGGGGACACACACACCACATAGGATACACTTTGCACCGTAGCACTAGCATTCATTGCACTTCTTTCTCCATGGATCCGTCGATTCTAAACTTCGTTTAATTTATCGTGCAGGTACAATGTCTCGATCTTCTTATGATATAAGAAAGCTTCGCCGCAGCATGTCCAATCCTCCTCAGGATGCCGAGTATAATCGCCGGGATGACCGCGGTAGGGAGGAAAGAAGACCCTATGATCCTTATCGATCTCGATCCTCACGCTCCCGCTCACCAGTTCGACCGGAACAAGAAAAATACAAAAGCTATCAAGGTCGTAGGGAGGAGGATAGACCACAATCTAGGGATTCCACTTCCTCCCATGAAAAGCGGAGTAGAGAGAAAACTCCTCCAAAGGAAACTGGATCTAGAAGTAAGCAAAAAGTCCCTGCTACTAAGCGACCTCGAACAGACAAGGGTTCTACAGAATCTTCTTCAGGAAGGGACACTGAACTAACAATCCTCGCTCCTCCTCCACCAGATGCGGGAACTGCAGTAAGGCTGGCATATTTAAAGGAGCAATTTCCCGAGCACTACTTCGAGACTCTGACCTTCCTACCTTCCCTTGAACCTATCTCTTCTAATTGGGCAGAGGAGGCCAGAGCAAAGATTGATTTGGTGGAAAAGCAATATACCGAGATGTTCAAGTATTCCCGCACTCTTTCTAGAATCATCCGCACTCTAATGACAAATGCTGACTCAATGCAAAAGACCGCAGAGGAGGATGCTAAGGCCTTAAAAACCTTAGGAAAAAACTTAGAAGACACTCAAGCTCAACTAGCTGTCGCTCAAAAGAACGCTTCTAACTTCAAACAACAGTTTGAGGACATGCAAAAGCGCTATCATGATTTGCTAGAATCCCACACTCAGGAGCGTTCTGAGTTGAAGAAACAAGCTGACGAGGCCAAATCAGAGGCTGCGAAGACACGTCTTGCTTATGCTGAGCTTGAGCAGAAAAACGCCGAGTTAGCGAAAAGGAGTGCTGAGTTAGAAAAGAAAAACGCTGACTTGGCTTCAAAATTGTTAGAGGCGGAAAACAGGGCTGCTCTGGCTGAGGGCAATGTGGAATGCGCTATTAAATCTGCGGAGGAAACCCGCAAACAACTATCAGAGGCGGAGGCCGATATTCAGGGCTTCGGCGAGCTAATGATCGAATTCTTCGCGCACATTATTCGTCGTCGAAACATTTCCTGGATCGAGGACTATCCATCCACTTTGGTTCATGTATGGAATCAAATCGTCGAGTGGGAAAAAGAAGAGCTTAAGGTCGATTCCCTCGATGAAGATAAGCTGATGGAGAAATATTTGAGAGACGACGAACCGGAGCGCCTAGCTGAAGGGCGCCGCCTAATTGCTGAGGCCATGGAAGAAGAGAGGCGGAAGTCTAAACAGAAAACCATTCCTGAAGCTGGTTCCTCTTCTTCTGCTCCTGTAACTCCTGAAGTAGAAGGGTATGATCCCGAAAACCCGGGAATTCCCCGAACAACTTTACTATCTCCCATTCTTGAAATAACTCCAGAGGTAGTAGTCACCCCCGCTGAAAAGTCTTCAGAAGGTATCCCTATCTTTTCTCCTCAATTTGTCAAGGCTACTACTACCTTTGGCTACATGACTGAACGTTCGATGAGAAATCCTTTGCTCTTGCCTGAGTTGATAACCGATGTTTCTTATTTTGTAGGCGTTGAATCCTCCGCGAAGACAGATGTAGTTCAAGGAACTACTACTGGGACAAAGCCCGCTGATAGGGTCAAAGAAGGGGAAGACAAGGCTGCTTCAATAGACCTGGGGGAAAGAAGCGAGCCAACTAAGGTCACTACTCCCCATAATGAAGAAATGATTGCAGCTCTAAAAGACGACGGAGGAGACGAGGGGCATGATGAGGAACCAGAGGTTACAATAACCGGGGAGTCAAAAAGCGCCGATGACATTACCTTGGCGGCCATGAAGGCTGATCAAGACAAGCGCTTGCAATTAAAAGCTGAAGAGTTAGATCCTGAGGTCCTCAAGCCCCTCGCAGTTGTGGATGCAGGTTCAAGGTTAGTTGTTAAGCTCTCAACTAGATCTATTACCGAAGAACTTGCTAAAAAATCTTCTCTTGATTCCAGTGCCCAGTCCTCCGGGAAGAAGTCTGCCGGCTCCAGTACTACACCTTCAGGGAAAAAGAAATCAAAGCGAATCTTGACTGAAGCCGAGAGGGAAGCAAAAGATGCGGAAAAAGCTGCCAAGAAATCAAAGGCTCATCCCAAAACCAAATAGTGGGTTCTCCTGTATCTTTTCAGCATCTTTGTAAATCAATAAGTGCTGCTACACCAGCAGCTTCCGCACTTTCTTTTTCAGTTATTTCCCTGTACAAATTCATTCATTTGTAAATAAAAATAATTCACTTTCTGCAATGTTTATTTGTTAGCAGTTCTGCACTTATGTAAAAATGCATATCTATAGTTATGAAACAAAGTTGTGGAGAGGGGAGTTATGTGTATGTGTATGTGTCCCCAGTCAGTCTCCACAAGTTATTCAGTGCTTAACCATGCAATCTGAATGCTCCCGATTCTCTAACGGGATAGCATTTCCTGTGTCATCAACACCTGTTGTTTTTCCTGGCATTTCTTTTATACTCCCTCTCATTCTCTCGAGAGTTAGAGTTCGAGTTCAGCTATTTGTTTATCCCCCGGTCGTTCAACGGGAAAAGATTTCTTTCTCGGCGCTCGATCGGAGACGCCTTTATACTCTCTTTCTCTCTGGAAAGTTAGAGTTCAGAATAGAATTTCTTTTTCAGCGCTCAGTTTGAGACGCTTTCATACTCTCTCTCTTTCTCTGGAGAGTTAGAGTTCGGAGTTGATCCTCCTTTCTCAGCGCTCAGTCGGAGACGCTTTTATACTCTCTCTCTTTCTCTGGAGAGTTAGAGTTCGGAGTTGATCCTCCTTTCTCAGCGCTCAGTCGGAGACGCTTTTATACTCTCTCTTTTTCTCTGGAGAGTTAGAGTTCAGAATGTCGTTTTCTCATTCTTTTATGTCTTATTGCACAAATAATCATTGTGCTTCTTTTTATGCCCAAACTGTTTCAACCTTTTTAGGCTCTAAGTTATCCTGTATTTTATAATCACAACAGAACAACTAACGAATGTAAATGCATAAAAGTAAATAACACACAATATTTTATAGTGGTTCAGCTAAGTCATAGCCTACATCCACTTTATAGTCCTTTATTCATATCGTCATATTTTCCAAAGGCAAGTCGTGCCTTATTACAGAGTTTACAGGAAGAACAGCAAAAAGTATAGCATTTCTAATCCAAATATCGCATTAAGTGTTGGGCATTCCATGCTTGAGGGACTTCTTCGCCATCTACGGTCGTTAACTTGAATGTTCCTTTATCAAGTTTCCGTTGGATGACAAAGGGTCCTTCCCATTTTGGGCCGAGGTGAGGAAGAGATGGAAAAACTCTCTTTAGCACCAAATCTCCTGGTTCAAAAGTTCTGAGGCGAACTTTTTTGTCATAATAGCGCGCCATCTGACGCCGATGTCTTGCTGCACGCAAGTCTGCTTCGTCCCTCTTCTCTTCGACTTCATCAAGAGACTCAAGTAAAAGTGCCCGATTCGTCATCGGGTCATAATACGTAACCCTGTGGGAAGGAACTTCCAGTTCAACTGGAATTACTGCTTCTGAGCCAAAGGAGAGAGAGAAAGGGGTATGACCGGTAGCCGTTTTAAACGTTGTTCGATATGCCCACAAAGCTAGGGGCAATTCATCAACCCATTTTGCCTTTGCACGCTCTAATCGCTTCTTGAGGATGGATTTTATTACCTTGTTTATTGCCTCTACTTCCCCATTAGATTGTGGATAGGCAACTGCAGTATATCGTTTGTCTATCTTATATTTCTGGCAAAAGTTTCTGAATTCAGCGCTATCAAATTGGGTCCCGTTGTCGGTAATAATCGTCCTTGGAATCCCGAATCGGCATATAATATTTCGGACCACAAAACTTATCACCTTTCTTGTAGTGATCTTAGTCAAGGGTTCAGCTTCCACCCACTTTGTGAAATAATCCACGGCTACTATGGCATACTTAGCTCCCCCTTTAGCAATCGGTAAAACTCCAATGATATCGATTCCCCATGTGGCAAATGGCCAAGGACTCACCATCGATTTAAGCTGAGTTGACGGTGCCCTGGGGATTTTGGCGAATCTCTGGCACTTATCGCAGCGTCGTGAATAATCAGCTGCATCTTTGTTAATCGTAGGCCAGAAGTATCCATACCGCAATATTTTCTTTGCTAAAGTTTGACCTCCTGTATGATCTCCACACTCACCTTCGTGCACCTCTCTCAGTACACGCTTGATGTCGTCGTGTGCGATACATCGTAACAGGGGCATAGAAAATCCCTGTCTATAGAGGGTATCGTCTTGCATAACATATCTGGCAGCTTTGCGAACTACAGCTCTTTTCTCACTTTTCTTCGATGGGAGAGTCCCATTCTTAAGAAAACTCTTGATTGGAGTCATCCATGACTCCTTCTCTGATTCCGCTTCATGAACGAATTCAATTTCCATTGACTCAAAGCTTGGCGATTCCAACGTTTCAATTGGAATTACCTCAGTCTCTCCTGGATTGTCGGAACTAGCCAACTTTGCTAATCTATCCGCTTTCTGGTTTTCTACTCTGGGAATATGTGTTATGTTGTACCGTTCTAAGCTACTTAATAGCTCTTTCACTTTCTTGAGGTAAGCGACAAGTCGAGGTCCTCGAGCCGCGAACTCCTCTCGCACTTGACAAACAACAATCTTAGAGTCACAAAATATGTCCATCATTTTTACTCCGAGGTCTTTAGCGAGTTTCAGCCCGGCAATCAGGGCTTCATACTCAGAGTCATTGTTTGTTGCCGAAAATTCTAATCGCAGGGCGTAATATAACGACCGTCCCTCCGGAGTGACTAAGACAATTCCAGCTCCGGATCTTCGGTCATTTTTAGCTCCATCTGTATATAATTTCCACGGATTCATCTCTAGCTTATCCTCGGATTTAACCACTCGGTCATTGATTATTTCTTCCTCTGGAATGGTGAACTCCGCAATAAAGTCTGCTAGAGCTTGCCCCCTGATTGACTTTCGTGGTTGAAAATTCAAATCAAACTGGCTTAGTTCTATGTTCCACTTAATCAACCTTCCCGACGCTTCGGGTCTCTGCAACACCTGTCTTAACGGCTGATCGGTGTATATGGTTATTGGATGGGCTTGGAAGTAGTGACGAAGTTTTCGGGATGCAATCAGGAGGCTGTAAGCGAGCTTCTCGATCTTTGGGTAGTTGCGCTCTGCCGCTGCTAATTTCTTACTCACATAGTATACTGGCCTTTGTACTTTGTCTTCTTCTCGAACCAGAACTGTGCTGACAGCGTGAGCCGAGACTGCTAGATAAACAAATAGTTCTTCGTGATCTACGGGCTTTGATAAGATTGGCGGTTTCTCTAACAGCTCTAACAGATTTTGAAAAGCCTCGACACAATCGGGAGTCCACTGGAAGTTCTTCTTTCCCCTTTTTATCAAATCAAAAAATGGAACACATTTATCGGTGGCTTTGGAGATGAATCTACTTAGCGCCGCTATCTTCCCTGCCAGACTTTGGATGTCTTTAATTTTCCTTGGTTCTTTGATATTTCTAATTGCCGCTATCTGGCTAGGGTTGATCTCAATTCCTCGGGAACTCACAATGAAGCCAAGGAACTTTCCCGACGCCACTCCAAATGAACATTTTAAAGGATTCAATTTCATACGGTATTTTCGTAAGATACCAAACATTTCTGCTAAGTCTTGCGTATGACTGGAGGACTGCTTTGATTTAACAAGCATATCATCCACATAAACTTCCATAGTTTTTCCTATCTGATCATAAAACATTCTATTTACCAACCGCTGATAAGTAGCTCCAGCGTTTTTTAATCCGAACGGCATTACAACATAACAATATAATCCCAAATTCGTAATGAAACTTGTATGCTCTTGGTCTGGCACATGCATAGGAATTTGATTGTATCCAGAGTATGCATCCATGAAAGAGAGAAGTTCATGACCTGCTGTCGAGTCTACAAGCTGGTCAATCCTGGGAAGTGGGAAACTATCTTTTGGGCAAGCCTTATTTAAATCTGAAAAGTCAATACAAGTTCGCCACTTTCCGTTTGGCTTCTTTACCAAGACAGGATTCGATATCCAGTCGGGATAAGTCGAATCTCGAATAAATCCATTTTGCTTCAATTTCTCTACTTCCTCTTTGAGAGCAGCCGACCTCTCTGGGCCCAGCATGCGTCTCTTTTGCCTCACAGGCGGATGCTTCGGATTTACATTCAGTTTGTGACTGATAATGGAAGGCGATATCCCACACATGTCAGCATGGGTCCAGGCGAACACATCTAAGTTTGCCTTCAAGAAGTCCGTCAGTTCTTCAGCACGACGTGGATCCAATTGGGAACCAATCTTCAAAACTTTCGTCGGATCAGCTTTATCAACAGGAATTTCCACTGTCGCTTCATTAGGAGTTGCATTTCTAGCCTCTGGTTCCTCGTCTTTTCTAGGATCCAGGTCTTCAGGCGTTCCTTTGGGCAACTCCCTTGGGTTCAATCTCTCTAATTGCTATGCCGAGTCCCCCTTTGAGGGAGATGAGGCATCCTTACTCTCAGCATTTGCTCCTTTCATCAACATCTTCAGTTCGGCCACATAGCAGGCCCGTCCAGAAACCTGATCCCCTCTTATTACTCCAGTTCCGGCTTCGGTTGGGAACTTTAGTAATAAGCACCAAGGGGCAATACAAACTCTAAATTCAGCGAGGGCAGGTCTCCCTAAAAATGCGTTATAGGGCGAATCTACATCCAATACTACGAATTGAAGCATTCGCACTCTTCTACGTTCTCCTTGCCCTAAAGTCACGGGCAACTCTATGTATCCCATGGGAGCTGTCGTCGCTCCGTTGAAGCCTCTAATCCATCCTTCACAAGGTTTCAGATCTTCGGGCTCAAGCTTCATCTGGTCAAATGACTTCTTGAACAAAATATTAACGGAACTTCCGTTGTCTACTAATACCTTATGGACCAAGGCCGGCCCAATAGTGGTAGTAATAACCAACGGATCATTGGTGGGAGATTGTATTCCCGTGTTGTCTCGGCTGCGGAATACCACGTCATCGAACATGGTTTTTTGTTGTTTTATAGGAGTGACATCTTCCAAATCGTCACCTTCATTCACATCTAGATGCTTGGCAGCATTCACATATTGGTCCATCGACCTAAAACTTCGGATTGCCGGGTGAGGCCCGCCTACTATGGAGTTGATGACGATCCCTTTACCTTTCTGCTGCGTGGTAGGCTTAGGAGCAGGTAGGATTTGTTTTGGGGCCTGCTCTCCTTGCCCCCTGTCCCTCGGGGCAACCTTGTACTCATCCAACTTTCCTTCACGCAGCAGCTTTTCAATTACATCCCTCAAATGCCGACACTCATTGGTCGAATGTCCATGTGTTCCGTGAAACAAGCAAAATTTCCCTGTCGCCATTTCTTTCTCGGTCGAATCACGAGGTGGCGGTCTTTTGTACTGCAACACATTGTACGTATCCAGGTAAATATTTTCCAGGGTGTCATTCAATGGTGTATAGTTCTCGTAGTTCTGGAATCGGGGCCTTTTGTTAGGGTCGCTTCCCCTATTTCTGTTTCTCCTGTTACCGTTCGAATTACGGTTGTTGTTGTTTCCCCCGTTTCCAGTATTGCTGTTTCCACCCTTGTTTCCTACATTTACTTCAACCTTGCCAGAACTTTCCCCAGACTGCTTCACGGCAATATTACTCTGCACATTCTCCTTTGAAGCTATCTCAGACTTTCTCTTCCGGTTTGCCCGGGCCTCTTCTCGTCTTAGATAAATATCGGCTTTTTCGTAGAATATCGCCCTTGTGGGGGGTGTCTTCCCAGAAAGGTAGTCTCCAAACTCAGATTCAGGATCGACACCTTCCTTTAATGCCATTAGAATAGTGGGCTCATGCGGGTCACTGACCTCGGTTACAGCTTGGTTAAAACGATCTAGATATGCCCTTACAGATTCTCCTGGTGCCTGTTTGATCCTCGACAATTCAATAACACTCTTGGACTTGCGGGCATGTAGTCGGAACTGGTTCATGAAACGCTCGCTTAATTCTTTGTAATTAGAAATTGAACGAGGAGGAAGCCGGGTAAACCAGAACAATGCCACATCTTCCAGGTAGATTGGGAATGCTTTGCACTTTACTTCATCAGGGGCAGCAGCGGCGTTCATAAGCCACGAATACCGCATCAAATGCTGTCCCGGATCAGTCCTTCCGTTATATTTGTCCATCTGTGGCAAGTTAAAGCGTCGGGGAAACTGGAAATCTAGGATATCATCAGTGAACGGAGTATGGCTTCGCTCAATGCCATAGTCTTCATTCGTATAATTCCGGCTCTCGGACATAATTCGGCGAACCATTGCCTGCACATCGGCACTAGTTAGGGGCTGCTCAGGTTCCCTGGCCCTAGTGTCCGAGTTCCTTCGGGGCTTTTGTTCTGGAGATGCCCTTCTTCTTCGAGCTGCCTCTACTCGGTTCCTTTCCCTGTGTTCCCGGTCGATCTCGGGAAGAGGGGACTGGAGTCTTTGCCCCCGAGTAGGGCTATCGTTTCCTAATGCTCGTGCGATATCCTCGCGAGATCCCAAAGATCCAAACGTTAGCTGCTCCACGTTCTGAGGTCGTTCGAGTGGCCTTCGTTCACGGGGCCTCTCTTCCTCGGAAGATGAAGATTGATCTACGGGTGTGTGACAAACCGGTGATGGAGTTCTCTGCCGGCGGAGCTCATTGATCTCCCGACTCATGAGCCTCATATTTTCCTGCATCATGAGATTGGTGCGCTCATGAACTCTCATAGCTTCCCTCGTGCTCTCAAGCATATCAAGCAAGCGCGAGAAATCCCCTTGAGTGATAGGAGCAGATGGATTGACCTGGTCTCCAACCCTGGCAGCTGGAATTGGAGCATTCGTGGGGACTCGAGTAGATGTTCCAGCTTCACCAAGCATCGGGTCGGATCGGAGGTAAGAAGTCGGGTCGGATCGGAGCTGGGGTGCCTGGTCGGATCGGTGTGCAGCGAGCAACTCGGGTCGGTTCAGATTGGGCGAGTGCACTGCTTCAGAGTCTCCTACCCGGATCGGATCCGAGCTCTCTCCTTGCCGTCGGTTCGGATTTCCTGCATGGACTCTCCCTGCTGCTGAACTCTGCCCCCGAGACCTTGTTACAACAGCATGTTGCTGATCTTCGCCCGCTCCATTTCCTTGAACAGACTGAACTTCCTTGCCTTTTCCTTTGGCCATGAGTTTTTGACAATTACTTCAACGAATGCAAGAAAGCGGAGAAATTTAAGGATTCACTTCTTTGAACTCAACGGTCCAAAAAGTAGAAAGAGATCCCGGAAAATAAAGAATTTAGATGAGGTTTCTCAGTGAAAGCACCAAAATGTTAGACCCAAATGTGGTTCTAACACCCAAATTGATTAGAAACAAGATAAAATAAAACAGAAATAAAGATGAACACACAAGATTTATAGTGGTTCGGCGAAGAAATGCCTACGTCCACTTAGTTCTAACTATATTCAGTAATTCAGTTACAAAGGCAATGTAAGATTCACTCACAACTCACTTTTGTTCACTCAAATGATTAAAACAAGAAATGAAAGATGGTTTGGATTTTCCGGGAGTAAAGGAATTCGGATGATGGAGGTACTTGGATTCTCAAAAGTGCTGAAAAAGATCCTTCTCTTTGTCTCTAGATGGGGTATTTATAGGTGTGAATTTGCCTGAGATTCAATCCGGGTCGGAACACGTGTCATCCATCGCACTCTCTTCGGGTTCGGATGGACTATCAAGCTGACAACACATCAAAGAGATGGACGTTAGGGGTAGGAATTAGTCATATCCGGTCCGGTTCTCCAGGCGATTTCATAGGAGATTTTCCTGGATCATGGGTGCGGGTCGGAGACGTGCAGGTTGGGGGCTCGGATCGGAATACCCGATCCGAACCGGAGTAGCTTGGACGTCTCTCCTTCTCTAATCATACTCCGCTCCGCTCCAGCGTCGTGGCAAGCAGATGGCTTTCCGATCCACTTGAGATTTATTGGCCTTCCGATCCGACCAGATATGCTTTGCCAATTTATCCAGTAAGAGACATCCGATCCGAACAGAGAATTCTACCCCATCCGAACCGATATGCTGCTATCAATCTGAATTGTGGTGTTTCCTTCCGATCCGAACCGGAGTCTTATAACTTGAAATACTCTTCAATGGTTGGTTTCTTGACTTTGTGTTGCCTAGTTCACAAAGTAGGCTAACAGAGGCCAAAGTGAAAGAATAATAAAACCCATGACAAGAGAGAGTATCTTTAGTATGGTAAACGGGGACATGTAGTTAAGTATTAGAGGACAAGGGAAAAGAACAAGATCGTCGAGAGGGCAATTGTATGCTCTCACTACTAGCGAACCTAAGAGAGGTGGTAACGTTTCTGTTAAAGGTTTAGCTTTTCTTTTCTATCATCCCGTTAGAACTTTGTTTTTGTACATCGCATCCTTTTAATTCTACTTCGATAGTTGAGTCTCTGCACCTTAGTACTAGCGTGATAGAGGATCCCATTTTTGTCTCAAATCCTGTTGGGAAATCGACTCATTTATTCATGACCTGTTTGGATTTGGGAATGTCTATGCTAAGTGTTGGGTCTAGAAGAAATGCTTATGTTTTTGGGCTATGGGTTGATTCTAGGGATGGAGTGGTTATCCAAAAATGGTACCATTCTCAAGTATGAAAAGAGGGTAGTTAGACTCTTGACTTGCCTCGGTAATGCCCTCGAAGTCTAGTGTAACCCTTAGGGTTCTGCCATGCTTAGTTACCTAGAATCTCTTGATACATTCGTTGATCTGCTCGAGTAGTGTTCGCCACTAAGGCGGATGGTTCATTTCGCTTATGCATGAGTTATAGAGAAATCACCTTAGTAAGTACATCTGGCAACATGGTTGACATCTGTTTATTTCCAAGAGATAGTTCTTCTGCGTGGAATACCTTATAGTGAGTAAACGAGTTCCAGGACTCACTAGTGAATTTTGGAGAGCTTGCATGAAACCATGAGTACGCAGTTATGCTTGAGCCGAGTATACTAGAAAAAGAATAAGTGAAAGTGGAACGAGAGGCAACAGTGAAATGAGTTCCAACTCATACTTTGGAAATAGGAATTAAGAAGCTACGAAATTCTGAAGTTAAAGACAGTCAAAGCACAATGGAGTTAGGCTCAAGGAAATGCGACTTAGAAGATTGAAGACTAGATACACGCATCATATCTATTTTTAAGAGTATATACTTAATCCCTCTTTTCATGTAGAGCTTACTTGCATGCTATCTTTTAAGTATATCCTCTCGGTCCTATTCTCAATTCTATTTTCGTTGCAAACCCCATAGGGAGTTTGACTCATCTGTTAGTAATACATGTTGGGGCTTGAAGGTGTTCGTTGGATTGACTAAACTTTTTGGGTTTTATAGAATATGGGTTAGTTTTAAGAAGGGATTTCTTGTGACCTAAAAGGAGTCCATTATGCTTAGTTTCCTAGAAACATATATATTGGTTGGGTTGAGAAATTCTTTGGGTATCAGTCTGATGTTGATTTCGGTCTTCGGGGCTGGTGCTTAGGGAGTTCTTCTCCTAATCAGTATATATATGTGACGTAGATTTCCAGTTTTGACATTGCCTAATGGGCACAAAGTTTTTACTTGCTTCTACCATTCGACTATATCTTCAGGTAGGAACAATTGGGTGTAAACATGTGTTTGAGACATGTTATGATTGATGGTTGCAAGTGGTTGTAAGTGGTTGCTCGTGGATGCCTATACATGCACATTAGACACTAGATCAGCTTAGTCACCTTTCATATTGCATATGCATGAGTGTTTATACTTGTTTATAGATGAAATTGAATGTGTTATTATGTGGATGTTGCATATGGATGGATGTTTGTGCACACATATAGTGTTTATGTGAGTAGGACTATTTGCATACATGTTGACCTCATGGCACTAAACATATTTTAAGAAGATCAATCAGGCCTGATTGTTTGCATTAGATAAGGAACATATACACACACTTTTTGCATATGTTCATACAACACTAGAAATCTTTTAAGGACAATGATTGCTTATGGATGATGTTTTTAGTAGATGGATGATTGGATGGTAGGGCACATTCTTCTTAACTTGAAGATTTCGGGGACGAAATATTTAAGGAGGGGAGCATGTAACAATCCGAATTTTAATAACATATTGAAACAAGAAATCAAGGTATAATTAAATTTTAAAATAAGAATCAGGGAAAACGGGTTGCGCCATTCGTTCATCTTGGAATTCTGCATGAAACCGAGTCTGAGTTTTCGAAAAACGGAGTCCGTATGAGGGAGATATGACCCTCCGAAGTTTCAGGAATTTTCAGAATTGAAAACAGCTCGAAATTCGAATTCAAACCCCAGCGCAGAATGGGCGGGAATTTTCCTACCTAGGACCAGGTCGACCTGGGAGTCGACACTATGGTCGACCTCCCAGGGGCCAGGTCGACCTGGTGCTGAAACCCAGTATTGAGCCTGGGTTCATTCTGATGTATCTAGACTTGTTTCGTGACCAGATTCTTGACTCTAAACCTATATAAACACGCTCTTAGCCCCATTCTCTCTACACCAATTCTCTCCAGCCTTATGCTGCTCAAATTCTAGTTAAAGGACTACTTCGTCTCCATCAAGACTATGCATAGAGATTTGCAATTTGGGGATTTTCATTTAGAACACGATTAATCAAATAGAGATTCAACATCAACTTCTGCTTTCTAATTCTCGATCCGCGCACTGTAAGTTCAAGTTACTTTTAGATTAAAACTATAAACTTAATATGGACATGTTATAAATTGGAATTGGACCTATGTATGATAATTGATTCATATCTATTCTTGTTCATCTTGGATCTTGACTTTTGGGAATATTACTATGAAATTAATTTGGGCCTATTCATATTGTAAATCAAATCCTTTCATGTCCATAATATTATCATGCCTGTAATGTTGAATCAGTTATTATTCACAACTTTGGATTATCACCTTAATCATGACTATCACATTATTATGCTAGATCCGTAATTATAATGTTTTGGGAATATTATTCTATATGCCAGTGATGTTATAATCAATTATCTCAAGCTATATCAAGCTAGATTTATCACCTTGTGCTCGTTCTTTTGCCTATCATAGTTTTGATGTCATTCCCTTTCATTTTGGATTTGGATTTACTTGTAATGTAGAGCGATTCACGTTTACGTGCGATGGGAATACGATTTGGGTAGATTAGGAAAAACATGAATTGGTTATGAACATGAAACATGAACATTGTTATAACTTGAATCTGGATATGGACATGAAACTTGCCTTGAAACTTGACATGAAACTTGAACATGGACATGACACTAGAATGAACTTGAAAATGGCCAACTCGAGGTTGGGTTGAGTTTGCAGTGTAATTCTGCCCGAACCGCCCGGCAAATCCAGTGACTGCAAACAATAGGATCCAATGTGGGTAGTTGGTCATATCGGGCTTAAAACTCGAGGTCAGACTGAGTTGTGGTGTAAATCTGCCTGGAACCACCCGGCATATCCAGTGACCACAACAATAGGTCTGATGTGAGAGGTTGGGGTGAATTAATGAATTAATGCCCCATGATACGGTTAAGTCATGAACATGAAAGACAACACTTAACCAACTTGACACGATGATTTGGTAGGGTTAAGTCATGAACCGCTAGAATATACTTAACCAATTTGACACGATGATTTGGTAGGGTTAAGTTATGAACCACTTGAATATACTTAACTAATTGGACACGATGATTTGGTAGGGTTAAGTCATGAACCGCTTGAATATACTTAACCAATTTGACACATGATTCGTAGGGCTAAACCATGAACTTGAACGACAACACTCAGCCAATTTGACATGACACGTAGGCGGGTTAAATCACGAACTTGAATGACAACACTTAACCAACTTGACATGCTAGACTGATAAGGGTTAAGTCATGAATTTAAATGAAAACACTTAACCTGTTGGACGGAAACCCTAGTTACGCGGTCCATTTCAGCAGTAACCCACTAGATGTATCATGGTACCCTGGAATTAGGCAGGGTGGGGCACGATTACTAGGCTGATTGTAAGCGACTAGAACGACAGCTGAGTTGGTGCGCCAGTGTAGGTTCAGGCAGACTATGGTCGTGCACGTTGTCCGGAGTTGAAAAGCCAGGCATTGGGCATCAGTAGGTTTACACTGTGCATGCTTGATTCGTGTCGGTGGTTGGCACCCTAGGGCTTGATACACCCTATGGTGGACCTAGCATAGGTAACTACATTCGTGATAGGGCCGCATAACACAGACACATGAACGAGCTCGGACTTGTAGGGAGCAGATCGATTAATAGATCGTTTCGTGGGACCAAGTAATGGGTCATTTCATGACATTGGGCAAGGGCTCATTTTATAGTCAACACATGACACGGGTTGGGATACTAGTACGGGTGGTGCAGAGCAAATAGATATCATAGAAATATTTTAATGGTGAAGAAGAGAAATCTTGTGATGCTTGATAGAAATCTTGCGAAATTATACTTAGTTTATCTTGAATGGGAACCTTGCGATGTCATACTTGACAAAAATCATATGATGTTATTCTTAGTTTTCGTGCATGTAGCTTATCTTGTCATCATGCTTATGTTTACTTTCAGTTTATTCATGCCATGTTATCTTTACCTGTTTTTATGCTGAAAGTCACTAGGACTTACTCTGTCTTTATGACTGATCCGTTTTGTTTCACCTCTTTTTCTTCCGTTCCCCTACCAGGTCCGTAGGGCGGGAATACAGCTTAGTTCAGATATTACCAAGCTCCCAGGCTCTTTCATGTACGACTTGGATCTCTCTTGGCTATGGCTTGCTTTGCTTTATTGGGGAATACTACAATTTATTTTTATGCTTCTTTGTTTTTGAGCAAGACAGATATTTTAGCTATGTAATTGGGTATTGGAAGCTGATGAGCTTTTATTGTAAACAATTATATTTAATAAATAATTTGAATTACTTCTACTTTACCTTCCGCTGTTTTATATATGTCTGTCTTGTAATATTTTTGTTCCAGTACCCATAATGCTCCATTGAAGTTAAGGCATTCACTTTGTGAGTGACCTTAACGGATGTGGGGTGTTACACTCCTCTTGGGTGTACAGCCCAATCAAGATCATCAGTAATTATCCAGACGTGAAGACCTCCAGTCTTCGACCACCGCCTTCATCCTCGACACATCGTCGAATCAGTTATTCAGAATGGGATAAACCTGGTCTTTCTGAATAACTCGCGTATATAATAAACAAGTGTTACACAAACACAACATACGCCTCATTCCAATTCAGAATATTCTTTTATTTAAATATTCTTACACTTTGGGAAAGATTCCCATTAATTTTATCAAAGATAAATTCTTTAAATTTATTCTTTAATCTTCTTTTGAATGTCAATTCAAACCAAATTATGGTTTATCCAAACTAGTCGGGATTAGCGAACATTACTGAAGCAATCACTTGTTAAATTTTCCAACCCCAACCTATTCATCCCATGAAGTAAAACTGGTAATACTTCATATCTAACACCACGGTGTTACCGGTAAATTCAATTATCATTTCACGTTCAAATCTAATTAAAGATTTAACTAACGCTTTGGAGCAAAACTGGTGATACTCCATTCTCGATCATTTCAATCTAATTAAAGATTCATTAAAACTCCACGTAGTTTTAATCTTACTAAAAATCAATATCCTGTCTTTAACTGGGTTAAAGAACCAGTGTCATCTAAAACACGGTTCACGATAAACCCAAAATCAAATTCCATTCTATCAGCCTTTAACCGTAAATTAGCAAGTGAACAATACCCTAAGTATTAACCCCAAAGGCCGAAACCAACATCAGGTCAATACCCAAGAAACCATTCATCTTAACTAATCTTCAGTTAGCTTCTGATTTTCTTAACTCCATTGGGTTTAAGAACAGTATTGTTAAAGATACCATTCACGACAACCCAAAATCACATTTGATATTAAATATAAGGCTCTGAATAGAAAATATATCGGCTTATATTCAATATCAAATTCTACGACCAACAAATATCGTATTGGAAATAACGATATAAATATATCTTTCAAATTTCCAAAACAATATCTGTATAATCCCGAAATCCAACATCGAAATATTCCAAAGACAATTTCGATTCAAACCCATTCCAATTCAATTATTGGAAATTCTGGTTACCTTTAAAACCCTTTCAAAATCCAATTTATTTATTTCAAAAATAAATGGACCATAATTCTAGTTCAAAACTAATTCATTTCGACAAAAATCTATTTTTATCTTTTCAGATATGGAATTTTTCATCCCAATTCTTTCCAAATCATTTCTTATGGTTTTACACAAATTGTTACTATTTTTAATAATTTTATCGAGGCCCGTACAACCGATTTCCATCAACGGCCATCAAACTGCACTTACAGCGACCTTTTTTAAATTTGATTTGGACATAATTCCAAATCCAACTGTTAGATTTCAAATCTCTAATATTCATTAGAAAGCTCTTTTCGATACGAACCCAACGGTTTCGGTTTTAGGAGAATCCGACGGCCGGATCTCCCGTAACATCCATTCGAAGTCAATGGTCGAAATTCGCGAACTACCGCAACGCGACACGTTCTATTCAAGCCATTATATATAATATATATATATTACATATATTTCATTGATTTCCTTTTAAAACGTATTTTATAAATCGTTTTAAATTCGTTTTCAAAACGATTTTAACTTCATATTCAATTTCAAATCAAAATTGAATATTACATATCATCGATATATAAATGATAGTATTTTCAAAATATCATATTTTGAAATCAATTCCTTTTCGATATTCATTATAAAAATGAATAAAATCGATATAAATATTGTTTGCGTCAAAATGGCGCATATCTAATCAACACGGCTTTATGTATTTCAATAACTTCGTTATTCTATTCAACAAATGAATATTTTCTTCTACACATGAATATATATTTTTATTCAACACATGAATATATATTTTATTCAATACATAAATTTTCTTTTATTCAACACATGAATATTCTTTTTATTCAAACACATGAATATATATTTTATTCAACACATGAATTTTCTTTTATTCAACACATGAATTTTCTTTATTTTCCAACTTGGAATGAGGCCCAATCAATTACATATAATGTTCATTATATGGATTTCATACACACACGTACACTACAACAACCAAACACAGTCAACCATCACCCAAAGTGCATTCTACACTATATAAGCATCAAATATAAATATTTAACGGTTATAACAGCCTGTCAATCCATCGATCGACATATAGCTAATTATTGGGACTAGTGTATGACCAATTTCATCCTAACACCCATGTAGGGTTTTCAAACAATCAAACATAGGTTTTATTCGTGCAGTTGGGCGATGTGTAAAATTTATCGTCCCAGTCCATATCAGTCAAATGTGTGTACATAAACAAATCGTCTGATTTGTTTATAACTATTTATTTTATATATACGGTAAAAATTATATTTTTAACTATAAAATAATTTATTTCATTCCACTACACACAATCATTTTTTGCAACACATCAATCAAACAAACAAGTCATCCATGGTCTGTGGACGACGAGTGTCGGGTGCTGCTACGCACCGTCTGCATCCTAGTATATATTTTAACTAGAAATCAAATTAAAAGTGAGCAGTTCTCACCTTGAAGCTAAACCAAACGCCACGACTCTTCATATGTAGAAAATCTTCGTTGCGGTTTCAACGAGATCTGTTTCATGAAATTTATATTAAAAATCATATTTTTAACAACGTTACTATATATAGAAAAATCACATTTTTATCTTAACATATATATAATAAAAATCAGATTTTTATTTCGCTACATATATAAAGACCAAATTTTTATTATCTATATATTATAAAAATCATATTTTTTTTATCTCTATTATATAAAAATCATATTTTTATTCTCTACATCATATAAAAAAAAATATTTTTATTCTCTACATGATATAAAATTATATTTTTATTCTCTACATCATATAAAAATTATATTTTTATTCTCTACATTATATAAAAATTATATTTTTATGCCGCTACTTCATATATAACAATTATATTTTACTAGCGAAGTTCCTATCATCAAAATCATATTTTCATCAACTAAAGATCATATTTTTATGTTACTTTCATATATAAAAATGTAATTTTCACTTCTCTAAAATCTATATAAAATCATATTACATATATTACAAAAATCGTGTTTTCCTTCTAAGAGTTTCCATATAAAAAACCTCGTTTTTATCTACCTAAATATAAAAAACAACATTGAAAACTCACATTTTTAGTCAAACTGGAGCTCACTATCATGGCGGCAGGGGGAGTTTCAGCACGACTGGAGGTGGGAACGGCGGCTGCTGACGTCGGAGGGGTCAGGGGGTGGCAGGCGGTCTAGGGCTTTGAATTGGTGATGGGGTTTAGGAGCGGTTCTTGAACGGAGAATGGAGGAGGAGCTGAGGTGGCGTTGGAGGAGGAGAGGGGGTGGGGCGCGCCAGCTCCGGCGATCTCCAGGGGTGCGGCGGTGTAGCACCCCATATTTCTGTTAACACTATAATAACAAATAAAAGAATAACTAATCTCAGATGTGAGAATTAAGGGAAACGGGTTGCGCCGTTGTGTTCGTCTCGGGATTCTGGTTGAGATAGAGTCCAAGTTTGCATGAATTGGACTTCGTATGAAGAAGTTATGGCCATTGGAAGTTTCAAAAAATTCAAAATAGATTTCGAAAATTCAAAATTCCAGAGTCAGATTGGCTAGGTGGGAAAATTCCCACCAGGGCCAGGTCGACCATAGGGTCGACCTGCCCCCCTCCCCCTGGGCAGATTTGATTGATGACCTGTTTGTGACTGTGTGCTGACTCATTAGGGTTTCTGATCTGCTCTGATTGGCTGGGATTAATTCTGGGTTCATTGGACGGCCTAATCTAACCCTAAACTCTATAAAAACACCTATAGACTCAAACCCTAAAATCAAAATAAAATTAGATTCATAGCCTCCATGTCGTCACCTAGCAACTCAGAATAGCCGCCACCAATTAGAGAGGAAGAAAGCAAATCAAATTCAATCCTTTTCAACTTTAACAACGAATCTTCTTCAAGGGAAAGCTAATGCAACTTCAGAACTCAGAATTTAGAACTCAAGACCTTCTTTGAGTTGTGAGTTCGATTTCTTTAATAAAATAATTAGTAATTTAATTGGATTAAGTTATGATGTGATTATTTGGATATGATGTGAATTATTGACCGCATGTTATAATTATGTTGTAAAATTGTGATGTTATCATACATGTTGTAAATTCTATGATATTATGTTGTGATGTTATCATATATGTGGTAAATTTATGATGCTACCATCTATGTTGTAATTCTATGATTGGCTTATGTATAATCAAATCATCATGTTGTTAATATGCTAGTTTGGTTATGTTGATTCATATAATAAATCATAAGTATGTATGCAAGTTTAGATTTTCATTTAGACATGAATCATATGCAAGTTGGAGAAAATTATATGTAACATTACATGTTTCATGACACCTAGTTTATGTGAAAATTTGATCTAAAGTTAGGCTATGACATGTGTGAGTTTTATGATAAATTCTACATGCTAGTTTACATGTTTAGATGTAAGTTCACACCATTGTTATGTTGCATAAATCACATATCCAAGTTTATACAAATATATGAGTTTGGAATATGAATCATGTTATGCAAGTTTACACCTTTAGATGTAGATCTATGGCATACATGATTTATGCAAGTTTGTGAATATTACCTAAACAAGTTCACACCTTTAGAATTGGATCTATGACATATGTAGTTTATGCAAGTCGTAACTTTGGCCTATGCAAGTTTTAGATGTAGAACATCATTCACACATGCAAGTTCACCCCTTATGTTTAGATTTAGTTTTAATTATATGTATGTTGTGATGTTTTCTCTTTATTCCATGAGTTAGACTATTCAAGTCTAACGAATATTTTATGTTAAACAAACGAACGTACAATGCGGGGGTAAAGGGGATAATATTAAAAGATTTAATTGGCATAAATGCCTTAAAAGACATAAAAATAAATTTGTGAAGAAATTGGTATGATTTTACATACCATAAATAGATGGACATAATTGAGTCAATTATGGCAATAGTTAAATTTGGAATTAATTAATAATTTGAATAGGGAAAGTAATTCAAATTGGGGGATGATTAATTAGGAGTAATTAATCGTCTAAGACACGAGGTTAGGCTCTTTTGTGGTGTAAGACTGCCCGGACCCGCCCGGCAAATCCAGCTGCCACAAATGCCAGTCTAATGTGAGAGGTCTTAGTCATAAATTAAATACGTAACAATTGTAAAGGCACGAGGTTAGGCTTGTTTGTGGTGTAAGACAACACGAACCCGCCCAGCAAATCCAGCTGCCACAAATGCCAGTCTGGTGTGGGAGGTCTTTATGAGGTTACGGTCTTAATGAATTAAGAAACACTTAACCAGATAAACATGTAGTGGGACAAGAGGGGGTTATGTGGGTGCCTTGGAGGCATGTGGAATCTAGTGGGTGCCTTGGGTGGCATTTGAAATACGATTAGAAATACTTAACCAAAATTGAAACATGTAAGTGAACATGAATAAGAAGTGGGTTAAGTGGGCTGTACTAGAGGGGACCAAGCTTAGGTGGATAGCTTGTGTCAAGTAATGGGGGCCCGTTTCAACCAGTAACCCATACGTATCTTTGTGGGCTCGACCCAAGTTGAGGACGGGACACGCGTACCGGGCTTGACTGTAAGAGGCCAAAACGGGTTAGCGGTGGCAACGCAAGTCCAACGGGTTCATATGCATGTGTGGGCCCAGGATGGTAGGTAAGACGTTGTTTCATCGTGTAGGTATAAGCCGTGCATTATTTGTGGTATCGGGTTGCTACTTTGGGGAGTGATACACCCCACTGTGGGGCCAGCATGGGTATCTACGAGTTAGGGAGCCGATCGCATGGGGGTAGTGGGTACACCTAGTGGAGATAGGGGCAGGCGACACCTATGAGGGCAACTAGGGGTGCACGAAACTACCATTATCATTATTAAGTTTTGTAGGCGGGATCAACCTTAGGGTAACTAGTGGTGGTGCAGTATAGCAATTATCTTATAGTGGTGGTGCAGTATAGTAAATATCTTATAGTGGTTTAGGTGCGCTTTAACGTTATCTTAGTTCAACCTTATTTCCTTATTTATTCTGTCTTACTCGATTGTTCACAGTCATTTCCTTATTTTCCAACTTATGCCTTAGCCTAGTTATTTTGGTAATTATATTGTTAAAGTTACCGCACTCGCCAGACTTTTTGTCTGACCCCCCTTTGTTTCCTCCTCTTTTCTTCCTTTCCCCCCCAGGTGCTTAGGTTGGAACTAGCACCAGTGGAGCTTGATTTTGGACAACTGTATCACTTGCTTTTAGAAGTTGCTTGGATCGCTGAAGTAAAGTTCAGCCTCTCTTATTTATGGCTATTTCGTATTGGGGATTATGTCTTTCAATTTATGTACTTTGATTTAGTCAAGATGGATATTGTGCACTTTGACTCTGGTTTTGATGATGTAATCAAACTTATGTGTTTTCCGCTGTAATGTAATATAGTTATTTTAAAATTTTAGTACTGTTTATATCTGTCTCGTTGTTAAGTTTCTGTTCTATACACACTTAAAATGCTCCATGAAAGTTAATGCATTCCCTTTGTGAGTGACATTAATGGACGTAGGGTGTTACAGGTGGCGATTGGGAAAGAGGCGTCGGGTTCTAAAGATTGGGGGATTTTTTTTATCTCAAGTTGGATCTGAGTGTGGAGTGAGAGTGTTGAGGGAGAGTTATATATATATTCATTTATTTAATTATTTTATATTTCAAAAGGTTGACTTTTCTTTTGAACCCCAAACGAGGTCCAACGACTGTCGTCCTTAGCTAATTACCCCATTCCGAACACAATGGGATATGTATCGTAGGTTGATTCGATTGTTACGATCAGTTTTCATCAAAATCAAAATATAATTCTATATATTGAATTTGAACGCACATTTCAATTTACTGGGGCCACATATTGGCTCTAAAAATCCACAAAAAATATTTTATAGCTTCGTATTGACGATACGGTCCTAACAAAACTAATTTCGCCGAATTCTGATACTGTTTGAAAAATAGTCATTTTCTGATCGATCGAAATTGACAAAAACTGTCAAAACACGTATTCCTTCGCCATGCTCACATATTGATTCATAAAATTATGAATTTTGCAATCTAGCCATAACTTGACATCCCGGATCCAACAAAAGTGGTTTCATCGAAAACCGAGGTCGTTTGCAAAATTTCCATTCTAAGGGCCAGAATTCCACAGCGGCTATTCTGAATTTTCAATTGGGCATAACTTTTTATTCCCGCTATGAAATCTCAATTTTTCGGATTCGTTGGAAATATACTCTCAAATAGATTCTAATATTTTTGGTTTCGCCAAAATCCACTTTATTTTGAATCCTGTACATACATTTAAACTTTGAAATCAAATTTTCGAACTACCGCGCCATTTTCAATTCCTTTTAAAATTAAAAATAAATATTTATATTCTAACGACGATCTATATAAATATATACATGCTAATTCTATTCAAAATAAATTTCTCATAGTTATTATTTAAAATAATTCATTTTAAATAATCAAAATTCATCAAAATTGCGAAAATAAAAATTTTAAATTGGCTCAGATTTCCGGGTTATTACATTCTCCCCCACTTAAAACTTTTCATCCCCAAAAAGGAAAGAAGCTGAAAGTTGTTTAACTAAACAACTCAACTTTCGTTATTTTCATTATGGCTTAAGTTCTTCAACTTTTCAGAATCTAAGAACTTTTCAAAATTTTCAAAAATTTGGCTAACAACCTAAATTTTCGAAAAATTTCGCCATAACCTCCCCTGCACCGGGAGCTTCGGGATATTTCAAATAGCCTCCCATGGCCCTCACCAATCCAAAAAGAAAAAGAAACAGCCAATCGGCTCATAAAATCATCAAAAACCCAAGAAATACAATAAACATGTACCTATTTGTCGGGCAAACAATTTTATTCCTCTTCTCTAGCCTCCTTGCTATGACCTGTTTAATGTAAGTACATCTATATGCATGCAAATGCGATAAATTTTCAATACAATTCACAACAATAAGCCCTACCTAGTTTTGGTTCTCATACCAGTCAATAGGAAATATATAGACGTCCCACCTTCGAAACTCGAACATGAATACTGATGATGCGATCACTATAGCAATCATCAGAACAATCTTCGGGCGACTAGAGTGTGATTCTATATCTATTCAGTATATTAAAACTTCGAATACACATGGATCAGACGTATACGCAAAATCTTTATATACTGGATTGTCCAAATTCAATATAAAATAAATAATCAAATACGAATAATTGATTTAAATTTTCAAAACAAAAATTGTTTTCAATTTTATTTTAAAAATATCACTCTTCACACTCGTTCTAGGATACTACTGATCCCATCTCTAACAAGTCATTCTCATTGGACATTACTAATCCAATCTCTGAAGAATTCTTTTCGGTTCTAATATGTCTTGTTCTCGAGCTCTGTAAACCAAAGCTCTGATACCAAGCTGTTACGACCCAAAATCCCCCTTACGGGAAATCGCGGATTGTATTGAGGACAAGACGAATTGGAACACAAACAAAAGAACATTTCATTGCTTATTACAACAGTTCCATCAGAATGCAGGAATATACAGAGTATGAAAAAATATTATACAACAGAAAATATCAGAGATTTAAATTATATTACATAGCAACGGAAAATAATACAAAACACAACTGAAAGTGATACACGGATACAGAGCTTTCCGAGTATCGTTCCAGCTGTAAACCAGGATCCTGTGAATATAAATCTGCAAAACCGAAACTACTAGCTGCCCTTGCAGAAAATAAGGGCACCTAGAGTTTAGGTTAAAACAATAAACTCCAGGTCAGCCATGTGACTGGTGTAAGAACTAAAACAGTTATTAATCTTTATTTTAAAGTTCGGTAAATCAAGGGACAACGCCGTATAACACGGAACAGGTTTCTTCCCAAGAATACCAGTGCATAAAACAACAGCGCAATGCTAAATAAAGAACAATGAAGCTATTATAAGACCCAGGTCCCATCACACAATGCAACACAAGCCGGAGGATAGGGTTTTACCTTATAATAGCCAAAGAATGCTTGATAGGTTAAAATAAATCATTTGATACTATTATAAGTGCATAGTGTATAAAACAACATCAAATGTAAATGTATCAATCCTAGATGGCATGGGTACCATATATCATGTCGCCGATACTAGGTTCTACAATCAAAACCGCAATTGTCACGTATTGGAAGTTGGATTTCCATCTATGAACCAAGGCAAAAGATAGTCCTAACCGATTCGAGAGCCTCTAGCCCGCACCTAAGGCAAGTATTCAGTTAAGCCTTTGGATCGTCAGGTCCGGTTCACCGATGTGGAATAAAATGCCTGAACACTGCGTTTCCCCGCCCTTTGGGGCGTAAATGAGTCCAATGACTCCATCGACTCCACATAGTCACCGATATATCCGAGGAGCCTCGCAATCCAACAACCACATAAGTCAAACTCGTCAGGACGTGTAAAACCACTGACGCCACTTCTAGCTAGGAAGAAACGCATGTCCTCCCTGTGGTCCTTCTCCCATTTCTAGTTCACACCGGGGTGTGAGGCTCGCAAATTAACGCTACACAAAGCTGTGCCACACAGGCTGTGCTTTGATCATCAACCATAAGACTTTGCTTTTCAACAAAAGCCTTGATCATTTGCCACTTAGGCATGCCACACAGGCAATTCACTCCATGCGATTGATATCCATCAATATATAACCTCTGAGCTCGTACGTCTCAGAGAAGAGCGTTAAGCAGGAGAATAAATTCTCCACCGCCAAACAGATATATATTTAATATAAATCAATCACACAGAATAAAATACAATGTCGGACACACAGTCCACTTACAAGTTCGTTCTGGGTCTGAACGAAACCGGAGGCACCTTGTACCTCGCATATCCATCGATCTCCAAGTACATCTGGACGATCACCAACTGATTTCCTCCTCTTGTGTGTACAACCCTATCAAGATCATCAGTAATTATCCAAATGACGTGAAGACCTCCGGTCTTCGACCACCGTCTTCATCCGCGACACATCGTCGAATCAGTTATTCAGAATGGGATAAACCCGGTCTTTCTGAATAACTCGCGTATGTAATAAACAAGTGTTACACAAACACAACATACGCCTCATTCCAATTCAGAATATTCTTTAATTTAAATATTCTAACACTTCGGGAAAGATTCCCATTAATTTTATCAAAGATAAATTCTTTAAATTTATTCTTTAATCTTCTTTTGAGTGTCAATTCAAACCAAATTATGGTTTATCCAAACTAGTCGGGATTAGCGAAGCTTACCAAATAATCACTTGTTAAATTTCCCAACCCCAACCTATTCATCCCATTAAGTAAAACTGGTAATACTTCATTTCTAACACCACGGTGTTACCGGTAAATTCAATTACCATTTCACGTTCAAATCTAATTAAAGATTTAACTATCGCTTTGGAGCAAAACTGGTGATACACCATTCTCAATCATTTCAATCTAATTAAAGATTCATTAAAACTCCACTTAGTTTTAATCTTCCCAAAAATCAATATCATGTCTTTAACTGGGTTAAAGAACCAGTGTCATCTAAAACACGGTTCACGATAAACCCAAAATCACATTCCATTCTATCAGCCTTTAACCGTAAATTAGCAAGTGAACAATTCCCTAAGTATTACCCCAAAGGCCGAAACCAACATCAGGTCAATACCCAAGAAACCATTCAACTTAACTAATCTTCAGTTTGCTTCTGATTTTCTAAACTCCATTGGGTCTAAGAACAATATTATTGAAGATACCGTTCACGATAACCCAAAATCACATTTGATATTAAATACAAGGCTCTGAATAGAAAATATATCGGCATATATTTAATATCAAATTCTACAACCAACAAATATCGTATTGTAAATAACGATACAAATATATCTTTCAAATTTCCATAACAATATCTGTATAATCATAAAATCGAACATCAAAATATTCCAAAGACAATTTCGATTCAAATCCATTCCAATTCAATCATTGGAAATTCTGGTTACTTTTAAAACCCTTTCAAATCCAAATTATTTATTTCAAAAATAAATGGATTATAATTCTAGTTCAAAACTAGTTCATATCAATAAAAATCTATTTTTATCTTTTCAAATATGGAATTTTTCATCCCAATTCTTTCCAAATCATTTCTTATGATTTTACACAATTTTTTACTATTTTTAATAATTTTATCAAGGCCCGTACAATCGATTTCCATCAATGGCCATCGAACTGCACTTACAGCGACCTTTTCCAAATTTGATTTGGACATAATTCCAAATCCAACCGTTAGATTTCAAATCTCTAATATTCTTAGAAAGCTCTTTTCGATATGAACCCAACGGTTCCTGTTTTAGGAGAATCCGATGGTCGGATCTCCAGTAATATCCATTTGAAGTCAATGGTCAAAATTCACGAACTACCGCAGCGCGTTCTATTCAGGCCACTATATATATATAATATATATATTTCGTCGATTTCCTTTTAAAACGTATTTTATAAATCGTTTTGAATTCATTTTCAAAACGATTTCAACTTCATATTCAATTTCAAATCAAAATTGAATATTCCATATCATCGATATATAAATGATAGTATTTTCAAAATATCATATTTTGAAATCAATTCCTTTTCGATATTCATTATAAAAATGAATAAAATCGATATAAATATTATTCGCGTTAAAATGGCGCATATCTAATCAACATGTCTTTATATATTTCAATAACTTCGTTATTCTATTCAATAAATAAATATTTTCTTCAACATATGAATACATATTTTTATTCAACACATGAATATATATTTTATTCAACACATGAATTTTCTTTTATTCAACACATGAATATGATTTGTATTCAACATATGAATATATATTTTATTCAATACATGAATTTTCTTTTATTCAACACATGAATATTATTTTTATTCAACACATGAATTTTCTTTATTTTCCAACTTGGAATGAGGCCCAATCAATTACCATATAATGTTAATTATATGGATTTCGTAAACACACGTACACTACAACAATCAAACACAGTCAACCATCACCCAAAGTGCATTCTACACTGCATAAGCATCAAATATAAATATTTAACACTTATAACAGCCTGTCAATCCATCGATCGACATACAGCTAATTATTGGGACTAGCGTATGACCAATTTCATCCCAACACCCGTGTGGGGTTTCCAACAATCAAACACAGGTTTTATTTGTGCAGTTGGGCGATGTGTAAAATCTGTCGTCCCAATCCATATCAGTCAAATGTGTGTACACAAGCAAATCGTTCGATTTGTTTATAACTATTTATTTTATATACACGTTAAAATTTATATTTTTAACTATAAAATAATTTATTTCATTCCACTACACACAATCATTTTTCACAACACATCAATCAAACAAACAAGTCATCCATGGTCTGTAGACGATGGATGTCGGGTGCTGCTATGCACCGTCTGCATCCTAATATATATTTTAACTAGAAATCAAATTAAAAGCGAGCAGTTCTCACCTTGAAGCTAAACCAAACGCCACGATTCTTCATATGTAGAAAATCTTCGTCGCGGTTTCAACTAGATCTATTTCACGAAATTTATATTAAAAATCATATTTTTAACAATGCTACTATATATAGAAAAATCACATTTTTATCTCAACATATATATAATAAAAATCAGAATTTTATTTCGCTACATATATAAAGACCAAATTTTTATTATCTATATATTATAAAAATCATATTTTTATTACCTCTATAATATAAAAATCATATTTTTATTCTCTACATCATATAAAAATTATATTTTTATTCTCTACATTATATAAAAATTATATTTTTATTCTCTACATCATATAAAAATTATATTTTTATTCTCTACATTATATAAAAATTATATTTTTATGCCTCTACTTCATATATAACAATTATATTTTACTAGCGAAGTTCCTATCATCAAAACCATATTTTCATCAACTAAAGATCGTATTTTTATGTTACTTTCATATATAAAAATATAGTTTTTACTTCTCTAAAATCTATATAAAATCATATTACATATATTACAAAAATCGTGTTTTCCTTCTAAGAGTTTCCATATAGAAAAAACCCGTTTTTATCTACCTAAATAAATAAAACAACATTGAAAACTCACATTTTTAGTCGAACTGGAGCTCACTGTCGGGGCGGGGAGGGGGGGTTCAGCACGACTGGAGGTGGGAACGGCGGCTGTTAACGTCAGGGGGGTCAGGGGGTGGCAGGCGGTCTAGGGTTTTGAATTGGGGACGGGGTTTAGGCGTGGTTCTTGAACGGAGAAGGAAGGAGGGGCTGAGGTGGCGTCGGAGGAGGAGAGGGGGGAGGGCGCGCCAACTCCGGCGATATCCAGGGGTGCGGTGGCGATAAGGAAAGGGGCGTCGGGTTCTAAAGATCGGGGGATTTTTTTATCTCGAGTTGGATCTGAGTGTGGAGAGAGAGTGTTGAGGGAGAGTTATATATATTCATTTATTTAATTATTTTATATTTCAAAAAGTTGACTTTTCTTTTGAACCCCAAACGAGGCCCAACGAAAGTTGTCCCTAGCTAATTACCCCCATTCCGAACACAATGGGATATGTATCATAGGCTGATTTGATCATTACGATCAGTTTTCGTCAAAATCAAAATATATTCTATATATTGAATTTGAACGCACATTTCAATTTACTGGGGCCACATATTGACTCTAAAAATTCCCCAAAATGTTTTCTAGCTTCGTTTTGGCGATACGGTCCTAACAAAACTAATTTCGTCGAATTCTGAGACCGTTTGAAAAATGGCCATTTTCTAGTCGATCGAAATTGACAGAAACAGTCAAAACACCTTTTCCTTTGCTACGCTCACATATTGATTCAAAAAATTATGAATTTTGGAATCTAGCCATAACTTGACATCCCGGATCCCAACAAAAGTGGTTTTGTCGAAAACCGAGGTTGTTTGCAAAATTTCCATTTTTAAGAGCCAGAATTCCACAGCGACTATTCTGAATTTTCAATTGGGAATAACTTTTTATTCCCACTATGAAATCTCAGTTTTTCGGATTCGTTGGAAAGATACTCTCAAATAGATTCTAATACTTTTGGTTTCGCTAAAATCCGCTTTATTTTGAATCCTGTACATTCATTTAAACTTTGAAATCGAATTTTCAAACTACCGCGCCATTTTCAATTCCTTTTAGAATTAAAAACAAATATTTATATTCTAAAGAAGATCTATATAAGTATATACATGCTAATTCTATTCAAAATTAATTTCACGTTGTTATTATTTAAAATAATTCATTTTAAATAATCAAAATTCATCAAAATCGCCAAAATAATTTTTTTAAATTGGCTCAGATTTCCGGGTTATTACACTATATGTAAACATTCTTTAACTTGTTTGTAACAACAATGCCATATTTGGTTTAAATCACATATAAATATCTTTACAAATCTTATAATTGATATCTCTTACAAATCCTTATATTTACTTTTATCAAACAATTCAACTGATCATCTGTAAAAAACGTTTCAGGCTTCATTTCAAAAAAATTCATTTTCCTTTATTATACTCTTTATAAATCATTACAACACTTATGCGTTGTCTAAAATCACGTTGCGCTCCTTTTAACGATCCTTAGTTTATACATCAAATAGTTCAAATTACTATTTGTAACAATTGATACAAAATCATTTTTGTTAAAAAAACTCACTTCATTTACAAATCTTATTTGTAAATTATTATCGACAACTAACATTTCGATTTCATTTCTGAACTCTTAACTTCCATTTACAAAATCATTTGTAAATCATTTACGACAACTTATGTACATTGCCATTTCCAAAATCTTTTACTTAGTTTATGCTCTGGCCTCGATTAGCATTCCGAACCTTGGAATATAACATTTCGAACTTCGGATTAAATCTCACTTCGTTATTCATTCCAAACTTCGGAATTTCACATTCCGAACCTCGGAATATATCTCACTTCGCAATTTCATACCATTTTCCAATTTCTCAATTTCCTTTTTCTAACTTCAAATATTAAGTAAATATTTGGTTTAAGCTATCGTATTTGCTTAAAAATCCATTTTTATAACTTCGTTATAACAATTCGGGTTTTAATATAAAACCAGTTCATAAACTCCTTTCATAATTCAATTCGATTTCATTTCAAACTTGATTTACTTTCATAAATGAATTTCATTTAAATAGCTCTTCAATTTTTATTAATTAAATTAATAATTTACTTCACCATTAACTACCTTTTAATTGGTTAACTTCTTTGTTTACTAAATAAATGATAAATATCTTTTTAAACTCTTATCTAAATTAAAACAAATATTTGTTAACTTATTTCATTAGAGTAATTTAAAACAAACTGATTTAATACTCACTCCAGTTAAAACGGTTGACTTCATCAATTCAAAACATGGCTATGTCGTTAACCAGTTCCAATTTGTCCTTTATTTAAATTAATTAATAATATAATTAATTTAAATAATTCTACTTAATTGTTTATTAAAAACAATTATTCAAATCTTAACCGTTATGTTAATTTCTGTTCGTTTGCTTATAAATCTGGTTAATATTAGAATTTGTTTTATAATATCATTTAATAATTATCTATAAACTTAATTAATAAATTATAACAATTTATTTTTCTTTAATAAACTTTTATTCAAAATACAGATTTAAAAATCTGTCTCCAGCTATAAAATAAATTTTATAACTTCACTTTTTATCGATTCACCTGACGGTGAATCCATATTTGAAAAACGATTGATTTATAGGCCATATACTACCAATTACTCAACACAATACTACTCATTGGTTTAAACAGTATAAATTCTTGAATTTCAGTTCAACGGTCAATGATCAAATCAATCTTCTAATTAGAACAGTTCATATAATGATAATATGAAAATAAATAACATTAAATATACTTGAGAAATCCCGTTGGATCCCTCCAACCTGTTCTGCCCAGCATTCAAATGGTTTATCACAAATAATTTCATTTGATCATAATTATAAAAAAATTAAACTAATAATTTCAATAATGGTAACCAATGATTATTTAACAAAACCAATTTATTTAACACAACAAACATTTCAAACAAAACACGTTTATTTTATAAATGTGACCAACAAGGTAAGTTATCTTCATTGGGTCCAATCGTTAGAATAATGATTTGGTGTTTCATCGAAATTAAACAACATTTAGTTTTATCGGTTTAGTCAATATCTGAATATATATTTAATAGCAGTCAACTATAAGCAACCAAAGCACACAAAATAAAACCCCGACTTATATAAAATATAAGTGGAAAGAACCAAGTGAGTTTAACTCACCTTGTTTTGATTTTCGTTGAAGTTGTTCGGTTATAGTTAAATTAAACAGTTGTTTTAATTTAACTATAATATCTAGCTGTCTCCATTATTCTCGAAATCTATTCCAAAATGCAGTGCTCGTCTCCATGTTCGTAACGCAACCCGTTTGATCGAATTCTGTCCATATATGTACGAGTTATAACCATTTAAACATATATTATTTAATTCAATAATTATCTAATTATTTTAATTATAATTTTACTTTCTAATTACCAAATTAACAATTAAACAAACTAATTATGATGTTCACTAATTAACTAGCACTATAAATCCCTAATTGAAATGTCAAGTAACAAATCAGATGATTATTAAACAACCCTTCCTTCCCTCTCATTATTGGTTACTTCAGCTTCATGTACCAAAATAAAACACTGCATTTTCATTTGTCTTTCCTTAATTAAGTCTTAAAATAAACTAATCATATATGTGTACTTTTGAAATAAAAAACTAATTTAATAATAAGATTAATACTAATTAACTTTTACCATTTAAATGATCCGCCCCTTTATAGCACCGTTCGTTTCATAACTAATTGTTACCATTTAAACGATCTGTGCCTTTTGTAGCACCGTTCGTTTTTAACCCCCCTATTCCCCAACATTTCCTAAATGTTGTTCATGTTAAAAATTCTCACGCAATAATTAAAGTCATTTGATCCGTTAATTCAATATTAATAAAAGCATTACATTCTGTACAGTTGCTGATGCTATGGCTTCTTTTCCAAACCCGATGTTACTCTTGAATTCAAACTGATAGCCCTTTTCGTTTCTTCTAGTCCTTGTGCAGATCGACACCGCACCAAACAAATACTCCACCGCCACTCACTACAGCAACCACCGGGCGGCGATCTGATCATACCACCGTGAGCATCTTAGCTCCTTCAGTCCACGACCCCAGTCACGCGTCTCCAAGTGTCTCCATCTTCCAGCAAAACTGGTTTGAACGCAGCGGCTTCACGATCGAATTCAAGCCACCTCGAAGAACATAATCCAATCGCTACCGCAGGGATTATAGATCTCTCCAAGATCTAGCTATTTGTTGTTGAAAGTTTTCAAAATGGAGGAGAGGATTTGAATGAAAATGGAGGAGAAGGTTGGAAGCTTATGTCCGTTGGTTGTTAGAAGAGGGTGGCGGCGTAAAAGAGTTGACCATGGCAATGCGTTTGACCCCATTTTAGGGTTAGGCGTATGCCTTATATAGGGATATGGATAAAATAAATTATTATTTTATTATACCTAACTTCGTAATGAAGAAATATGTCAAATTATCTATATAAACACACTGTTTTTGACAAACAAATATGTAGTCCTAACATAAAAAATATTCCGGACCCAATCAGACATGTTTCGTTGAATTCCGAGGTCGTTTGTGAAAAACCCTTTATAAATATCAATGAAAAATCAAGCATTTAAAATTCCTATAATTACAAAAAAATCCGAAAAATATGAGACCTTGACATTTTACTAGAGCTTTTCCTAACGGATCCAACGAATCTTGTTTCATCAAATTTTGAGTTTGTTTGGCCAATCCTTTATTTGTTAAAAGTTACTCGTGTCAAAATAATCTAAACAATTAAATAAAAAAAGGGCGTTTTTGGTTGTCGAAGTCACATAAGGCATTCGTTTGCCACGAAATTTGATTTTCTTACAATAATTTGGCGATGCGATTCCAATGAAACTAATTTCATCGAAAACGGAGACAGTTTGCAAAAATAGTTATTTTTAACGCTTATATAATATAAATAAAATATTAATTAAATTTCCAAATAATCCCATAAAATAATAATAAATCATATGAGATGACCCGAAATCCCGTTCCGACGGAAACAAGGGTTATCTTTGGAATATAACACAGAAACAGATAATAGCAGAACAAAATTAAATAAATACACCAGATAATGAACAATAAAATATACTGGATAAAAGTAATCATCAGAGTTACACAATATATAGGATCTTACTTAGTACAAATACAGTTCAGCTATACATAAATGTCTACAGCGGAAAACAAACATAACATGTACAATAGGAGCTGAACAGCATAAAAAGAGATAAATGATAGAATCCATCTTCAGCTCCAGCTATCCAGAAAGAACCAGCTAAACCTGAATACAAGGCTGCCCGTGTAGAAAAAGGGGCACCCGAGTTTGAGAGTGAAACAAACTACGAGTCAGTCATGGGACTGGTATGAGAAATCTACTCAACACATATATAATATGGCAAATCACAGGACCACGCCACTTTCGTGGAACGGGTTTACTCCATTGGATTGCCAGTGCTTTAAAACAAATCTTTCTTTTAAACATCGTTATGCTTTTTATAAAAATGAAACCGTTATAAGACTCAGTTCCCATCACACAATGCAACGCAAACCGGAGGATAGAGTTTTTACCTTATAACGGCCAAAATATGCTTGATACGAATAAAACAAAGGCATTTGATATTATTGCTAGTGTTTACATGCTTTGAAAACAATTTCAAATCATAACTATCAATCATAGGCGACATGAGCGTCCCATGCCACTATGTTGCCAACTATATATACACAATTGAAACCGCATCGTCACGTATTTGGAAATTGGATTTCCGTCATGAACCAAGGCAAAAGATAGTCCTTACCGAATTCGAGACGCTCTAGCCCGCCCCTCAGGCAAGTACTCAGTCAAGCATTTGGATCGTCAGGGCCGGTCCACCGATGTGGATTAAAATTCCTGAACACTGCGTTTCCCCACCCTTTGGGGGTGTAAATGAGCCAACGAATGACTCCATCGGACCCGAATTGCCCGATCAAACCGAGGCGCCTCGCAACAGCAACAACCACATAGGTGAAAAGTATATAAATGTCAGGGCTGGTAGGTCACTGACACCACCCTAGCTAGAAAGAAACGCAGGCCCTCCCTGATGTCCTCTCCCGTTTCTGGTTCATACCGGGGTGTGAGGCTCGCGATTTGACGTTATACACTAAGCTACGCCACATAGGCGGTGCTTTGATCATCACCACAAGACTTTGCTTTTCAACAGAAGCCCTGATCATTGCATCTTAGCATGCCACACAGGCAATTCATGCCATGCGACTGATGTCCATCGATATACAACCTCTGAGCTCGTGCGTTTCAGAGAAGGGCGTTAAGCAAAAGAATAAATTCTCCGTCGCCAAATAGATGTATATTTAACAGAGATCAATCAACACAGAATAAAATCCAATGTCAGACACACAGTCCATTTACAAGTCCGTTCTAGGTCTGAACGAAACCGGAGGCACTAAATACCTCGCAAACCCATCGATCACCACGTACGTCTGGACGATCACCACTCATTATCCATATTTCGGGATGCCTCCCAATCAGGACCTCGGTTACCATCCAAACGAGGTGAAGATCTCCGGTCTTCGACCACCGTCTTCATCTTTGACTTTCAATCGTCGGTTAATTATTTGAAATGAGAATTAACACGGCATTTTCAAATAATTCACGTATATTTAGAATTTTAAATCAATTTATTTCAATGGTAAAATCATTCGACAACACCAATTTTGTTCTTTAATGTAATTTTCACACCAAACACATTCAACCATCAAATACTACATAAATCGAGCAAATTCAGTTTATTTCCATTCCATATCGTTTATGATATTTCATAACGATTTATCGCTATTTTTATTTATTTTAAAATAGCCAATTTATTCAAAACGACGCTTCGGGCCATAACGCGGCCGTGGCGCTGTTTTTCTTCAGATTTGATTTACACATATCTGAAAATATAACCGTTGGATCTTCAAAAAATTTACATCATTAGAAAGGTCTTTTCAAAACGAATCCAACGGTCCCAGTTTCAGGAAAATCCGACGGTCGGATCTCCCAGTACAATCGTTTGAATTTTCAATTTCAAAATACGACCTGCAGCGTCGTTATTTGATTAAATATAATTATATTTATATATAAATAAATATAATCGCTTCTGGCCCTGTTTTTCTTCAGATTTGAATTAAACATTCCAGACAATCCAACCGTTGGATTTTTACAAAGTTGGTGCCGTTGGAAAGATATTTCCAAGGCGAACCCGACGGTTGCGGTTTCGGAAAATCCAATAGCCGGATTTTCCGCACTAGTTGTTTGAAATCACGGTTTCAAAATACGAACTGCACGGCCTCGTTTCGTTTTAATTTTATTTATATTTATATATTTATATAAATATAGTTCATTCAACAATTTCAATATCGTTTTCTCTTCAAATATTTCACTAACGCCTTAAAATTTTGGAAAAATTCGCCATAACCTCCCCTGCACCGGGAGCATCGGGAAATCTCAAATAGCTTCCCCGGTCCTTCTAATCTCAAAAAGAAAAAGAAAAAGCCAAGCGACTAGCCAACAGGCTCATAAAATCATCACCCAAACAAAACAGTAAATGTGTACCTATTTGTCGGGCACAAAATTTTATTCCTCTTCTCTAGCCCCTTTGCTATAACCTTTTCAATAAATATGCATGTACATATATACAGTTCTTATCATTTATCATTTTCTATTCAACTTCATATTTGATTTCTATTTGGTTTAAAAACACCATTCATTCTAATGTTACATACATAGGCAAAAATCATATCATTAGCTAATTAATGAATATTTCAACTCATATATGTTTATTTGAACGAGTGGCTATTTTTAACGCTTCACATTTCAACGATTCATGTATATAATAAAAATGAGATTTTTATTGTAAAACAATTCCTTTCAAAACACTATTATTTTATATAGTTTATATCGGTGATAAAAATAGGATTTTTCTTATAAAACAATTTCTTTCAAAACGAGATTATTTTACACGGTTCATATAGTCGATAAAAGGTGATTTTTATTATCAAACAATTTATTTCAAAATATGAATACCATTCAACACATGAATTTCTAATCAACGAATGAATATCGATTCAACACATGAAGGTTTTCTATAGTTTCTATATATAGATAAAAATGTGATTTTTATATTTAAAACGCGAATACCATTCAACACATGAATTTCTAATCAACGAATGAATATCGATTCAACACATGAAGGTTTTCTATTCAATGAATAAATATAGTTTTAGCAAATGAAAATAATTCAAACACATGAATATTATTCAAAATTTCGGCAACATAACGGCAGGGTAGTTAAAACCGGGACCGTCCCTAGTACGGCTCCTCGCTCTACCTTAAAACCTCGCGGTTTTTGACAATGGGAATCATGCATCTAGTTCGCACGCAGGCGGCATGTATATATTATTCATTTCCACAAACTAATCCTATGTGGTTTCAACCAAATATTTTTCAATCACAAACGGGTATTTTTCAACTACAATCAATCAATATCAACCACAAACAATCCCAAACAACCATTCGCTATCAATCAATTTTCACAACAATTTCAACCAATAAATATCGTCCATGGTTTGTGGAAGAGGGGCGTATTGTAACGACAACGGATTTCGCCCGGACCTAATCGATCGCTAAACCGACCAAGACCGTACGAATCCCGTATACGCTAACTTTGGGTATACAACACATCAGAACAAATAACAGAAGACTTCAATAAACATCATAATAATGTTACATCAGAGTACAGAATATCAGAGTATATCGAAATATAATACACAGCGGAAGATAAATTTACATAAATGTAAAACAGTGCACAGCGGAAATATAAACTACACAGCGGAAGACTGTAAATGTCTGGACACAGCTTAAAGCTTCAATCCAGAATCCTGCTCAAAACATCTGCAAAATAAAACTACTCGACTGCCCGTGTGGAAAATAGGGGCACCCGAGTTCGCAAGGGAAAAGCAAACTACGAGTCAGTCATGGGACTGGTGTGAGAACTAAAACAGTTATTAACTTTGTTCAAAAATAAGGCAAATCACGGGACCACGCCACTTTCGCGGAACGGGTTTACCCCCATGAAAGCCAGTGTATAAACAACAATCAATATAGATATATGGATCTACTATGCATCAATCAACATGCAATATCCCAATCTACCCATTTAGATTAATCACCACACTTAGATTTTCCAAATCCAATTCAATTTACAGAAATTATTCCTTTGGATTTTATTCCCGATTTCTTATTTCAAATCATTTGAAATACATATCTAACTTTCTATATCAAAGTAGATTTCACTTCGGGATCTCAAATCAAATCATTTGGAAATATGAATTCCAAAACATAACAATGCATACAAACAAGTATGCAACCAAATATCGTGCTCCCCATCGACAAGGCAAAGGGTACGCACCTCGCAACTCGATATATATATATGTGCACCTACCCCACATAGGAGTAGGCTACACCGACGATGCACCTCCCACTCATGGAGAGCATACACCGCCCTCTCACCCATACTTTTAGTCTCAGGGTTACCCGAATCTTTAGCCACATACTAAATCATTTCATATCCCGAAGTAGGGAAAATCATTTCACAACATAATAATCACAAGTACTTTCAAAATATAGTACTTCACATCAGTAATTCACGCATATGATCAGTCACTATTAATCACATAACCTTTGAGCTCGTACGTCTCAAAGAAGGGTGTTAAGCAAGAGAATAAATTCTCCGCCACCAAACAGATACATCATCAATAGCAACTAATCGAATATGCGATGAACCACAATGTAACATATAATACATTTTCTAAATCACTTTAGAAATCATCGGGTTTTGGGCCTCGAAATCCTTTCTGTTTTATAAAACCTTTTTATAAAACATTCCCTGTCCGAAATCGGGAATACATTTCTTTTCACTTAAGGAAAATATCATTTCACAATCATTCGTTAAATTTGAAATGAACACAACATCGCTAAACACCTTATCGTCAAATCGTGAAGTGTTTCACAAGGCGTTAGCACACAGATATTTTCAACCCAACCCAATGCTAAATGTAAAAGCATATTCTGCTCATAAACTGGTCGAGCACAATCCAAACCATCAATCAATCAAATTTGACATTAAATATAAGGTTTTAAATAGAGAGAGTATTGACTTATATTTAACATCAAATCCTGAAACCAACAGATATCATATCGGGAATAACGATATCGATATCTTCCAAATTCCCATCACAATATCTGTAATCACGGAATCCAATATCGAAAATATCCATTGATAATTTCAATTCAAATCTAATCCAATTTATTTATTTTTAACCATTGGATTATTTTTCTAGTTAATAACTAGTTCATTTTAAATATTCAAAATTCATTAAAATTGCCAAAATAAAAATTTCAAACTGGCCCAGATTTTCGGGTTATTACAATCTCCCCCACTTAAAACTTTTCGTCCCCGAAAAGGAACAAAGTCGAAAGTGGTTTGATTATTCAGCTCTACGATCAATCAGGCTTCCATTCTCCAACTCTTTAGTTTCTGAGAATTTTCAAAATTTCAAAAATTTGGCTAACACCCTAAATTTTTGAAAAATTTCGCCATAACCTCCCCTGCACCGGGAGCATCGGGGAATTTCAAATAGCTTCCCCGGTCCTTCAGATCTCAAAAAGAAAAAGAAAAAGCCAAGCGGCTAGCCAATAGGCTCACAAAATCATCATCACCCAAACAAAACAGGAAATTATGTAGTAAACATGTACCTATTTGTCGGGCAAACAAATTTTATTCTCTGCTCTAGCCTCCTTGCTATGACCTGTTCAATGTAAGTATATGTATATGCAAGCAAATGCGACCAATTTTCAATACCGTTCAATATTTGGTTCTATTAGGCATAATGGTTCAAAATTAGCAAACAAATAAACAAACAACACAAACATCAATCAATTAATTGATTATATTTTCAAATATATAATTTTATATATTTAAAATCATATTTTCTAAAATAAGATTATATATATAATCACAGATACGTTATTTATAAACAAATAATTCTCGACTCATTCTAGGGCATTTCTAACCCCATCTCTAACGAGTCACTCATCCTAGAATGCTACTGATTCTATCTCTAATGAGGATTCTTTTATAGGACATTACTAATCCTACCTCTGATGAGTCTTTTATTCTGTTCTAACGAGTTGTACCCCAAAGATTTGAGTTTAACCAAAGCTCTGATACCACGTTGTAACGACAACGGATTTCGCCCGGACCTAATCGATCGCTAAACCGACCAAGACCGTACGAATCCCGTATACGCTAACTTTGGGTATACAACACATCAGAACAAATAACAGAAGACTTCAATAAACATCATAATAATGTTACATCAGAGTACAGAATATCAGAGTATATCGAAATATAATACACAGCGGAAGATAAATTTACATAAATGTAAAACAGTGCACAGCGGAAATATAAACTACACAGCGGAAGACTGTAAATGTCTGGACACAGCTTAAAGCTTCAATCCAGAATCCTGCTCAAAACATCTGCAAAATAAAACTACTCGACTGCCCGTGTGGAAAATAGGGGCACCCGAGTTCGCAAGGGAAAAGCAAACTACGAGTCAGTCATGGGACTGGTGTGAGAACTAAAACAGTTATTAACTTTGTTCAAAAATAAGGCAAATCACGGGACCACGCCACTTTCGCGGAACGGGTTTACCCCCATGAAAGCCAGTGTATAAACAACAATCAATATAGATATATGGATCTACTATGCATCAATCAACATGCAATATCCCAATCTACCCATTTAGATTAATCACCACACTTAGATTTTCCAAATCCAATTCAATTTACAGAAATTATTCCTTTGGATTTTATTCCCGATTTCTTATTTCAAATCATTTGAAATACATATCTAACTTTCTATATCAAAGTAGATTTCACTTCGGGATCTCAAATCAAATCATTTGGAAATATGAATTCCAAAACATAACAATGCATACAAACAAGTATGCAACCAAATATCGTGCTCCCCATCGACAAGGCAAAGGGTACGCACCTCGCAACTCGATATATATATGTGCACCTACCCCACATAGGAGTAGGCTACACCGACGATGCACCTCCCACTCATGGAGAGCATACACCGCCCTCTCACCCATACTTTTAGTCTCAGGGTTACCCGAATCTTTAGCCACATACTAAATCATTTCATATCCCGAAGTAGGGAAAATCATTTCACAACATAATAATCACAAGTACTTTCAAAATATAGTACTTCACATCAGTAATTCACGCATATGATCAGTCACTATTAATCACATAACCTTTGAGCTCGTACGTCTCAAAGAAGGGTGTTAAGCAAGAGAATAAATTCTCCGCCACCAAACAGATACATCATCAATAGCAACTAATCGAATATGCGATGAACCACAATGTAACATATAATACATTTTCTAAATCACTTTAGAAATCATCGGGTTTTGGGCCTCGAAATCCTTTCTGTTTTATAAAACCTTTTTATAAAACATTCCCTGTCCGAAATCGGGAATACATTTCTTTTCACTTAAGGAAAATATCATTTCACAATCATTCGTTAAATTTGAAATGAACACAACATCGCTAAACACCTTATCGTCAAATCGTGAAGTGTTTCACAAGGCGTTAGCACACAGATATTTTCAACCCAACCCAATGCTAAATGTAAAAGCATATTCTGCTCATAAACTGGTCGAGCACAATCCAAACCATCAATCAATCAAATTTGACATTAAATATAAGGTTTTAAATAGAGAGAGTATTGACTTATATTTAACATCAAATCCTGAAACCAACAGATATCATATCGGGAATAACGATATCGATATCTTCCAAATTCCCATCACAATATCTGTAATCACGGAATCCAATATCGAAAATATCCATTGATAATTTCAATTCAAATCTAATCCAATTTATTTATTTTTAACCATTGGATTATTTTTCTAGTTAATAACTAGTTCATTTTAAATATTCAAAATTCATTAAAATTGCCAAAATAAAAATTTCAAACTGGCCCAGATTTTCGGGTTATTACAATCTCCCCCACTTAAAACTTTTCGTCCCCGAAAAGGAACAAAGTCGAAAGTGGTTTGATTATTCAGCTCTACGATCAATCAGGCTTCCATTCTCCAACTCTTTAGTTTCTGAGAATTTTCAAAATTTCAAAAATTTGGCTAACACCCTAAATTTTTGAAAAATTTCGCCATAACCTCCCCTGCACCGGGAGCATCGGGGAATTTCAAATAGCTTCCCCGGTCCTTCAGATCTCAAAAAGAAAAAGAAAAAGCCAAGCGGCTAGCCAATAGGCTCACAAAATCATCATCACCCAAACAAAACAGGAAATTATGTAGTAAACATGTACCTATTTGTCGGGCAAACAAATTTTATTCTCTGCTCTAGCCTCCTTGCTATGACCTGTTCAATGTAAGTATATGTATATGCAAGCAAATGCGACCAATTTTCAATACCGTTCAATATTTGGTTCTATTAGGCATAATGGTTCAAAATTAGCAAACAAATAAACAAACAACACAAACATCAATCAATTAATTGATTATATTTTCAAATATATAATTTTATATATTTAAAATCATATTTTCTAAAATAAGATTATATATATAATCACAGATACGTTATTTATAAACAAATAATTCTCGACTCATTCTAGGGCATTTCTAACCCCATCTCTAACGAGTCACTCATCCTAGAATGCTACTGATTCTATCTCTAATGAGGATTCTTTTATAGGACATTACTAATCCTACCTCTGATGAGTCTTTTATTCTGTTCTAACGAGTTGTACCCCAAAGATTTGAGTTTAACCAAAGCTCTGATACCACGTTGTAACGACAACGGATTTCGCCCGGACCTAATCGATCGCTAAACCGACCAAGACCGTACGAATCCCGTATACGCTAACTTTGGGTATACAACACATCAGAACAAATAACAGAAGACTTCAATAAACATCATAATAATGTTACATCAGAGTACAGAATATCAGAGTATATCGAAATATAATACACAGCGGAAGATAAATTTACATAAATGTAAAACAGTGCACAGCGGAAATATAAACTACACAGCGGAAGACTGTAAATGTCTGGACACAGCTTAAAGCTTCAATCCAGAATCCTGCTCAAAACATCTGCAAAATAAAACTACTCGACTGCCCGTGTGGAAAATAGGGGCACCCGAGTTCGCAAGGGAAAAGCAAACTACGAGTCAGTCATGGGACTGGTGTGAGAACTAAAACAGTTATTAACTTTGTTCAAAAATAAGGCAAATCACGGGACCACGCCACTTTCGCGGAACGGGTTTACCCCCATGAAAGCCAGTGTATAAACAACAATCAATATAGATATATGGATCTACTATGCATCAATCAACATGCAATATCCCAATCTACCCATTTAGATTAATCACCACACTTAGATTTTCCAAATCCAATTCAATTTACAGAAATTATTCCTTTGGATTTTATTCCCGATTTCTTATTTCAAATCATTTGAAATACATATCTAACTTTCTATATCAAAGTAGATTTCACTTCGGGATCTCAAATCAAATCATTTGGAAATATGAATTCCAAAACATAACAATGCATACAAACAAGTATGCAACCAAATATCGTGCTCCCCATCGACAAGGCAAAGGGTACGCACCTCGCAACTCGATATATATATGTGCACCTACCCCACATAGGAGTAGGCTACACCGACGATGCACCTCCCACTCATGGAGAGCATACACCGCCCTCTCACCCATACTTTTAGTCTCAGGGTTACCCGAATCTTTAGCCACATACTAAATCATTTCATATCCCGAAGTAGGGAAAATCATTTCACAACATAATAATCACAAGTACTTTCAAAATATAGTACTTCACATCAGTAATTCACGCATATGATCAGTCACTATTAATCACATAACCTTTGAGCTCGTACGTCTCAAAGAAGGGTGTTAAGCAAGAGAATAAATTCTCCGCCACCAAACAGATACATCATCAATAGCAACTAATCGAATATGCGATGAACCACAATGTAACATATAATACATTTTCTAAATCACTTTAGAAATCATCGGGTTTTGGGCCTCGAAATCCTTTCTGTTTTATAAAACCTTTTTATAAAACATTCCCTGTCCGAAATCGGGAATACATTTCTTTTCACTTAAGGAAAATATCATTTCACAATCATTCGTTAAATTTGAAATGAACACAACATCGCTAAACACCTTATCGTCAAATCGTGAAGTGTTTCACAAGGCGTTAGCACACAGATATTTTCAACCCAACCCAATGCTAAATGTAAAAGCATATTCTGCTCATAAACTGGTCGAGCACAATCCAAACCATCAATCAATCAAATTTGACATTAAATATAAGGTTTTAAATAGAGAGAGTATTGACTTATATTTAACATCAAATCCTGAAACCAACAGATATCATATCGGGAATAACGATATCGATATCTTCCAAATTCCCATCACAATATCTGTAATCACGGAATCCAATATCGAAAATATCCATTGATAATTTCAATTCAAATCTAATCCAATTTATTTATTTTTAACCATTGGATTATTTTTCTAGTTAATAACTAGTTCATTTTAAATATTCAAAATTCATTAAAATTGCCAAAATAAAAATTTCAAACTGGCCCAGATTTTCGGGTTATTACACGTATATATATATTTATATATAACAATTCACTTTTATTTCAACACATATATAATTTTTACAACGCATATATAACTTATACATCGAACGTACAACTTATACAACGCTTATACAAGAGATGTACAACGCTTATATAACTCATATATCGACTATATAATTTATACATCGTCGTTTTCCATACTGTTTATAAATTAGAAATCTCACATTGGGTTCCACTCCACCAAAAATAGCAGAAGGCTCAGAAAAATATGCGGTCTCTTCTAAAATGTAGAAGACGTCCACACGATCACGATGTTTCCTGTTTCATCGAATTTCGTTAACACAGCAAAAAGATATGATTTTTCAAAGTTTGCAACGGTTTTAAACTGTTAAAATCAGTTTTAAATTAAAACAGCCGATACCTTTCAAAACTGCTCGAAACTAGGTTTCGATTTTTCGATCAATCCGTGCAATGGTTCCACGATCGGGTTGCGCAGGGTCGAAGAGCTACTTGAGGCGCACGTGCGCCAGGGAGGAGGGTCAACTCGGTGGCTTCTGGTGACGGCGGCGGCGAAGTGAAGGCGGCAACTTATCGGCGTCCGTTCTCTCAAAATACACAATGAAAAAATCGAAACTAGGTATGGATTTGAAGATCTCGAGGAGCTCTACAAAATCTTCAACTGGAGGAGGGGCTAATTTTGCTTGTAGGAGGAGAAACGGAGGAGAGAAGGCATGGGCGTTTTTCCGCCGTATATCGCGATCGGGGAGAGAGAAGCGGGGGGGGGGGGGGGGGGTCTGACGTGGACGAGTAGTTTTTTATTTATTTATAAAGTTTAAAAATCCGAAAATACCCCTTGCCTCTCGCGAACCCCAATCCAAACCCAACGACTGTCGTCCCTAGCGTTTTACCCTCATTCCGAACACAATGGGATATGTTTCGAAGGCCCATTCGACTGTTTCAGTTAGTTTCCCTTCGAATGACAATATAAAACATTCAATATTTGATTTGAACGTGCATTTCAATTTGCCAGGGCCACAAACTGATTCGAAAAATTCCAGAAAAATAAATCTAGCTATGTTTTTGCGATACGGTCCCAACAAAACTAGTTTCGTCGAATTCTGAGACCGTTTGCAAAAAGGCCCATTTCTGGTCGATCCAATTTAACTGTAATTGACCAAAACACATTTTCCTTTGCCACGCTCACATACTAGCTTCAAAAATTATGAAATTTGAAACCTAGCAATAACTTCACATACCGGACCCAACAAAAGTGGTTTTGTCGAATTCCGAGGTCGTATGCAAAATGGCCAATTTCACGGGCTATATAAATTCCATAGCGACCGTTCTGAGAATTCATTCGGCCATAACTTTTGCTTTCGGCTATGAAAATTCGATTTTTCAGATTCGTTAGAAAGGTATTCACTAACAGATTTAAATATTTTTTGTTTCACTAAAATCCGTTTTGTTTTGCACCCGGTACAGTCCGACAAAGTTTGAATCCAATTTTTGAAACTGCAGCGCCTTTTCAAGCCCTGTTTATAATTATAATTAATTATAATCGTTTTCAATTGTCGATTCAAACTCAGTTTTCATTGCCTTTATTTAAAATATTTATTTTAAATACTTAAAATCCATTATTTTAGCCAATTTAAAATTTTTAAATTGGTTCAGGTTTGCTGGGTCGTTACATTTATCATATATAAATCCAAACATAATATATATGCAGCTTCAAATATAAATCATACAGCTCAATATCGTAAATTTTGAGTTAAACCATGTCCAAATTATATTGAAATTCTTTTAAATATATTAAATAACCATTATATTTTAATAACGATTTCTATAGCGATTATTTTAAAATTTGATTTGGGAATAACTAACAATCTATAACACGAAATCTAGATTTTTCTCTGCCATATGAAAATTATAATCAACAAGATTCCAACATTTCTTGTTTCATAGGAATCCGACTTAAAACGAATTCTGTATATTAAATTAAAGTTCAAAACTCCATATTACGAATTGCAGCGCCATTTCGAGCTCGATTTATATTATATATAAATTTAACATTCAAATTTTGTTTTAAATAAACGAATTCAATATTAAAATCCATTAATATTCCAAATATAATATTTAAAATAATAAATTAAATTAAATATTTGACTACTAAAAATGCGGGACATTACAATCTTCCCCCCTTAATAGAATTTCATACCCGAAATTACTAAGGTAGGAAAATGTTACAAACCCATTATTTTAAAATCCAATTTATTTTAAATTGAAAACCAATTCATTATAATCAATATAAATTTTCAAAAATATCGAAAATTTTCTAGCACCTTAAATTCTCGGAAAAATTCGGTAGAGTCTTCCCTGTACATAGTGACATCTGCGATATCGCAGGAACAAATAATATCTATACATCGACCACACTGTCCAAAAACAAAAATCAAAACCCAAAAACTTTATTTTCGCGTAGGCATACCTTAAGGGAGCGCTATTGAGCATACTACTCAATTTACGTGCAATCTATGCAATCAAACTCAATCCTCGTAGCCATTTGACACCTGTACTTAACTCAGATTATCATGTAAGTAACAATTACATGAAATTAAAATAATATTTCATTAATTAACCAGTATAGTTCACACACTTCCATAATAAAACATACAGGATTCATCCATTAGAAATTACAAGATTAAATTATTAATTTCAAATCCCATTTGATTCATTCAAATTATTATACTGGAATCTATTTTCTTGGTTTATAATCTATTCATCTTCATATTAAATCATTGATGAATTATTCGACTAATCTAATAAACAATCAAAAATCAACAATCAAATCAACGACCAATGCATAATTAACTTAATCAAGTCAATTGAATTTACATTCAATTTAATATTTACTTTGGTTTAAATACCAATCGACTAATATTCGATTGATTTCTATTTAATTATTATTCATTTAATTTGTAAATCCCAAATTTGATTTCAATGTCATTCTTAACTAATTTTCAATTAATGAGGTTAAGTTCCAATTCAAATCCTTAATCCAATTTGAATTTCATTCACATTAATTAAACAAACCAATATCTCCATAATTTTATAAAATTATTCCTTTCTATATAAAATATATTTTGGGTAAATTATTTCATTTACCCCCTTTATAAAAAATATTGTGTCCATCGCTTATTCAAAAGCTTTTCATCACTTGAACCGATCAAACATCACAATACAAAACATTTGTATATAAAATCTACAAACACACTCTCATACACACACACACACACACACATATATATATATGTATATACATATACTCTAACTCAATCTAGAATATTACTAACCCCATCTCTATCGAGCGAAGCCACAGAGCCAAGGTTATTACTAAACCAATAGCTCTGATACCACCGTAACAAAAACAGATTTTCGACCTAAAAAACGACACAAAAACACCATGTCGAACATTCAAATATCGAAAACACTGGAACGTTGATAGAAAGAAGTTAGAGGGTGAGATAAGAAAGAAAGAAATACAAGAATAGAAGAAGAACCAAACACAACACAGAGAATCACATCGCAGCGGAACAAAATATAATATAGAAATAAATCTTTATAGAGAGCTTTGAAATAAAACTTACAATCATCAGAGTACATCACACATCTGAACAGTTATAATTACCTATCCTCATATACAACACACAGCGGAACAACACTAAATATCATACGTCTGAACACCTCTAGTTCGTCTCTGGACTTCGTAGCATTCGATAACCTGAACCTGTACGACCCCGTCTAACCCGAGAATTACAAACGACGGGTCAGTGTGGTGAACCTGAGTTAGATAAACAGACTAAGTTTTTGATTTTAAAGTCAAAAAAATTTCGAAAGAAAAAGATAATCATAAGGCCAAATCAACACATAAATACGGACGGTTCTTACCTTACGATAACCTAAAACGTTTTTGAAATCAATATCTTTTCTGATATTATAATAGTGTCTAAATACAAGTGAATATCAATCTAGCAGAACGCTTGCATCTCACGCTCTACGTATATAGTATATAATCCAAACCGCGGGCGCTTATTGGAGAATGGATTTCATGGCAAGGTATGGGACCACCTTCCCGACAATGTACCTCTGGAGATGAATACATTGGGGTTCAACAAGAACATCTTGCAACCCAGGCTAAACATGACCAACCCCTCACTATACTTTGAGAGTACCGAGTATATCATTACCACTGTTGGGAGCCAGCCGACGAACCAATAGCATACATACAAAAATATAAAATGGGACAACCGAAGGCATTTGGTTTCACCAGATCAGGTAATGATATACCCTTTTTATGGGTGCGACCCACATAGCCATGCGACCTACCCGATTTTATACCATTTCCCGATTAAAGAGGCTTGAGGTCTAAATTTATTTATTTATCATTATAATATTATTATTTAATTCTTTTGAACATCGGCCACCATTCACTTTGAATGCCACATCGTCCGATCTGTTGGATATCACTTAATTGATTTCCACAAAAATACTCTGAGCGTTAAGCTAAAAGAAGGTGTACAGTCTTCTTCGCCACCAACAGAAATACGTTTGTAAATATTCAATGTACGTGACACCTTTGGAAGTACTCTGTTAGACACTCGTCCATACAAGTCATCTAGGAACAGGATGAACCGAAGGCAACTTTCTACCACATCCTACATAGGTATCACCCCAAGGATTAGTACCGAGAAGTCCTTGCAATCTGTAGATTCCAATCACGACAGAATCACTACCGAAATATCTCTGGCCGCTAAAACAGAGAAATTCAACCAGTGGTTCTTTCGTTTTTGAAGATCCATGGTCTTCAATGCTCTATCTTCAATTAACATTAATATTTTCTACGTATTTGCTAGTCGGAATGGTTTTCGAATATAAATTAGTTCCCGGTCTTTCCGTACCAACAATCGTATTTGGCCAGATTTGATAATCAGTTATTTTACTATCAAATAAATAATCAAGAGAATGAAATGAGTTTACTAATTCAATATTTGGCATTACTTGGCCTCTTTATTTAAACATATATTTATTATATTCTTCAAATATTCCAATATTTGGAGTTCATCTTTTATTTCTTATTATATATAAGAATATTATTAAAATCATTTCATTCACTGATAAACTTTCGAACATAACTTTTAATATTATTTACGGAAATCATAACGTATGTTTCCCTCAACTATCTCTCGTTTATGAACTAATACCATTCCTGGATAATCGTGAAGTCGTTCAGGTTGGGGTATTTTATTTACCTCTCAGACCTTGACCAACAACATTCATATCTTTGGAATAGATAGAAGTTTATTAACCGTACATTTTCCTTTGAAAATCTTATTTAAATCCCAACAACGTTTACTTAATCAATTATTAAGTAAACTATTATTATATTATATTCGGGCTTCGATTCCATTAAAAATAGAATCCTTTACAACATTTCTTTAACATCTCTATATAAACGTTCTTTAACTTGTTTGTAACAACAGTACCATATTTAGTTTAAATCATATATAAATATCTTTACAAATCTTATATAAATATCTTTACAAATCTTATAACTAACATCTCTTACGAATCCTTATATTTACCTTTATTAAACAATTCAATTGATCATCTGTAGCAAACGTTTCAGACTTCATTTCAAAAACTTTTCATTTTCCTTTATTATACTATTTATAAATCATTACAACACTTATGCGTTGTCTAAAATCACATTGCGCTCCTTTTAACGATCTTTAGTTTATACATCAAATAGTTCAAATTACTATTTGTAACAGTTGATACAAAATCATTTTTCTAAAAACACTTACTTCATTTAAAAATCTCATTTGTAAATTATTATCGACAACTAGTATTTCGATTTCATTTCTAAACTCTTAACTTCCATTTACAAAATCGTTTGTAAATCATTTACAACAACTTATGTACATTGCCATTTCCAAAATCTTTTACTTAGTTTATGCTCTGGCCTCGATTAGCATTCCGAACTTCGGAATATAACATTTCGAACTTCGTAATAAATCTCACTTTGTTATTCATTCCGAACTTTGGAATGTCACATTCCGAACCTTGGAATAAATCTCACTTTGCAATTTCACACAGTTTTCCAGTTTCCCAATCTCCTTTTTCTAACTTCAAATATGAAGTAAATATTTGGTTTAAGCTATCATATTTGCTTAAAAATCCATTTTTATAACTTCGTTATAACAATTCGGGTTTTAATATAATACCCGTTCGTTAACTCCTTTCATAATTCAATTCGATTTCATTTCAAACTTGATTTACTTTCATAAATGGATTTCATTTAAAAAGTAAACTTTTCTAGTTTTATTAATTAAATTTATAATTTACTTCACCATTAACTACCGTATAATTGGTTAACTTCTTCATTTACTAAATAAATGATAAATTCCTTTTTAAACTCTTATTAAAATTAAAAAAAAAAATTGTTAAGTTATTTCATTAGAGTAATTCAAAACAAACTGATTTAATACTCACTCCAGTTAAAGCGGTTGACTTCATCAATTCAAAACATGATTATGTCGTTAACCAGTTCCAATTTGTCCTTTGTTTAAATTAATTAATAATATAATTAATTTAAATAATTCTATTTAATTGTTTATTAAAAATTATTCAAATCTTAACCGTTAGGTTAATTTCTGTTTGTTTATAAATCTGATTAATATTAGAATTTGTTTTATAATATCATTTAATAATTTCAATAAACTTAATTACTAAATAATAACTATTTATTTTTCTTTAATAAACTTTTATTCAAGATACATATTTAAAAATCTACCTCTAGTTATAAAATAAAATTTATAACTTCACTTTTTATCGATTCACCTGACGGTGAATCCATATTTGAAAAATGATTGATTTATAGGCCATATACTACCAATTACTCAACCAATACTACTCACTGGTTTAAACAAAATAAAATTTTGAATTTCAGTTCAACGGTCAATGATCAAATCAATCGTCCAATCAGAACAATTCATATAATGATATATGAAAATAAATAACATTAAATATATTTGAGGAATCCTGTTGGATCCCTCCAACCTATTCTGCCCTGCATTCAAATGGTTTATCACAAATAATTTCATTAGATCATAATTATAAAAATTTAAACTAATAATTTCAATAATGGTAACCAACGATTATTTAACACAACCAATTTATTAACTCAACAAACAGTTCAAACAGAACACGTTATTTTATAAACGTGACCAACAAGGTAAGTTACCTTCATTGGGTCCAATCGTTAGAATAACGATTTGATGTTTCGCCAAAATTAAACAACATTTAATTTTATCAGTTCGGTCAATATATGAATATATATATTTAACAAACAGTCAACCATTAGCAACCAAAGCACACAAAATAAAAACCCGACTTATATATAACATAAGTGGGAAGAACCGAGTGATTTTAGCTCACCTTATTTTGATTTTCGTTGAAGTGGTTCGGTTACAATTAAATTAAACAGTTGTTTTAATTTAACTGTAATATCCAACTATCTCCATTATTCTTCAAATCTGTTCCAAAATGTAGTGCTCATCTCCACGATCGTAACACAACTCATTTGATCCAATTCTGTCCATATATGTACGAGTTATAACCATTTAAACATATATGATTTAATTCAATAATTAACTAATTATTTTAATTATAATTTTACTTTCTAATTACCAAATTAACAATTGAACAAACTAATTACGGTGTTCACAAATTAACTATCGCTATAAATCCCAAATTAAAATGTCAAGTAACAAATTAGATGTTTAGTAAACAGCCCTTCCTTCCCTCTCGTTATTGGTTACTTCAGCTTCATGTACCAAAATAAAACATTGCATTTTCATTTGTCTTTCCTTAATTAAGTCTTAAAATAAACTAATCATACAAGTGTACTTTTGAATTAAATAACTAATTTAATTATAAGATTAGTACTAACTAACTTTTACCGTTTAAATGATCCGCCCCTTATGGCACCGTTCATTTTATAACTAACTATTACCATTAATATGATCCGTCCCTTTATAGCACCGTTCGTTTTTAACCCCACCATTCCCCAACATTTCCTAAATGTTGTTCACGTTAAAAAATCTCTTGCATTAATTAAAGTCATTTGTTCCGTTAATTCAATATTAATAAATGCATTACATTCTGTACAGTGGCTGATGCTTTGATTTCTTTTCCAGACCCGATGTTACTCTTCAATTCAAACTGATGGCCCCCTTCGTTTCTTCTAGTCCTTGTGCAGATCGACACCGCACCAAACAAATACTCCACTGTCGCTCACTCTAGCAACCACCGGGCGGCGATCGGAATGTACCACCGCAAGCGCCTTAGCTCCTTCAGTCAATGACCCCAGTCACGCATCGCCAAGTGTCTTCATCTTCCCGCAAAACTGGTTTGAACGCAGCGGCTTCACGATCGAATTCAAGCCACCTCGAAGAACATAATCCAATCTCCACCGCAGGGATTATAGATCTCTCCAAGCTCTATTATTTGCTGTTGAAAGTTTTCAAAATGGAGGAGAGGATTTGAATGAAAATGGAGAAGAAGTTTGGAAGCTTAGGTTCGTTGGTTATTAGAAGAGGGTGGCGGGGTAAAAGAGTTCGCCATGGCAATGCGTTTGACCCCATTTTAGGGTTATGTGTATGCCTTATATAGGGATATGGATAGAATAAAATAGTATTTTATTATACCTAACTTTGTAATGAAGAAATATATCAAATTATCTACATAAACCCCCCGTTTTGACAAACAAATATGTAGTCCTAACATAAAAAAATATTCCGGACCCAATGGGACAGGTTTCGTCGAATTCCGAGGTCGTTTGTGAAAAACCCTTTCTAAATATCGATGAAAAATCAAACATTTAGAAGTCCTATAATTAAAAAAATCCAAAAAATATGAGGCCTTGACATTTTACTAGACCTCTTACTAACGGATCCAATGAATCTTGTTTCGTCAAATTTGGAGTTCGTTTGGCCAGTCGTTAATTTTTTAAAAGTTACCCGTGTCAAAATAATCTAAACAATTAAATAAAAACAAGGACGTTTTTGGCTGTCGAAGTCACATACGACATCTGTTTGCCACGAAATTTGATTTTCTTACAATAATTTGGCGATACGATTCCAATGAATCTAATTTCATCGAAAACGGAGAAAGTTTGCAAAAATGGCTATTTTTAACGCTTATATAATATAAATAAAATATCAATTAAATTTCCGAATAATCCAATAAAATAATAATGAATTATTTTTATCATATATATATATCCAAACAGAATATATATACAACTTAAAATATAAATTATACAACTCAATATCGTAAATTTTGAGTTTAACGATGTCCAAATTATATTAAAATTCTTTTAAATATATTAAATAAATGTTATGTTTTAATAACGATTTCTATAGCGATTATTTTAAAATTAGATTTGGGCCTAAGTAACAATTTATAACACGAAATCTAGAATTTTTCTCTTCCATATGAAAATTATAATCAATAAGATTCCAACGTTTTTATTTCACAGAAATCCCACTTAAAACTGATTCTGTATATTAAATTAAAGTTCAAAACTCCATATTTAGAACTGCAGCGCCATTTCGAGCTTGATTTATATTATATATAAATTTAACGCTCAAATTTCGTTTTAAATAAACGAATTCGATATTAAAATCCATTAATATTCCAAATATAATATTTAAAATAATAAATTAAATTAAATATTTGACTACTAAAAATACGGGACATTACAGCTGCCAAGACCAATTTCAAAAAGGCACTGATGCCTAAAGGAGGGGTTCCCAAAGAGGGTGATAGTCATTACTGTGGAAAGCCAGGTCATTGGGAACGTAACTGTTATGCTAATTTAAAAGATCTAAAGAAGAAGAAGTGATGTTTGACTTCGCCCGAATCAGGTATAAATGTTATAAATTTCAATTTATCTACTTCTATATCTTGGGTATTAGATACTGGATGTGGATAACATATTTGTGTCAATTTGCAGGAAATGCAAAAGAGTAGAAATTTGAGAAAAGGAGAAGTGGACTTACACTACACCAAACATGCCCTATTGTAACACTTATTTCGTTTCGATTAGTAATGGTTATAGCCATTACATTGTTCTAACGGATATTACCATTATAACATTGTAACACCTCGCATTTTATGATAATTTAATAATTCAATAATGCATATGTATATATATATGCATAGACATAAATACATATATGAAGAATAAAATAAAGATAATATGTAGTGCATGTAATAAATACATGCACTGAAAAAGAATAAAAGATTAATGCATTAAAAGAAAGAAAGGATTGGTTGCATGCACTGATTTAAAAATATTATGCATTGATAAAAAAAGAGAAATAAAAGAAAAAGATTCATGCAATGGTTTAAATAAAATTTTGTAACAGACATGAAAAAATAGGAATAAGAAGAGAACAATAACTACCATTATTTTGAGAATTGTTAACAATAGCCTTAGTAGTCCAGTTGGTTAGAGCATGTGGCTTGCATACAAGAGGTACAGAGTTCGATCCCCATCGACGCCATATTTTTGTTTTAAGGGAACAACTAAAATAACGCATGTTCTAAAGAGAAAATATGTATAAACGCACATATAAGAAAAAGTATACATATAAGGAAGTGTAGAAAAATATATGTGTACATGTATATATTAATATACGCGTATATATGTGTAGAAATATATATATATATACAAGAGATAAAGTTCAAGATAAGGATGCAATCAAAGAAATATGGCAAGAATTAAATAACAGTACAACACCATTCGAATTTTGAAAATGAAATAAAAGTTGTGCGTATATGTATACGTATAAAATGGTCATTAGAAGATTTTTATACGTATAAGAAGATTATATGTGAATATAAAAGTTAAATAAATTCCAAAATTCCAAAAATTTGAAAATTTAAACTTCTGCGCCAAAACATCTCACGGGACGGATAGGGGGTTGACCCGGGAGTCGACACACCTATAGGGTGGTTGACACACCCATAGCGGGGTCGACCCAGGCGTTGAACCCACCCCAGATCCGGGCAGATTCATCGATTGATCTAGACTATTTTCCTAACTACGTTTGTCGCTGACTCAGCGCTGTGTGTACGATAAGATCCTGAACACCAATAAATAGGCTAGCAGAGCCTAGCCTAAATCTCATACTTCTAAGACGACGTCTATACTCTTCCATTCTTCTTCCTCCTCAAATCTCTTCAGAAAAATAGAATAATTAGTTTAGGAAAAATTCTAATTCAAGATCTAGAGGAAAATAATGAATATTAATAAGAAGGTGTTCAAAATCATATTCGAAGTAAGGTAAATTCTTGGATCTGGTCTATTTAATTTTTTCCTCTTTCTTCCCTCTTTCCTTTAGTAAGAATTGTGGATCCATGGTTGTTAGGTTCTAAATCTAGTTAGGGGAACCATGGAATGCTAGATCTGGACTAGATTCAGGATTTGAAAAGCAAATTAGGTGAGTGGATTAAAGTTATATCATTTTTGATAATGGTATATTATCGTTTGACATTCCCCATTAATATGCAATGCAAATCTGCTAGAATGATTAACGGGGTTGAAATGCTAATATGACATGTTGAAATATTAATATGTTGGAAAATTCATATGTTGAGGCGTTTAATGTGCTGAAATGTTCACATGTTGAAATGTAAACTTGTTAAAATACGTGTAGCGATTACTGTTGTTCTAATTACATGTTAACTTGTGACATTTATGTACTTGAACCCTTAATTGTAGAAATTGGAATGATTACATGTCAAATTAGAATAATTACATGATTTGACGATCACATGTTATTTTGAGATGAAAATAATTACATGTTAGGAAGAATATGCAACATAAAATGGGCTTCTTATGATGACATGTAAAATAGATTATAGCAAAGATTTGGAAAAAATAATATGCCTAAATTTACAGTAAATAGAAAACTGTAATGCACCTATACACGCGGTTAAAGTCAACTTGTGGTAGAATTCTGCTTGGAACAACCTGGAAAATCCAGCATCTACAAGTGGTAGGCTTAATGTGAGAGGTCTAGTATGTAAGCATATATATATATATATATATATATATATATATATATGTGTGTGTGTGTGTGTGTGTGTGTGTGTATAAAAGGAAAGAGATAAATGGCACTAATTATGATTAATGGAAATGAATACGGAAATTAATGAAAGTTACAACTATAAAAGAAGTGGAATGAATGGGGAATGATAATAACCTATTATAAATAAATTACATTAATGATAATGTTATATAATAGGTAAGCTTATGGAAATTATAACTTATGTTATGATAAAAGATAAAGGAAATGGAATAACTTATGTATAGAGATAAGTTGTACTTAATTGTAAGTTAAGTTATTTGTAATAACGAGAATCTGAAATCTACGAATGAGGACAACATAAGTTATATTTATGGGAAAAGAAACTTATTAGTAGACCTTAGTTAAGAGAACTAAATTAATAAGTAAACAACGGTAAGTGGTAGTGACAGTATAAAGTGGAATTATGATTAAATAAGAAAGAAGGAGGAAAACTTATGAAATGAAATAAGTTATATTTAATCATAAATAATAAGTAACATGTTAAACAGAAAACATGTGAATTGAGATATACTTGATTAAATATTAAGTAGAACATGTTATTATAACTATAAAATTAGACAATGAATAATATAAAGAGATTGACCTTGAATTACAATCTAGAGAATAACATGTTATGGGCTTATCCATAAACTTAAATAGGTTAAGTTATATGAATGAAATTAATAAGCAAGGGTGGCCCATTCCTTGGAGATATAAGGGGCTCGGAAAGAACTTGGTAACTAATAGGAAGTTAATATGATTTGAAATAATCAAGTTAAAAGGAAACCTAATGAGGTTGAGCAAGCACATAATTGAATGTTTAAACATAGGGTCTAATAACACGTTAAACTGAGGTGCTTGGACCAGTCTGTACATTTAAGGGTGCATAACCTAACAGGGTAGATCATCATGGTGTGATGAGGCATGAGGGGAGCGTACGTTCATCTAATTATTCTGTCGGCTCTGAAGGACTAGAAGGGGAAGCATGCAGTTTTGAGGGATGTGGAAGGTGCTCCTGGTAGTCCTTTGTGGTGGTGCAGTGTTCGGGATGTGCTCACAGAGATTAGGTCTGTGCGGAACTACCCGGTGAGTAAGCCTTGACTGCGAAATTAGCTTTGCAGTCAAAAAGCTGTGACGAGGTGACAATAGGGTGATTCAACGATCGTCTCAACAGGGAGGCGGGGTCAGGACCAACAAGGATAGTATATCGTCGGGTACCCGTCATCGGTAGTCGGTGGGATGCGAAAAGACTAGATCTAAACCCAAGACACCATCCACCTTTCACTACCAAGGCACGGTGGTTGAGGGGAGACGCCAACTGGATGTTTAGTTTTTTTATTAGGGGAAAGTCGCTTAGCTCTTGTAGTCTTTACTTGTTGAGGGAGGGGCTGAGGTGGGGCCATAGCAACCATGAAAAGCAGACCCGAAGGATATCTGTATTTTGAGGCCCTTAAAGGTGGGCCTGTACGAATAAGGAAAAGCCCCCGACCGAGTTCCGCGTTTCTTGTACAACCCTGCCATGGAACTCGGTGCACAGTACAGAATATGTGCGGTTAAGGCATTGAGTACGATTGACGATACGTACATGGGAAGGTCTACATACATGCATGTATGTTCTCGGTGGTGTATCGTAGACTCGAGGGCATTACTCTATGATGGAATCTGATTCGATCGAAGGTGGCAATCCGTACGCTTACTTAGTGTGAAAACCCGTAACTTCCCCGGTGAGGAAAGCGCGGATAGTTCGAGAACAAGCCACAACAGAACGCAGGCGGAAGAACATTTCATTATTATTACAACAATTCCATCAGAATACAAGAATATACAGAGTATGAATAAATAAATATTACATAGAAAATATCAGAGATTACAATACATTATATAGCAGCGGAAAATAATACAATACACAACTAAAAGAGATATACGGATACAAAGCTTTCCGGATATTGTTCCAGCTGTAAACCAGGATCCTGTGAATATAAATCTGCAAAACCAAAACTACTAGCTTCCCGTGCCAAAATAAGGGCACCCAGAGTTTAGCTCAAAACAATAAACTCCAGGTCAGTCATGGGACTGGTGTGAGAACTAAAACAGTTATTTAAAACTTTACTTTAAATCAGATATATCAAGGGACCACGCCGTATAACACGGAATGGGTTTCCTCCCAAGAATACCAGTGCATATAACAAAACAGCGCAATGCTTTTTGGAAAAATGAAGCTATTATAAGACCCAGGTCCTATCACACAATGCAATGCAAGCCGGGGGATAGGGTTTTCCCTTATAATAGCCAAACATGATTAGTACGTTTAGAACAAATCATTTGATACTACTATAAGTGCTTAGCGTGTAAAACAACTTCAAATCATAAGTATCAATCATAGACGGCATGGGTACCATATATCATGTCGCCATACTAGTTCTATAATTAAAACCGAAATATTGCGTATTGGAAATTGGATTTCCGTCATGGTGGCTTTTGATTCGAAAGATCGATCGTGTAATGGAATTCCCCACGGCTTACGTCCCAACAAGAGAAAACACCGTCTGCACATCCGTACTTTTGGGACCAGAGTATCACCGCGGCTTACGTCCCAGCGAGAGAAAACACCGCTTACTCTATATATCCCTGAGCACTAAGCTCATCTCGGTCGACCGAATCCACGACACCACTAAGGTGCCCATCCACTAAAAAGCATACTGATCAAACCACCAGTTTACCACCATATCGAGGTGTGAGGCTCGCGAATCAACGCTATACACAAAGCCATGCTATATCAAAGCCGCGCTTTGATCATCATCCACCAAACTTTGCTTTTCAACAAAAGTCTGGATCACTGCATCTCTGCATGCCACACTATCAATCCATATCGTACCACTGATTTCCGCCAATATATAACCTCTGAGCTCGTATGTCTCAGAGAAGGGCGTTAAGCAAGAGAATAAATTCCCCGCCGCCAAACAGATATATATTTAGCAGAGATCAACGAATACAATATAAAGGAATACAATGTTAGACACACCATCCATTTACAAGTCCGTTCTAGGTCTGAACAAAACCGGAGGCACTTTCCTCGCATATCCGTCGATCTCCAAGTACGTCTGGACGACCACCAACTGATTCCCTCATCTTGGGTGTACAGCCCAATCAAGATCATCAGTAATCACCCAAACGATGTGAAGACTTTTGGTCTTCGACCACCGTCATCATCTTCGACTTATCGTCGAATCAGTTATTCAGAATGGGTATAAACCAGGCCTTTCCGAACAACCCGCGTATATTATAAAAAAATGTTACACAAACACAACATACGCTTCATTCCAATTCAGCAGTCACTAACCGTAAATTAGCAAGAGAACAATTCCCCAAATATTAACCCCGAAGGCCTAAACCAACATCAGATCAATACCCAGGAAACCATCCTTCTTAGCTAACCTACAGTAAGTTTCTAAATTTCACGTTCTTAGGGAAAGGTTCCCATTAATTTTATCAAAGATAAATTCTTTAAAATTTATTCTTTAATCTTCCTTTGGATATCATTTCAAACCAAATTATGGTTTTCCAAACTAGTCGGGATTAGCGAACCACACCGAAGTAATTATTTATTTTATTTCCCAATCCCAACCTATTCATCCCATGAAGCAAAACTGGTAATACTCCATATCTAATACCACGGGGTTATCGGTAAAATTAATTACCATTCCACGTCCAAATCTATTTAAAGATTTAACTATCGCTTTGAAGCAAAACTGGTGATACTCCATTCTCGATCTTTTCAATCTAATTAAAGATTCATTAAAACTCCACTTAGTTTTAATCTTTAACTGGGTTAAAGAATCAGTGTCATTTAAAACACAGTTCACTATAAACCCAAAATCACATTACATTTCAATCAAACCCTAACCATAAAATAGCAAGTGAGCAATTCCCTAAGTATTAACCCCGAAGCCCGAAACCAACATCAGATCAATACCCCAGAAACCATCCAACTTAACTAACCTCCAGTTAGTTTCTAATTTTCTTAACTCCTGTGGATCTAAGAACAATATTATTGAAGATACCGTTCATGACAACCCAAAATCACATTCTATTAATTATCAGGTTAAAGAACAAGTGTTATTTAAAACACTGTTCACGATAAACCCAAAAATCAATACCAATTCAATTCCAATTAAATATTATTTAATTGGTGCACTTCATTAAATCTAAATAAAAAGATTTAATCTTTTCTCAACTGGGTTTAAGAACAACGTTAATGAAGACGCCATTCACGACAAACCCAAATCACATTTAATATTAAATACAAGGCTCTGAATAGAAAATATATCGGCTTATATTCAATATCAAATTCTGCGACCAACAAATATCATATTGGAAATAACGATATTAATATATCTTTCAAATTTCCCATAACAATACCTGTATAATCACAAAATCCCACATCGAAATATTCCGAAGACAATTTCGATTCAAATCCATTTCCAATCTATATATTGGAAATCCTGGTTATTTTCAAAACCATTTCAAATCCACTTTATTTATTTTAAAAATAAATAAATTATTATTCTAGTTCAAAACTAGTTCATTTCGATAAAAATCTATTTTTATCTTTTCAAATATGGAGTTTTTCATCCCGATTCTTCACAAATCATTTCTTATGAATTTACACAAATTATTATTATTTTTAATAAATTTATAAAGGCCTGTATAGTCGATTTCCATCAACGGCCATCGAACTGCACTTACAACGACCTTTTCCAAATTTGATTTGGACATAATTCCAAATCCAACCGTTAGATTTCAAATTTCTAATATTTGTTAGAAAGCTCTTTTCGATACGAACACAACGGTTCCGGTTTTAGGAGAATCCGACGGTCGGATCCCAAGCAATGTCCATTCGAAGTCAATGGTCGAAATTCACGAACTGCCGCGGCGCGGCGCGTTCTATTCAGGCCATTATATATATAATATATATTATATATATTTTGTCGATTTCCTTTTTAAAATGAATTTTATAAATCATTTCAAATTTGTTTCAAAAACAATTTTAACCTTTATTTCAAATTCAAATCAAAATTGAATTTTCCCTTATAAATTCTTTTTACATTCACTTCTATTTGATTTCAATTCAATTCGATTTCAATTCTATTTCAATTCATTTTCAATTCAATTCAATTCGAATTCGTTTTCTATTCAATTCAATTCGAATTCGTTTTCTATTAAATTCAATTCAAATTCATTTTCTATTCAATTCAATTCTTTTCAAAATATCAGATTTTGAAATCACTTTCGATATTCATTATAAAATGAATAAAATCGATATAAATATCGTTCACGTCAAAATGGCGTCAATCTAATCAACACGGCTTCATATATTTCTATTTTCAAATATTCTATTTCAAATATTTCTTTTTCAAATATTTCTATTCAAATATTTCTTTTTCAAATATTTCTATTCAAATATTTCTATTTCAAATATTGAATGAAGCCCAATCAATTACCATATAATGTTAATTATATAGATTTTCTACAACACATGTATACAATAACAACGATGAATAATCAACCATCATCCAAAGTGCACTCTACACTGTATAAGCATCGAATATAAATATTTAACGCTTATAACAGTCTGTCAATCAATCGATCGACATACAACTAACTATTGGGATTAGTGTATGTCATATATCATCCCAATACCCGTGTGGGGTTTCTAACAATCAAACACAGATTTTATTTGTGCAGTTGGGCGATGTGTAAAATTTATCGTCCCAATCAATATCAGTCAAATGTGTGTAGATAAACAAATTGTTCGATTTGTTTATATTAATTTATTTCATTTTCATGTTAAAATTATATTTTCAACTATAAAATATTTTTAACTACATAAATATTTTATTCCATTTCACTTCACATCACACAATCAACTACACATCAAAATCAAACAAATAAGCATGCAAGCCATCCATGGTCTGTGGACGACGGGTGTCGGGTGCTACTAAACACCGTTTGCATCCTAGTATATATTATTAACTAGAAAACAAAATTAAAAGGTGAGAAGTTCTCACCAAAGCTATCCCAACTCCACGACACTTCATATGTAGAAAATCTCCGCCGTTTCTTCTTTCGTCACTTTCGTCATTCGTATTCACTACCTATATAAAAATCGAATTTTTACTTCGCTATTCAATATATTAAAATAGAATTTTTTACTTCGCTGTTCAATATATAAAAATCGAATTTTTTACTTCGCTGTTCAATATATAAAAATCGAATTTTTACTTCGCTGTTCAATATATAAAAATCGAATTTTTACTTCGCTGTTCAATATATAAAAATCGAATTTTTACTTCGCTATTCAATATATAAAAATCGAATTTTTACTTCGCTATTCAATATATAAAAATCGAATTTTTACTTCGCTATTCAATATATAAAAATCGAATTTTTACTTCGCTATTCAATATATAAAAATCGAATTTTTACTTCGCTATTCAATATATAAAAATCGAATTTTTAATATGCCACTAGTGTAAAAATTATATTTTTAACCTTCTACTATAATAAAAATTATATTTTTAACCTTCTACTATAATAAAAATTATATTTTTATTTCGCTACTTCTATAAAAATCGTATTTTTAATCTCTTCATCATAAAAAAAAAATCACGCCTTTCATTATATAAAAATATCGTCTTCATTATATAAAGATATCGTCTTCATTATATAAAGATATCGTCTTCATTATATAAAGATATCGTCTTCATTTATATAAAAACTGAATCTTTCCTATAAATAAAAATTCGACCTTTATAATGTTATTCACATCATTATAGTGTTATCTAGATAATAAAAATCAAATCTTTTTGCATATAAAATTCTATTCTTTTATAACTAAAAATCAAACCTCTTTATAAAGATGAAAATTAAATCTTTTTATAAAGAAAAATCACATCTTTTCAATTTTTAAAAATCAAAGCTTTTCGAAGTTATTCATATGATAAAACCATATTTTTATATAAATAAAACTCACTTCTTTATTGTTTTAAAATCGAATCTTTATATTTTTAAAATCGAATCTTTTTCAATATAAATATCTCACCTTTTTATTTAAAACTATATATATATATTTCATTTCACAACAATGCTTACTTATATAAAAATTCATAATTGAAAATTAACACTTTTAACACCAAGTTATTTTCTATAAATATCACATTTTCAAATCATCGCTATTTTAAAAATAATGCAAATTTAGTTTAGAAATTCATGCCATCTATTTATGAAAATTCAGTTTTATTTTATTTTTAACTAAACCAAATTTCAGATTTTAACCAAACTAAATTAATAACTAATTAGTTAAGTAAATAAATTACCTTTACATGTACTATTCCTCTCAGACACGTTGAACCCTCCTTGTCGCAACCTAGGGTTGCAGATTTCGCGCCGTACGAGACCTGAGCAGATGAACGGAGTAACTCATGACGAAGAGCTCTGAGAGGCGCCCCAACCCCTGCCATGAAGGTGAACTCGACACCCTGATGGTGGATGAAAACGGGTGCGACGGCGGCTACTTTGCAGCGAGAAATCGAACTCCACACTCAACAATAAATCCTCTAACTACTATGAATTGGAAGAGCAAAGAAAATAGATTGATTTTGCCTTTGGAATTTCGTGATTTCATTAAGAGAATCAAAAGAAAAGTCGAAGGGAAAGATCGAGCCCTTTTCCGCCGTGTTTGGGAGCAGCGAGTTGAAGGTTTGACCGCGGCGAAAACCTTTGACTTAGTTTGACCGGGGATGGATATGTGTATATATATATATATAATTTTTTTTAAAAAAACACATGATTGTTGATGCGAACTTCAAATCCAGCCTGACGATTGTCGTCCCTAGCTAATTACCCCCATTCCGAACACAATGGGATATGTATCGTAGACTGACTTGATCGTTTCGATCGGTTTCCGTCCAAATCAACATATAACTCTATATATTGAATTTGAACGCGCATTTCAATTTACCGGGGCCTCATACTAACCCGAAAAATTCCAGAAAAATATTTTCTAGCTTCGTATTGACGATACGGTCCTAACAAAACTAATTTCGTCGAATTCTGAGACCGTTGGAAAAATGGCCATTTTCCAGTCGATTAAAATTAACTAAAACTGGTCAAACGCGTTTTACTTTGCCATGCTCACATATTGATTCGAAAAATTACGAAATTTGAAACCTAGCAATAACTTGACATCGCGGATCCAACAAAAGTGGTTTCGTCGAAATCCGAGGTCGTTTGCAAAATTTCCATTTTTAAGGGCCTGAATTCCATAGCGACTATTCAGAAATTTCAACTGGACATATCTTTTGATCCCCGCTATGAAATCTTGATTTTTCAGATTCGTTGTAAAGATATTCTCAATTAGATTCTAATATTTTTGGTTTCCCTAAAATCCGGTTTATTCTGCACCCGGTACGTTCATTTGAATTTTGAAATCGAATTATCGAACTACCGCGCCATTTTCAATTCCTTTTATTTATATAAATAAATATTTATATTCTAACGACGATCGATATAAATATATTTGTTCTAATTCTATTCAAAATAAATTTCTCGTCGTTTTTATTTAAAATATTCATTTTAAATAACCAAAAATCGCTAAAATTGCCAAAATAAAAATTTTAAATTGGCTCGGATTTCCAGGTTATTACACTTAGCATGGCAATGGTAGATATATGCGAAACGTAATAATGTTATATAGAGATCCGTTCGTCACTTCGACGTAGGATAAGGGACTGCATTTATTTCAGTGGTGTTACGGCGGAGATCGTGCGAGTGGGGTACCTTGGGGTGTACCTTGATATTGGGGGTAGCAACATATATATTTTATTAGGTTAATCCTCTGGGAAGTAGATGGGTACGATGTGTGTATAAGCCTTGAGTGCTGCTAACTCAAGTAACCTAATAAACATGAAAATATAACTGAACGGTATATGTAGGATCAAAAATGTGTAGTTCAAATCCAGTCACCAGAACTTGTGTTTTGACCCCCTCCTCATAACATACTCACAGGTTTGATTTGTGGCAGAGATATGATAGCTTTGGATACTAGGCAAGCAGTATTATTTGGGTAAGGCTATATTTTGAGTATATTATATTTTATCCATTCCGTTGTGAGATATTTTTTGAGCTCTGATATATTTTATATCTCTGTCTTTTTTGCAGGATACCAGAGCAACCAACACTTCGATGGATTAGAATTTAAAAAAAAACCGGTCTGTCCGAATTTGGGTTGTTACATCTGGTATTAGAGCTTAGGTTTCAGATTCCTGTATAGATAGTGAGTGAACGTATTTGTATTTTTAAAAAATAAAAATAAAAATATTATATATATATACCTAGATCCGTAGAGGAACCCACTAAATAGAAAAAAATATGATGTGGTAAGAATATGGATGTCTGTTTTGTACACTAAAGGAATGAATATGGAAATCTGAGACCCACAGGTAATTTGGGTGGGAAGTGTACAATATACTTTGTATAGAAGGAAGGTGAATCCCATGTGTTAGTATTTCATATAGTGGGTTTGGCAGTAAAACCATATAAATTAGAAAAGGTTGAAATGAGAAGAATGGATTAGGAATATATATAGTTGAGAGAATTGACTTTGTGGGAGTGTCTAGGAAAGCTTAGGAAGATTGGAAACCCGCTTCAAGTCAAACCCCATTATTAACTTTTAAGAACTTGAAATTATAAAATCTTTTGGAAGATGGTTTACGGTACTTTCAAGTTTTAATCTTGAAAGTGATGGTTTTAAAAATATGTAAAGAAGTACATATTAGGTTTTTTTTTTTGGCAAAGCCTGCAGGGTTGAATGGCCCCTTCCATTTTATTTATATATATAAGCAGAACTTACAATACAAATGAGGGTAAGAGAAGATTGAAAGAATACATAGGTAAGAAAAGAAAAGAAAAGTAGAAGAGAAGCTACAACCATCTACGTTGTACAACTGGATCAAAAGAGAAAGATGACGTAGTGATCTCTTTGCTTATGTCGGAGCTAATGACACGAAACAATTGCAGTCTTGTTTTTGAATGAATATTAAATATTCTATAATTTCTTTCTTTCCATATTACTCTTAGCGTGACTTTGAACATGATCAACAGTTCATACGATGAGCTTTGCTTCCATCTAGTAGCCTTATAAATGTTGTACCATTCATCCTTGTTATTCCTCATTGGTCTGTTTAATTCCCCTCTTTCACTTATCTTTCCCCATAAGAAGTATGTAAAAGGACATTTGAAGTATAGGCGATGATTGTCTTCTGGAGCTGATCTGCAAAAAACACAAGTGCTTGATACATTAATGCCTCTGCATCTCAAGTTTTGTAGAGTGTGTAGGGCATCGGTATATACTCTCCAACAATGAAAGTTGGTGCGTTCACTCATACAACAATTCCAAATTCTCTTTTTCCATCTAAATTTGGGCATATCGGCTTCACAATTTAACAGAGAATAAACAAATGCAGTTGAGTGCTTCCTTTTCTCAACAAACCATCCATAATTTTCTTGCTGACCAACGGTGTATAAGTTCCCATCGTATGATTTCATCACTTCATTAATAGTAGGATTGCTCTACCTCAGAATTCTTATCTTGACTTCAACAATATATGTTATGGCTCTTGCATTAGTAGGAATGTTGCTTTGAGATATTTCATCATAGGACATAATTTTACTTAAAATTAGAACTGATTGAAGCCAAGGTGTATGCCAAAATTTCGCTGTGCCGTTACTACTCAGTAGAACACATGAATGTGGTAAAATCCTGTCTCTGACCTTAAGCATACATTTCCAAACCCAGCTAGCGGATGACTTAGGTGTTACCGTCCAGATGACATCATTCTTCAAATTGTGCTTTATGCTCCATGCAACCCATAGAAAATTTGAACGTAATACCAGTCCCTCGTAATAAATAGACAGTGCAGCATAGTTCCATCTGTAAATGTTTTTTAATCCAAGACCCCCTTTACTTTTCGGCTTTTCTAGCTTGCTAAGAGCAATTGGATACAACTTGTTCGAATGAATAGTTCCTGACCATAGAAATTTCCTCATTGCAGTCCTGATCATAGCGTAGAGCTTTGTTGGAAGAATAAAGGATTTGAACCAGTACACTGTCATGGAGAATAAGCGAGTTAAGAATGACTAATCTACCAGGGTGAGATAAGTGTCTGTTCTCCCATCGAGTCAAAGCAGCTATAATTTTTTCATACATGGGTATACACTGAGATAAGATAATTCTTTTAGTTGCAAGAGGGATACCAAGATAGTTCATCATGCCATGCATTCTCTCCATCTTAGTAATTTGTAGATATTCAGTTATAAGAGCAGGAGCAACTCCAACAAGAAAGATGTGAGACTTTTCATTATTTAATTTAAGCCCAGAAAAAGAATGAAAAGATTCTAACGTATTCATGATGCATTGGAGGGACATTTTTGATGGTTTAGTAAAAAATCATTAAGTCCTCTGCAAACGCCAACGTAGTAATCATTGTAGACTTGCACTTCGGATGTAGTATAAAGTTCTTCAAAGTCACTTGTCTCTCAATTTGTAGTGTTAACATTTCCATCACCATAATGAAAAGGTAAGGAGAAATTGGATCTCCTTGACGAAGGCCATTGCATCCCTTGAAGTAGCCTACATTATGTGCATTGAAAACAAGAGTATACCGAACTGAAGATATGCAGAGATAAATCCAATTAATGAATTTGCTAGGGAACTGCATCCTTTCCATTATATGAAGAATGGAGCGCCAATTGACTGAGTCGAATGCTTTCTTGATATCTATTTGCAGAAGAGCTCTGGGGGATATGTTTTTCCTCGAGTAACCATTTACTAACTCATGAGTAAGAAGAATGTTATCAATTATGTTTCTGCCTGGCAAGAAGGCCGACTGGTTCGGTGATATCACTGAATGAAGACCAGTTTTCAGATGCAAAGCAAGGATTCTGGAAATAGCTTTGTAGACAACATTACAGCAAGCAATAGGTCGAAAATGTGTCACACTAGTAGGGTTAGGTGTTCTTGGGATCAAAGCTAGATTTGTTGAGTTTATAGATGAAAGCATTTTGGACTTATCAAAAAAATTGTGAACAGCTTTGAGGACGTCATTTGAAACTATATGCCAGCAGTGAATGAAGAAAGTGGCTGTAAAGCCATCAGGACCTGGAGATGCGGATTTCCTCATAGTGAAAATAGAGTTTTTATGTCTTCATCAGAGACAGGGGCAGTTAAAGCAGACTGCAGTAGAAGAGATAGAGTGGGGATTGGCAAAGAGGTGGTGAATGATAAGTCAGGAGGATCGTGATGGTTTCCTAATAGGTTGGAGTAATAAGAAAGAAATGCATCATCAATAAGGTTGGGAGATTAATGTGACTTACCATGGACATCAGTAATTGAGTGAATGATCGATTGGATTGCTTTATTTTCAAAGATTCATGATAGAACTTAGAGTTTCTGTCACCGTATTTAGACCAGTTTTGCCTTAACTTTTGTTGCACCATTCTTGCCTCGGACTGAAGAGCTTTATCAAGTTAATCAGCAAGATCTTTCTCATGTATATAGGATGCAAGATCTGCAGATGGGAGAAATTTTTGCCTCTGGGCCTATTCAAGTTGACTAGAGAGTATAGAAGATCTTCTGTTGCCAGAGCCATATATATATTTTTAGACTATGTCTTCAGTGCTGCCTTTGTGTTCTTCAGTTTCTTTTGAAGTCTGTGCATGGGGTTACCATTAGCATGTATATTCCACGCACATTGTACCACCTGCATCATTTCATTGTTAGTAGTCCGTTCATCAAAAAATTTAAAATTTACTAGTTTAAATATGGCAGCTGCACCAAAGGTTAGGATAAGAGGACAATGGTCGGATTGCTGAGGCATGTGAATGTTAATGTGTATGGACGGCCAGCAAGATAGAGTTTGAGTATTCATAAGACCATGGTCAATTTTGGTTAAAGTTCTAGGGCTTGATATGCTCTTGCTGCTCCAAGTATATTCAGATCCAGATGAAGGAATTTCTACCAGAAATGCATTGTGCATAGAAAGGTTCAATGGCGCCATATCAGAAACAGACAGAGGATTGCCCCCACTTTTATGTTCAGATTTGTATGAACAGTTAAAGTCACCAATAACCATGGGTGAGAGTTTTGAGAGAAGTGGGGCAGATAGTCATGAAGTTTTTGACGAACAATAGGGAAGTTGCTCGCATATATGAAGGTGATATAGAAGGAGGTAGCTGTTGGTATATGAGTGATGTAGGAGTGAATGAATTGATAATCATATAGGATAGGATTGAGAGAGAATATGGTAGGATCGAAAATAACTAGTAATCTACCATAAGGAGCATTCGGAATGTTGGTTTGTGATGCCAAGAAGGATTGATGTAATTTGAAGCTGAAATAGAAAGGGAAAGGTTTAGTTTAGTTTCAGAGATAGATACAAGAGATAGGTGATGATCATGGATAAGAGATTTAATTTGATCAAGTTTTGGTTTTTTGTAAGCACCACGAATGTTCCATGCTGCAATTTTGTGCATCATAATTAAACCGCATGGGGGGATTTGAGTGAGCTTTTGGTTCTCCTTGGTGAAGAAGTAGGGGTTTTTCTATAAGTGTATGATAAGAGTTATCTGATTCATCATCAGATTCCATTAGAGAAACAGGAGTTGAGGAGATAGGAGAAATATGGGCTGATGGTGTTGGAGACTTGCATTTATATTTCTTTGCTTTTTTCCTCTTTTTTGCTTTGATGTCAGAAAGTCTGATAAGCACTTTCTTGCTTGCTTTCTTAGAATGCTTTTTGCAAAGAGTTGCCAAAGGAGGAGATGAAGGGGTTGGAGAACTAGGGCAAGATGATAGGCTGCGGTTTATGTCAGGTGGAAGGTCAATGCTGATGTCATTTGTGGGAGAGGTTGAAACTTGAGGGGGTTTTGATTTGATGTGTGGTAAAACAAAGAAAGCTGGGGCTGAGGAAGGCATACTGGTGGACATATTTAGAAGAGCAGATGGTGCTGGTAATATGGGAGGGAGTTTGGATTTGCGTAGGGGTTTTGCATGGGGAGATTGATCAATGATAAGGATTTCAGGTGGTTGGTGAGCATTGGGTTGGTGGGGCTGATCAAGTTCATTTATGGAGACGTGCACATTTGCTTTTGTGCATGTTTTTTCATTTGCCACTTTTTTGTCTTTCTTTTTGCCTTGTTTTACACTAGTTTTGCTGTGCAATATATCTTTCATTCCTTTTGCTTTGGTTACTTCTTCCTGTATTTCCTTTTCTTTGCCTCTTGTTTTTTTGGCATCTGTGTTTAAATTTTCTTCCTCATCTTCAATTTCACCTTCTTCATTTTCTTGTAAAACTGTGAATTTGTTTTGTTCTTTTGGCTTTGTGTTTTGCAAAACTTGCTTGCTTGATGTAATGACCCGCATTTCTGACCGTTGAATAATTTATTTATTTAATTATTTAAAATATCGTTTGGGCGATATCAATAACTGGAATTAAATAATATTGAATATTTAATTAATTTAAATAATAGAATAATATATTTAAGTCAGAAATAATCAAAAATATTGGAAATCACAATATTCCGTGAACGGGGTCATCCCTAAGATTTAATTCAGCTTAGAGTTGAATTATATTGACGAATATATTCAATCGACGTTAGTTTGAACGTATAATTATAATATAATTAAAACCGAGCTTGAAATGGCGCTGCAGTTCGCGATTTGGCGATTTGAACTTCAACTGGATGTACATGATTCGTTTTAAGCCGGATTTCTGTGAAACAAGAAACGTGTGGGGCTGGTGGAATATATCTTTCTAGTGGAAGAGAAAAATTGAGATTTCGTCGTGTAGATTTTGATTCACGTCCAAATCAAATTTCAGAAAAGTCGCTGTAGAATTCCTTTATAATTTGCGACGCTTTATATACGTTATAAAAGGATTTTCGATATAAACTGAATACCGAGATAATCTGAAATCTGAAATATCAAACTGTATATTCTGATATGATATTCTTGAGCTGTACGATATCATATGTGAAGATATACGATAATATAAATTTATTTATATTTAATTTAATTATATTTAAATATATTTATATATTTAAATGGGTCATCCAAAGCTTTAAAAATAGCCGGTTTTGCAAACGAAGTCGGAATTCGACGAAACTAATTTTGTTGGATCTGCAATGTCAAATAGTTGTTAGATTTCCAGTTTCGTGATTTTTAGAGTCATTGTGTGGCCGTACGGATTTTTAGAGTGAGAAACAGTCAGTAAATCGACAGTTAAAAATACGCTGTGTGAGCAAACGGAGTCGGAATTCGACGAAACCAGTTTCGTTGGGACCGAAATGTCGAGCTGTAGCTGCATATCCAGTTTCGTGATTTTTGGGTATTATATGTGGTCGTACGAATTTTAGAAGACAGATACATATAGCGGTTGATTTAAAACTGAATATAATATTCAAAATAAAAATCCTATATACACCCCTCTTTCACATTCTAAACCTAACCTTCTCATTTCAGAAGTCAACACAATTCTTTTTCCGCCGTTCCCTTATATTTCTTACAGTAAAGGTTCAAGAGCACAAACAATTCATAAACAAATCCTATAAAATTATATAAATCAATCCATCCATATATTTGTGTTACTGGGATGATCTTCTTTGATTATGTGGTGGTTTTATGGGTTTCGGTAGTCAATTTGTTCGCTGGAAATGGAGTGACGCGAACTAGGTTTGGGGTTTTTGAACGAATGGAGCATCAGTGTTGGATTTCGATGTTGGTTTTGGTTTCGTGATGAAGAATAGCATGGACTGGTGGATTTTGGGTTGATTTCGAGCCAAAACAGTTCGTACCTGTTACTGTTATCGCCAGAAAGGGGGTGCGACGTGTAACACCCCGTGTATTTTATAACAGTGAAATTCACAAATTAAAGTATAATAAATTTCAAATCAAAGTATTAAGGGAAACGGGATATGCCATTGCGTTCGTCTCGGAAAAATACGCGAAATAGAGTCCGAGTTTTCGAAAAACGGAGCCCGTATGACCAAATTACGGCCCGATGAAGTTTCAGAAAATTCAAATTTCGAAAACAGATTTGAATTTCAGCCCAATCAGAGTAGGCGGGAAAAGTTCCCGCCCAACCCACTAGGTCGACCTGGGGGTCGACCCTAGGGTCGACCTGCCAGGCCAGGTCGACCTGGGAGTCGACCTAGGGGTCGACCTGGGGGTCGACCTGCCCAGGCAGATCGACTCTAGAGTCGACCTGGGGGTCGACTGGGGAGTCGACCTGGCCCCTGAGCCAGGTCGAACCCAGCCCACCCTGCCTGGCCTGGTCTGTGTTTGGTCGATTTTCTGAGCCTTGCCTTGTCACTAGGGCTAGGTGTCAGCTCCTGGTTGGTCTCTCCTTCAAACGAACGGCTATTATTAAACCAAGCTCCATCGATGGCCTAAATCAACTCACAAACTCTATAAAAAGGACCTAAGACTAACCCTAATTCACACAAACTAAAATGGAGATGAGGCCGTCATGCTGCTGAGGAGAGACTAGGAATAGCCGTCAGAAATTGAGAGACAATTAGGAGATAAATCAAAAGCTTAAAGCAACGTTAATCAAATCAAAGCAACACCTACAACAAAGGATAGCATCTCCAAATTCAGAATTCAGATTCCTGAATTGAAGATTCGTCATACGTTGTAAGTAGAGTGCTATTCCGATGTGAATTAAATAATTGTGTTGATTTGTGTAAAGTAAGAAATGGAATTGGAGCGATAATAATCTATATTTGTATGTTGCTTTGATTCTAAACGATTTGGAATGTTGTGGTATACGATTTGATATTCGCAAGCATATGATTCATATTGAAAACCACATGTTTGTGGTAGTTATTTACAACACCCAGTTGATAATTGCAAGTATATGATTCATGTTGAAAGTAACAACTATATGTTGTAATAGTTTTTTTGAGATTCATGCAAGTATATGATTTACCGTTATGCCAGCATGATGTAAAATTTTATGGTCATCTTTAGTGTAATTGGATCCATTTGAGTATTATGATTCATATGAAGTTATGTTGGAATTGGCATAATGGTTCAAGTATAAAAATCATGCTTTTGTGATAGTGACAAAAGCAAGCATCTTTGAGAACTTGTATTAATTTCATGAACATGACTAAACTATGTTTGTTATTATGCCTAATTGAAAAACATGTTTTTAGGCTTATGTTGTTATCATAATCATATGATAATATATGTGACACAAAAGTTACATTAGAATTATATTAGAATTACATTCCACTTGCAAGTTTATATAGATAGATTAAGAACAATGATTTATGTTTAAGTATGTTTATGCCATGATTATATGATTAGAATGGTTCATGTTTAAGTATTGTTTATGCCATGATTATACGAATAGAATGATTCATGTTTAAGTATGTTTATGCCATGATTATATGCATAGAATGATTCATGTTCAAGTATGTTTACGCCATGATTATATGCTGTTACAATTGCAAGTTCACATGTGCCTATTTTATGTTAATTGAATCGTTATGTTGCAAGTTCATGCGTTCACACTCCCCTTTTTATGTTACCTCATAAACACCATGTTATAAGCCTCCCCTTTTTCATATGGCTAAGTTGGGTTTAAATGTTAAACCCAACATATCTTATATTGTAGCGAACGTGTAAAACGGGGGTAATGACGTTTGGGTTAAAATATAGAACATATGTGTTGGCATGTTTGACGCATGCCAACAATCTTGAAAAGCAATTAAGTGGAATAAATAAATTTTAATCAATAAAGATGAATTTGAATAATGGGCCGCAAATATTTACATATAAAAAGAAAAGAGATAAAATATGTAAATGTAGAAAATACGATGTGTTTAACCCGAGGTTGGATTGAGTTGTGATGTAAACCTGCCCGGAACCGCCCGGCTGTCCAGTAGTCACAACAATACCTATCCAATGTGGGTGGTTAAACACGGAGCCCAATAAGGACCCGAGGTTAGACTGAGTTGTGGCGTAAGACTGCCCGGACCCAACCGACAACAGGCAGCCACAACAATACCTGTCTAATGTGAGAGGTTGAGGCTTTAATAAGACAATTAAGGCTGAGTCAGGATTGATAGGATTAAGTAAATTATATTAATACTTAATCAAAATAGAACATGCTAAACTAAAAAGATTGATTGGGGGTTAGGTTTATAAAACACTTAACCAACTTAGCATGTTGGCTAGAAATAGAAAACCTAGTAGCGGGGGACCCTTTTCAGCAGTAACCCTACAAGGCGTATCATGATACCCTGAAACTAGGCAGAGTGGGGCACGATTACTGGGTTGACTGTAAGAGGTCAAATCGACGGCGGTGGTGCAGCAGTGTAGGTTCTAACGGGGTGCGGGCGTGCACACACTCCGGCGTAGAAAAATAAGGCACTGGGCACCAGTAGCATACCTGTGCATTCTAGGATTGTGTCGGGCCGCCACCATGGGACTTGATACACCCCATGGTGGAACCAGCATAGGTAACTACAACAACGGGGGTCGTAAGACACATGTAACTATGCGAGTAGGAGCCGATCATCAGAAAAAGGATCACTTCACCCTGATTATGGGGTGCCTGTTGGGAACTAGTTTATATGGGTACAGAGATTAATATGAGGTACGATAGTATTCGACCCTAGACCACTTAACTTAGTTTATAATGCTTTCCCATTTCTAGTTTATGCTTATCATACCCAGTTCTTTATTCATAGACTGAATAGTCCTAGACTTTCTCAGGCTTTATGTCTGACTCTACTTTTCTTTCGCCTTCTTTTCTTTCGTTTCACCCCCACCCCCCCCCCAAGGTCCACAGGGAGGGAATACCGCAGCTTGACCAGTTTCCGCATCCAGCTTGAAGAGAAGAATGTATTGCTTGGATCTTTTCCATTTTGGACTATGGCTTGGGACAGCAATTATGGGACTTTTGCAGTTTATTTATGTTTTATTTATGCTTCTTTAAATAATGTAATCAAGACAGTTATGATTTTGGAAGTATTGTAAGACAATTATGGCATGGTTTGTGTAACACGTATTTTGATGAAATAAAAGCTGTTGTTTTCCGCTGTTCAAAAATATGTGTTATTATATCTGTCTTGTATATCTGTGACTTATACTTATAAACCTCCACCAAAATTAGGGCATTCCCTTTGAGAGTGACCCTAATGGAGGTGGGGTGTTTCACTTGGTATCAGAGCATAGGTTTACCCGATAAGATAAAAAGTTTTGAAAAATTATTTTTCAAAAAGAAATTTAAAGAAGCATTTTTAAAAGATAAAATATTATTTTATTTTAAAAAGGCAAAGTCCCCCAAAACCATAGGTACTATCTCTTATCCTTCGTTTTGAATCTATCCTTTTTGTTTCAACATGTCCGAAGAACTTAACTTGCCAGAGGGTGTACCAATATCTGGTTGGTTTAGACGGTTCTTAGAAGCAAGGGCCACTCAGCCAGGTCCTACCATTCCTCCTCCCCCCAGCTGCAGGAAATCATCCAGCTGCAGCAGCACCTCTTCCTCCACCTCCTCCGTGGGGAAACACTTTTTCTAAGATATGTAAAGATTTTAAAGCTATGGGAGGAAAGGATTTTCATGGAACTGAGTCCTTCGTGGCAGCTAGAAATTGGCTGAAAGAAACCGAGGACTTATTCGTCATCTTTGAGGTAGAAGATAGACAAAAAGTACAACTGGCAGTATGGCTACTTAAAGGCGAGGCTTCCTACTGGTGGGAAGTCACTAATGCAGAAAGACCAATGGAAACATGGGAGGACATTAGGGCAAGGTTTGAGGCTAAATTTCTCTCAGACGTGGAAAGGAGCTTGCAGTTGGAAAAATTCTCATTTCTTAATCAAGGGAATAAGACAGTCAAAGAATATGTTAATCAGTTCGATGAGCTGGCTAGGTTCGGACTGGACCTAGTCAACACCCCGCACAAGAAGGCTCTCCGTTTTGTCAAAGGGTTGAATGAACCATTACACAGTTTGGCCATGACCCATATACCCATGGGAGCTACGTATGAAAGATTGGTACAGATGGCATTGCTGAACGAGGATGATAAGGGCAAGAAGGAGACAAAGGCAGAAAACTCTCAAGGGAAGAAAGAGGGTTTGCAGCCTAAGAAGACAGACTTTAAGAAGGGCGGGAAAGACAACAAAGAGAAGAGGAAGTGTAATTTCTGTGGCAAAGTGGGGCACTTAGTAAAAGATTGCCGGAAAAAGAAGGCCAAGATGAATGGTGGGTGTTTTTCTTGTGGTGAGATAGGCCACATGGCTAAGGACTGCCCAAAGAAACGAGGACAGGGGCGGAGGGTTGGATCCACCACAGGGGCACAGGTTCATGTGCTAGAGGCGCCACCTCTGCAACAACGAGGTATAAATACTTCTGTAGAAAGTGTAGTTTATCTTATGATCACCCCATTCGCACTTTATTTGATTCTGGCGCATCGCACTCCTTTATCTCGTCTGCTTTAGTAGAATCTCTGCACCTAAAAACTAGTATGGTAGAGGACCCCTTAATATTTTCAAACCCAATTGGGGGCCCAGCTCATTTGTCTATGATCTGTGTGGGATTAAAAAAATTCTATTCTAAGCGTAGAGTTTAAATGTAGTGCCTTTGTTTTGGGCCATTGGTTGATTCTAGTGATGGAGTGGTTATCCAGTAAGAGTGACCATCTCGGTTTCGAAAAGAGGGTAGTTAGACTCTTGACTTGCCTCGGTAATACCCTCGAAGTCGCAGGTAACCTTTAGGGTTCTATCATGATTTGTTTCCTAGAATCTCTTGACACATTTATTGGTAATTTGTAATCCGATCGAGTAGTGTTCGCCACTAAGGCAGAAGGTTCATTTCGCTTATGCATGAGTTGTAGAGAATCACCTTAGTAAGTACATTTGGCAACATGGTTGGCATTTATTTCCAAGAGATAGTTCTTCTACGTGGAATACCGATAGTAAGTGGACGAGATCCAAGATTCACTAGTTAATTTTGGAGAGCTTGCATGAAACCATGAGTACGCCATTATGTTTGAGCCGAGTATACTAGAAGTAGAGTAAGTGAAAGAGGAACGAGAGGCAACAGTGAAATAGGTTCCAACTCATATTTTGGAAACAGGAATTAAGAAGCTACGAAAATTGTGAAGTTAAAGACGGACAAAGCATAATGGAGTTAAGCTCAAGGAAATGCGACTTAGAAGATTGAAGACTAGATTCGTGCATCATATCTCTTCTTAAGAGTATATCTTTGATCCCTCTCTTCCTGTAGAGCTTACATGCATGCTATCTTTGTGTATATCCTCTCGGTCCCATTCTCAATCCAATTTCTGTTGCAAACCCCATAGGGAGTATGACTCATCTGTTAGTAACACATGTTGGGGCTTGAGGATGTTCGTTGGTTTGACTAAACTTTTTGGGTTTTATAGGATACGGGTTGGTCTTAGGAAGGGACTCCCTTGTGACCTAAAAGGAGTCCATCATGCTTAGTTTCCTAGAATCTAGTGGTTGGGTTGAGTAATTCTTTGGGTGTCAGTCTGATGTTGATTTCGGTCTTCGGGGCTGATTCTTAGAGAGTTCTTCTCCTAATCAATATATATGTGGCATAGATTTCCAGTTTTGACATTGCCTAATGGGCACAAAGTTTTTACTTGCTTCTATCATTCGACTATACCTTTAGGTAGGACCATTTCCTATTATTGAGAAAATTGGGAAAATGGCCTATAGATTAGAGCTACCCGAAAAAATTGGCCAGAGTTCACAACGTCTTTCACGTTTCACATCTCCGAAAATGTCTACATGAGTCTGCTGAAGTGGTAGAGCCAAATATCCTAGAAGAAGCTGAAGTGGAACGTGAAGCAACCGTAAGGAAAGTTCCAACCCGCGTATTAGGAACGGAAGTTAAGGAACTACGCAACCGTGAAGTCAAGCTCGTCAAAGTGCAGTGGAGCGACGCCGAAGAAGATGAAACCTGGGAAACTAAAGCTAGAATACGCGCAGCCTACCCTTTTCTTTTTAAGGGTACATCTTTGATCTTTCTTTTTCCTTAAGTTGCGCTTTTATCTATCTTTTTATGTATATCTCCTCGACCTTATCTTTTAGGTAGAAACCCTTTGGATGAAAACATGTAATTGAAACATGTTATGGATGATGATTGCAAGTGGTTGCAAGTGATTGCTAGTGGTTGCTCGTGGTTGCATATACACACACAATCTAGGTTTTAGATCGGCTCAATCACTTCATATTGCATATGCATATATGTTTGCATTCGTATATGGTTGAACTTTAATGTGTTGACATATGGATGTTGCATTTGTATGAATGATTGTGCACTCATGTAGAATCATGAATAGGAGGATTTGCATACATAATGGATTCATGGCACTTACATAATTCGCATTAAGGAGGTCAACTGAATCAGTAGACCGCCTGATTTTGCATTAGATAAGTACATGTACACACACACTTCGCATATTATCATGAAGCATTAAAAGTCTTTTAAGGACAACGGATGCTCGTGTTTGATGGATGAGTAGATGGGTGTTTGGATGTTAGGATGTACATTCTTCCTGAACTTGAAGATTTCGGGACGAAATCCTTTTAAGTGGGGGAGAATGTAACACCCCGTGTATTTTATAACACTGAAATTCACAAATTAAAGTGTAATAAATTTCAAATCAAAGTATTAAGGGAAACGGGATATGCCATTGCGTTCGTCTCGGAAAAATACGCGAAATAGAGTCCGAGTTTTCGAAAAACGGAGCCCGTATGACCAAATTATGGCCCGATGAAGTTTCAGAAAATTCAAATTTCGAAAACAGATTTGAATTTCAGCCCAATCAGAGTAGGCGGGAAAAGTTCCCGCCCAACCCACCAGGTCAACCCTAGGGTCGACCTGCCAGGCCAGGTCGACCTGGGAGTCGACCTAGGGGTCGACCTGCCCCAGGCAGGTCGACTCTAGAGTCGACCTGGGGGTCGACCTGCCCAGGCAGGTCGACTCTAGAGTCGACCTGGGGGTCGACTGGGGAGTCGACCTGGCCCCTGAGCCAGGTCGAACCCAGCCCACCCTGGTTGGCCTGGTCTGTGTTTGGTCGATTTTCTGAGTCTTGTCTTGTCACTAGGGCTAGGTGTCAGCTCCTGGTTGGTTTCTCCTTCAAACGAACGGCTATTATTAAACCAAGCTCCATCGACGGCCTAAATCAACTCACAAACTCTATAAAAAGGACCTAAGACTAACCCTAATTCACACAAACTAAAATGGAGATGAGGCCGTCATGCTGCTGAGGAGAGACTAGGAATAGCCGTCAGAAATTGAGAGACAATTAGGAAATAAATCAAAAGCTTAAAGCAACGTTAATCAAATCAAAGCAACGCCTACAACAAAGGATAGCATCTCCAAATTCAGAATTCAGATTCCTGAATTGAAGATTCGTCATACGTTGTAAGTAGAGTGCTATTCCGATGTGAATTAAATAATTGTGTTGATTTGTGTAAAGTAAGAAATGAATTGTGGCGATAATAATCTATATTTGTATGTTGCTTTGATTCTAAACGATTTGGAATGTTGTGGTATACGATTTGATATTCGCAAGCATATGATTCATATTGAAAACCACATGTTTGTGGTAGTTATTTACAACACCCAATTGATAATTGCAAGTATATGATTCATGTTGAAAGTAACAACTATATGTTGTAATAGTTTATTTGAGATTCATGCAAGTATATGATTTACCGTTATGCCAGCATGATGTAAAATTTTATGGTCATCTTTAGTGTAATTGGATCCATTTGAGTATTATGATTCATATGAAGTTATGTTGGAATTGGCATCATGGTTCAAGTATAAAAATCATGCTTTTGTGGTAGTGACAAAAGCAAGCATCTTTGAAAACTTGTATTAATTTCATGAACATGACTAAACTATGTTTGTTATTATGCCTAATTGAAAAACATGTTTTTAGGCTTATGTTGTTTATCATAATCATATGATAATATACGTGACACAAAAGTTGCATTAGAATTACATTAGAATTACATTCCACTTGCAAGTTTATATAGATAGATTAAGAACAATGATTTATGTTTAAGTATGTTTATGCCATGATTATATGATTAGAATGGTTCATGTTTAAGTATTGTTTATGCCATGATTATACGAATAGAAGGATTCATGTTTAAGTATGTTTATGCCATGATTATATGCATAGAATGATTCATGTTCAAGTATGTTTACGCCATGATTATATGCTGTTACAATTGCAAGTTCACATGTGCCTATTTTATGTTAATTGAATCGTTATGTTGCAAGTTCATGCGTTCACACTCCCCTTTTTATGTTACCTCATAAACACCATGTTATAAGCCTCCCCTTTTTCATATGGCTAAGTTGGGTTTAAATGTTAAACCCAACATATCTTATATTGTAGCGAACGTGTAAAACGGGGGTAATGACGTTTGGGTTAAAATATAGAACATATGTGTTGGCATGTTTGACGCATGCCAACAATCTTGAAAAGCAATTAAGTGGCATAAATAAATTTTAATCAGTAAAGATGAATTTGAATAATGGGCCGCAAATATTTACATATAAAAAGAAAAGAGACAAAATATGTAAATGTAGAAAATACGATGTGTTTAACCCGAGGTTGGATTGAGTTGTGATGTAAACCTGCCCGGAACCGCCCGGCTGTCCAGTAGTCACAACAATACCTATCCAATGTGGGTGGTTAAACACGGAGCACAATAAGGACCCGAGGTTAGACTGAGTTGTGGCGTAAGACTGCCCGGACCAAACCGGCAACAGGCAGCCACAACAATACCTGTCTAATGTGAGAGGTTGAGGCTTTAATAAGACAATTAAGGCTGAGTCAGGATTGATAGGATTAAGTAAATTATATTAATACTTAATCAAAATGGAACATGCTAAACTAAAAAGATTGATTGGGGGTTAGGTTTATAAAACACTTAACCAACTTAGCATGTTGGCTAGAAATAGAAAACCTAGTAGCGGGAGACCCTTTTCAGTAGTAACCCTACAAGGCGTATCATGATACCCTGAAACTAGGCAGGGTGGGGCACGATTACCGGGTTGACTGTAAGAGGTCAAATCGACGGCGGTGGTGCAGCAGTGTAGGTTCTAACAGGGTGCGGGCGTGCACACACTCCGGCGTAGAAAAATAAGGCACTGGGCACCAGTAGCATACCTGTGCATTCTAGGATTGTGTCGGGCCGCCACCATGGGACTTGATACACCCCATGGTGGAACCAGCATAGGTAACTACAACAACGGGGGCCGTAAGACACATGTAACTATGCGAGTAGGAGCCGATCATCATAAAAAGGATCACTTCACCCTGATTATGGGGTGCCTGTTGGGAACTAGTTTATATGGGTACAGAGATTAATATGGCGTACGATAGTATTCGACCCTAGACCACTTAACTTAGTTTATAATGCTTTCCCATTTCTAGTTTATGCTTATCATACCCAGTTCTTTATTCATAGACTGAATAGTCCTAGAATTACTCAGGCTTTATGTCTGACTCTACTTTTCTTTCGCCTTCTTTTCTTTCGTTTCACCCCAAGGTCCACAGGGAGGGAATACCGCAGCTTGACCAGTTTCCGCATCCAGCTTGAAGAGAAGAATGTATTGCTTGGATCTTTTCCGTTTTGGACTATGGCTTGGGACAGCAATTATGGGACTTTTGCAGTTTATTTATGTTTTCTTTATGCTTCTTTAAATAATGTAATCAAGACAGTTATAATTTTGGAAGTATTGTAAGACAATTATGGCATGGTTTGTGTAACACGTATTTTGATGAAATAAAAGTTGTTGTTTTCCGCTGTTCAAAAATATGTGTTATTATATCTGTCTTGTATATTTGTGACTTATACTTATAAACCTCCACCAAAATTAGGGCATTCCCTTTGAGAGTGACCCTAATGGAGGTGGGGTGTTTCACGACTCGAGTTGTTCGAAGGGAGTACAGGCTATTCGGTGATGAGATCAAGGTGAGCAGCATGTTGATGATCTCAGCTTGATGGGTGGTGAAAGAAGAAGGAGTTGTTGTGGGTGAAAGGAAGTTCGGTCATTTATGAGGAGCAGTATTGGCCACGCACCATCGGGGAAGAACGTCGAATGGAGTCTGGGCTTTTAAGGGGCGGGCTGTTGTATTTCTAAGTGGGCCGGGAGCAAAACATAAGGTTAAGGCCCATCAAGAAATAAGAATCCAAGTTTTTAATTCAATTTAAATATGTATTAACTTGAAATCATCATATCTTATTCATATGTTGACGGAATTCTACAAAACGAGATCCGACAGGATCGTATGGACGAGAGCTTCACAATGAAGCTGACTGGAAGTGGATTGGGGCTCGTATGAATTTGGGGCGAATTAACTGTTTGATTCTAATCAAATGATAGTTTATCATTCTTTAACGATGAACTGCAAATGTGAGTAAAACTCACCAACTCTGAACAGTTATATTTTTATAATGTATTTTTAGAACAGTTAATCATCTGCTGATTGCTGTGTGTTGGTTGCTTGATTGAACTGCTAGTCAGTTAGTGAAATTTTATTTATATATATGTATATATAAACCGTTAAATATTTATATATTGATTCTGCTATCAGAATAATTTATATTGAACTGAAAGTGATGATAATCATATTGTGTAACATCTGTGGATGCAGGGAAACAGGTTGGAGGAATCCGACTGGATTCCTCAACAATTATTTTATTGTTTTTCATATATTGTGATATATGATGTAGTTATAAATCTGTGGTTGATTATACGTGATGGATGAGATTTGGTCATCGTGATTTGATGTGTTAAGTACCATAAAATATCGAAATAGGGAAAAGGAGATTTTCAAAGTGATATTGAAAACAGAATATTTATAAACTGGAATATTTATAAATAAGAAATATTTATAAATTCGAATATTTATAAAGAGGAGATATTTAAAAAGGAAATAATTTCAAACCATTTTCTTTTTGAATGGAAAGGCCTGTGTGGCGGGTTTGGGGATTTTCCCGATGTTCCCGTTACAAAGGAGGTTATGGCGAATTTTTCAGACAATTTAAGGAGTTAGAATATTTCAGGAATAAATTTGAAAAGGGAATATTTGTAAACCATTTACAAACAGAATTGAAAAGGAAAACGTTATAAAAAAGGGAAAACGTAAGCAGAAACCGTTATAAAGAGGAAAACGTTATAAAAAGTAAATCATTTTTAAAGTGTAGAACCGTTATTTAAAAGTAAAATTTTCCAAATGAATAAAACATTGTTAAAAGGAGTTAGTCGAATATAGTATTCGAGATGAGTTAATTCAGTAGAGTTAACCAGACCAGTAGAGTTAACCAGTCCAGTAGAGTTAACCAGTCAGGTCGAGTTAACCAGTTTAGTCAAGTAAGTCGAGTTAACCAGTTGGGTTAAGTAAGTCGAGTTAATCAAGTCGAGTTAATTGGTTAGAGTTAACCAAGTAGAGTTAACCAGGTAGGTTTAACCAGTTAGAGTTAATCAGTTAGAGTTAATCGATTAGAGTTAAAACGAAACTAGAGTTAATCAAATATAGTTATTTGAGACAGAATTAGTCAAACATAGTATTCAGGGTAAGTTGCCATCTCGTACGACTGCTAGCGTAATTCGCAGGGCTGTAAATAGCCTAAGGCGGTCGGATGTTTCCTGAGGGAATCAGGCGTAACCATTGTGATCGCTGCGATCTAGAGTCAAGCAAATGGAGTTAAATAGAGTTATCGAATATTAGTTATTCGAACAGAGTTAAATGGAGTTAAATAGAGTTAATCGAATTAGTTATTCGAATAGAGTTAAATAAATAAGAATGATTCGAATTAGTTATTCGAATAGAGTTAAACACAAAGGAGTTATCGATTAGTTAAATTGAAAGGAGTTATCGATTAGTTAAATCGAAAGGAGTTATCGAATTTAGTTATTCGAAAAGGAGTTATCGATTTGTTAAATCGAAAGGGAAGATTATCGAATATCGTTTATTCGAGAGGAGATTATCGAATATAGTTATTTGAAGGAGTTATCGATTATTAGTTAATCGAAGTGAGTTATAGAATATTAGTTAAATCGAAGGAGTTATCGAATATATTTTATTCGATGGAGTTAATCGATTAGAGTTAAATCAAAGGAGTTAATCGAATATAGTTTATTCGAATATAGTAGAGGAGTTAATCGAATATAGTTTATTCGAATAGAGTTAGAGGAGTTATCGAATATAGTTTATTCGACAGGAGTTAAGTGAATGGGGTTAATCAAATAGAGTTAATCAAATAGAGTAAATCAAATAGAGTTAACCCAATAGGGTCAGTCCAATAGAGTTAATTGAAAAGAGTTAATCGAATATAGTTATTCGAAAGAAAGGTTAAGTAAGGAAGTTAGTTAAAAAAAATAAAGTGAACTTTGCCTATTTCAAGGTTAGAAGTGTTGTTCAGTTAAGGTCTTAGAGGTAGTTCTACCCCAACTTGATTGGCTTCGTTTTTAACTGAGGAATGGTTAAGGTTCGGCAGTAAAGGATGGTAAAGTGAATTTAGTAATTAAAGAAAATGGTTGAGTTGGCATAGCGATGTTTTATATGAACATCTGTTTAATCCAAACGTTGGAGTTTGGAAATGTTTTCCAAACAAGAATCAGAAATGTTTTCTAAATACAGAAAACAAGGAATGGAAATGTTTCGAGTGTTAATAACGTATATTTTCTAAATATAGAAAATAGCAAATGTTAAATATAGGGAAATAGGAGATGTAAAATGAACTAAAGAGATAAATGTTAAATGATGTTTTGTTTGATATAATTTCCATCTGGAAATAATATCGTTGTTTGCACACTTGTTTTCTTTGATAGTTAACTCACAGACTATCGAAGTTTTGACCATTTTTAACGTTGTTAATATGGAGAGACCGGTTGGATTATTATCCAAAGAACCACTCTGTATTGGCATAAGCGTTGCGAATCATATATGCCAAAGATAATTGAAGACGGAGTAAAATGCAAGGGTTGTTGTATAAGTCTTAGATAACAGTGACTAAGATGGATATACCGAATAGTGCCTTCGGTTTGTCCAGTCCCAGGACAACTTGTATGGACGAAGGTCTGACAGAGTATATCCAATAGATCGCGTAAGTTGATCTGTACAAACGTATTCACGTTTGGTGGTGGAGGAATTCGTTTCTCTAAGCTGTATACCCATGTTATTTTTGGATAAATCAATTTGTGATTTGGCGGGTATGACGATGCGACATTCTAAGTGAATGAGGATGACTTGTGTTGATGAATGTCTGACAGAGTATTTCCAGAGAGGTCACGTACATCGATTTCTTCAACCGTACCAAGAGTGGAAGCGGAGAAGGCAACTTCTTTTAGCTGACACGTAATGTATGGTTGTAGAAGTCAATTAGTGATTTTCGATGGAACTGACAATGTCGCATTCGAAGTGAATCTGATTTGATGATAAAGCGTAGCTTCTAGCCTCATCAACTGGTAAATGACAGAAATCGGGCAGGCAGCATGGCTAAGTCGATCGCACCGAAGTAGGATGTATAATCACCTATCTAGAGAATATTCATTTGTTTCTTAAATCTATCAATGCTGTCCCATATATATACGGGAACGGTTGCTGATCCCAACCGTTGGTGATATACATTCGATACACTCAAGCAAAATGAGTGGTCGGTCATGTGTGGCTGAGTTGCAAGATGTTCTTGTTGAACTCCAGTGTATCGTTCCTAGAGTACACTGATCGGAAGGTGGTTCCATACCTTGTCATAGTTGGAAATCCATTATCCAATACGTGCTGCGATTTTGATTGTATACTATATATGTAGAACGTGAGATGAAAGCGTTTCTGCTAGTTGATATCTATTTGTACATAGACATTATTATAATATCAAAAGGTTTTTGATATAAAGATATTTTGGATTCTCATAAGGGAAAAACCGATTCCGTTCTGCGGCATGGTCTTATGAGATATCGTTTACTTGTTCATACACCTGTTTAAACTGTTTTACTCACACCAGTTCCATGACTGACCCGGAGTTTACTTTGTTGTTTTCCCTAAACTCTTGGGTGCCTAAATTTGTACGGGCAGTCAAGTAGTCGGGATTTACAGATATACTTGAAGAGCTGGAGCAGGAGGCTTCTGGATCATATAGCTATAGTTTATTTCCGCTGTGTTGTAAGTGTTGTACTCTGATAAGTGCTATTGTATACATAACTGTTATATTTCAAAGTTATGTTATATGTTATATGTTATTCGTTCCGCTGTGAGGTTCGTGTTACTCTGATGATGTAAGTTCTTCTTTTCTTCTCCTATTCTAAGTTTCTATCTTATCTATCCTCACCCTCTAATTTCTTTCATTAACTACCGGTATTTTTTCGATGTTTTGGTTATCGACATCGAGCTTATGTCGATACCCAAAGTCGCCGAAAATCCGGGTCGTTACAGTTGGTATCAGAGCTTAGGTTAAGAATTACCTTGGCTCTGTGGCGTGACTCGGTAGAGATAGGGTTAGTAATACCCTAGATTGAGTTTGAGTGTAATTATACGAGTGAACGTATTTGTATTTGATATAAAAATGGTTTTATATTGTGGAGATTCGTCGGTTGAATAGTTTATGAGTTCTGGTCGATCAGTTTGATCCACTGTATCGGTAGGAGTAAATAAACACTTGAATACGATGGACCGACACAGTATGGATATGTGATATATTATCATATATAGGATGTGTCGGTAGTAACTATAATCAGACAAGATTATAAAATGTGAAATGGTTATATATAACCAATCAGAATTTATACAAGTGAATTGTATGAAATTGAAATGAATTAAATCTGAAGTTAGATCAGAATTGAAATTTAAAATCCCAGAAATGGGAAGGGTGTTTGTAAATGAATCTGGATTTAATATATGTGAATTTTAAGATCCTGGGAGATTTTAAATTTGTTTACAACATTGAAAAAGGATATTTGGAATTGATTTCAAGGTGGAAATGTTTAAGAAATGGTTTTGAAGTGGTATAGTATTGAACTCACTTCGATAGCTGGAAAATAGATTCCGATGTTGATCATGACATCATCGGTGTTCATTTTCGAGTATGTAAGTGACGGATTACTACCAAGGATTTCAAAAAGGAAAATTTGATTTTTGAAAGAGGTAAACTGTTTAAAGGCTTCCAGGAAGAAAATGTTGTTTGAATTAAAACCAATTAAAGTAAAATTTGTAAAATCCAATAGAATTGAGATGGAATTAAAAGCCAGTAAGTGAAAATCATTTGAAATATATTAGTGTCAAGTAGAATTAGACTTGATTAGAGATAATCTGGAATTATATTGGACTGGTGAGTTATGGATTGGAAATCAAGAATAGTTCTTGAGTTTGAAATGAAATTCGACTTAGGTATAAGCGAATGGTTGTGTTAAAGGTAAATTGATTTAAGATCAAGTTAGAATGACATTGGTATATGTTGAATTGGTAACAGATGCAAAGGACATAGTGATATGCCCGACAAAAAGGTACAAGTTTATATTTCATATGAGTTTGGAATTTATGAGCCGATTTGGCAAGCCGCTTGGCTGTTTGATTTTCTTTGGGGTTGCAGAAGGCCTAGAGAGGCGAGTTGTGGTTTTACCGAAAAGGCTGTACAAAGGAGGTTATGGCGAAATTTTCCGAAAATTTAAAGTGTTAGAAAATTTTCAGAATTTTTGAAAATTTTAGTTAGTAGGAATGAATAAATATTTTAGTCGATATTAATTGATTCAGTTGAAATCAGAAATAAGGGGTAAACAAATCTTAGGAATTCCAATAGATAGGGTCGTCCTCTAACTTAGCAATTTCGAGGACGAAATTATTTTAAGGGGGAAAGATTGTAATGACCCGCACTTCTGACCGTTGAATAATTAATTTATTTAATTATTTAAAATATCGTTTGGGCGATATCGATAACTGGAATTAAATAATATTGAATATTTAATTGATTTAAATAATAGAATAATATATTTAAGTCAGAAATAATCAAAAATATTGGAAATCACAATATTCCGTGAACAGGGTCATCCCTAAGATTTAATTCAGCTTAGAGTTGAATTATATTGACGAATATATTCAATCGACGTCAGTTTGAACGTATAATTATAATATAATTAAAACCGAGCTTGAAATGGCGCTGCAGTTCGCGATTTGGCGATTTGAACTTCAACTGGATGTACATGATTCGTTTTAAGCCGGATTTCTGTGAAACAAGAAACTTGTGGAGCTGGTGGAGTATATATTTCTAGTGGAAGAGAAAAATCGGGGTTTCGTCGTGTAGATTTTGATTCACGTCCAAATCAAATTTCAGAAAAGTCGCTGTAGAATTCCTTTATAATTTGCGACGCTTTATATACGTTATAAAAGGATTTTCGATATAAACTGAATACCGAGATAATCTGAAATATCAAACTGTATATTCTGATATGATATTCTTGAGATGTACGATATCATATGTGAAGATATACGATAATATAAATTTATTTATATTTAATTTATTTATATTTAATTTAATTATATTTAAATATATTTATATATTTAAATGGGTCATCCAGAGCTTTAAAAATAGCTGGTTTTGCAAACGAAGTCGGAATTCGATGAAACTAATTTTGTTGGATCCGCAATGTCAAATAGTTGTTAGATTTCCAGTTTCGTGATTTTTAGAGTCACTGTGTGGCCGTACGGGTTTTTAGAGTGAGAAACAGTCAGTAAATCGACAGTTAAAAATACGCTGTGTGAGCGAACGGAGTCGGAATTCGACGAAACCAATTTCGTTGGGACCGAAATGTCGAGCGGTAGTTGCATATCCAGTTTCGTGATTTTTGGGTATTATATGTGGTCGTACGAATTTTAGAAGACAGATACATATAGCGGTTGATTTAAAACTGAATATAATATTCAAAATAAAAATCCTATATATACCCCTCTTTCACATTCTAAACCTAACCTTCTCATTTCAGAAGTCAACACAATTCTTTTTCCGCCGTTCCCTTATATTTCTTACAGTAAAGGTTCAAGAGCACAAACAATTCATAAACAAATCCTATAAAATTATATAAATCAATCCATCCATATATTTGTGTTACTGGGATGATCTTCTTTGATTCTGTGGTGGTTTTATGGGTTTCGGTAGTCAATTTGTTCGCTGGAAATGGAGTGACGCGAACTAGGTTTGGGGTTTTTGAACGAATGGAGCATCAGTGTTGGATTTCGATGTTGGTTTTGGTTTAGTGATGAAGAATAGCATGGACTGGTGGATTTTTGGTTGATTTCGAGCCAAAACAGTTCGTTTACTATTATCGCCAGAAAGGGGGTGCGACGCAAGTTGTTCGAGGGGAGTACAGGCTATTCGGTGATGAAGGGGATGAGATCAAGGTGAGCAGCACGTTGATGATCTCAGCTTGATGGTTGGTGAAAGAAGAAGGAGTTGTTGTGGGTGAAAGGAAGTTCGGTCATTTATGAGGAGCAGTATTGGCCACGCACCATCGGGGAAGAACATCGAATGGAGTCTGGGCTTTTAAGAGGCGGGCTGTTGTATTTCTAAGTGGGCCGGGAGCAAAACATAAGGTTAAGGCCCATCAAGAAATAAGAATCCAAGTTTTTAATTCAATTTAAATATGTATTAACTTGAAATCATCATATCTTATTCAGATGTTGACGGAATTCAAGAAAACGAGATCCAACAGGATCGTATGGACGAGAGCTTCACAATGAAGCTGACTGGAAGTGGATTGGGGCTCGTAAGAATTTGGGGCGAATTAACTGTTTGATTCTAATCAAATGATAGTTTATCATTCTTTAACGATGAACTGCAAATGTGAGTAAAAATCACCAACTCTGAACAGTTATATTTTTATAATGTATTTTTAGAACAGTTAATCATCTGTTGATTGCTATGTGTTGGTTGCTTTATTGAACTGCTAGTCAGTTAGTGAAATTATATATATATATATATATATATATATATATAAACCGTTAAATATTTATATATTGATTCTGCTATCAGAATAATTTATATTGAACTGAAAGTGATGATAATCATATTGTGTAACATCTGTGGATGCAGGGAAACAGGTTGGAGGAATCCGACTGGATTCCTCAACAGTTATTTTATTGTTTTCATATATTGTGATATATGATGTAGTTATAAATCTGTGGTTGATTATACGTGTTGGATGAGATTTGGTCATCGTGATTTGATGTGTTAAGTACCATAAAATATCGAAATAGGGAAAAGGAGATTTTCAAAGTGATATTGAAAACAGAATATTTATAAACTGGAATATTTATAAATAAGAAATATTTATAAATTCGAGTATTTATAAAAAGGAGATATTTAAAAAGGAAATAATTTCAAACCATTTTCTTTTTGAATGGAAAGGCCTGTGTGGCGGGTTTGGGGATTTTCCCGATGCTTCCGTTACAAAGGAGGTTATGGTGAAATTTTCAGACAATTTAAGGAGTTAGAATATTTCAGGAATAAATTTGAAAAGGGAATATTTGTAAACCATTTACAAATAGAATTGAAAAGGAAAACGTTATAAAAAAGGGAAAACGTTATAAAGCAGAAACCGTTATAAAGAGGAAAACATTATAAAAAGGAAATCATTTTTAAAGTGTAGAACCTTTATTTAAAAGTAATTCTTTTCAAATGAATAAAACGTTGTTAAAAGGAGTTAGTCGAACATAGTATTCGAGAAGAGTTAATTTAGTAGAGTTAACCAGACCAGTAGAGTTAACCAGTCCAGTAGAGTTAACCAGTCAGGTCGAGTTAACCAGTTGGGTCAAGTAAGTCGAGTTAACCAGTTGGGTTAAGTAAGTCGAGTTAATCAAGTCGAGTTAATCGGTTAGAGTTAACCACGTAGAGTTAACCAGTTAAAGTTAACCAGGTAGGTTTAACCAGTTAGAGTTAATCAGTTAGAGTTAATCGATTAGAGTTAAAACGAAACTAGAGTTAATCAAATATAGTTATTTGAGACAGAATTAGTCAAACATAGTATTCAGGATAAGTTGCCATCTCGTACGACTGCTAGCGTAATTCGCAGGGCTGTAAATAGCCTAAGGCGGTCGGATGTTTCCTGAGGGAATCAGGCGTAACCATTGTGATCGCTGCAATCTAGAGTCAAGCAAATGGAGTTAAATAGAGTTATCGAATATTAGTTATTCGAATAGAGTTAAACGGAGTTAAATAGAGTTAATCTAATTAGTTATTCGAATAGAGTTAAATAAATAAGAATGATTCGAATTAGTTATTCGAATAGAGTTAAACACAAAGGAGTTATCGATTAGTTAAATCGAAAGGAGTTATCGATTAGTTAAATCGAAAGGAGTTATCGAATTTAGTTATTCGAAAAGGAGTTATCGATTTGTTAAATCGAAAGGGAAGATTATCGAATATCGTTTATTCGAGAGGATATTATCGAATATAGTTATTCGAAGAAGTTATCGATTAATCGAAGTGAGTTATAGAATATTAGTTAAATCGAAGGAGTTATCGAATATAGTTTATTCGATGGAGTTAATCGATTAGAGTTAAATCAAAGGAGTTAATCGAATATAGTTTATTCGAATATAGTAGAGGAGTTAATCGAATATAGTTTATTCGAATAGAGTTAGAGGAGTTATCGAATATAGTTTATTCGACAGGAGTTAAGTGAATGGGGTTAATCAAATAGAGTTAATCAAATAGAGTAAATCAAATAGAGTTAACCCAATAGGGTCAGTCCAATAGAGTTAATTGAAAAGAGTTAATAGAATATAGTTATTCGAAAGAAAGGTTAAGTAAGGAAGTTAGTTAAAGAAAAATAAAGTGAAATTTGCCTATTTCAAGGTTAGAAGTGTTGTTCAGTTAAGGTCTGAGAGGTAGTTCTACCCCAACTTGATTGGCTTCGTTTTTAACTGAGGAATGGTTAAGGTTCGGCAGTAAAGGATGGTAAAGTGAATTTAGTAATTAAAGAAAATGGTTGAGTTGGCATAGCGATGTTTTATATAAACATCTGTTTAATCCAAACGTAGGAGTTTGGAAATGTTTTCCAAACAAGAATCAGAAATGTTTTCTAAATACAGAAAACAAGGAATGGAAATGTTTCGAGTGTTAATAGCGTATATTTTCTAAATATAGAAAATAGCAAATGTTAAATATAGGGAAATAGGAGATGTAAAATGAACTAAAGAGATAAATGTTAAATGATGTTTTGTTTGATATAATTTCCATCTGGAAATAATATTGTTGTTTGCACACTTATTTTCTTTGATAGTTAACTCACAGACTATCGAAGTTTTGACCATTTTTAACGTGGTTAATATGGGGAGACCGGTTGGATTATTATCCAAAGAACCACTCTGTATTGGCATAAGCGTTGCGAATCATATATGCCAAAGATAATTGAAGACGGAGTAAAATGCAAAGGCTGTTGTATAAGTCTTAGATAACAGTGACTAAGATGGATATACCGAATAGTGCCTTCGGTTTGTCCAGTCCCAGGACAACTTGTATGGACGAAGGTCTGACAGAGTATATCCAATAGATCGCGTAAGTTGATCTGTTCAAACGTATTCACGTTTGGTGGCGGAGGAATTCGTTTCTCTAAGCTGTATACCTATGTTATTTTTGGATAAATCAATTTGTGATTTGGCGGGTATGACGATGTGACATTCTAAGTGAATGAGGATGACTTGTGTTGATGAATGTCTGACAGAGTATTTCCATAGAGGTCACGTACATCGATTTCTTCAACCGTACCAAGAGTGGAAGCGGAGAAGGCAACTTCTTTTAGCTGACAAGTAATGTATGGTTATAGACGTCAATCAGTGATTTTCGATGGAGCTGACAATGTGGCATTCGAAGTGAATCTGATGTGATGATAAAGCGTAGCTTCTAGCCTCATCAACCGGTAAATGACAGAAATTGGGCAGGCAGCATGGCTAAGTCGGTCGCACCGAAGTAGGGTGTATAATCACCTATCTAGAGAATATTCATTTGTTTCTTAAATCTATCAATGTTGTCCCATATATATACGGGAACGGTTGCTGATCCCAACCGTTGGTGATATACATTCGATACACTCAAGCAAAATGAGTGGTCGGTCATGTGTGGCTGAGTTGCAAGATGTTCTTGTTGAACTCCAGTGTATCGTTCCTAGAGTACACTGATCGGAAGGTGGTTCCATACCTTGTCATAGTTGGAAATACATTATCCAATACGTGCTGCGATTTTGATTGTATACTATATATGTAGAACGTGAGATGAAAGCGTTTCTGCTAGTTGATATCTATTTGTACATAGACATTATTATAATATCAAAAGGTTTTTGATATAAAGATATTTTGGATTCTCATAAGGGAAAAACCCATTCCGTTCTGCGGCATGGTCTTATGAGATATCGTTTACTTGTTCATACACCTGTTTAAACTGTTTTACTCACACCAGTCCCATGACATACCCGGAGTTTACTTTGTTGTTTTCCCTAAACTCTTGGGTGCCTAAATTTGTACGGGCAGTCAAGTAGTCGGGATTTACAGATATACTTGAAGAGCTGGAGCAGGAGGCTTCTGGATCATATAGCTATAGTTTATTTCCGCTGTGTTGTAAGTGTTGTACTCTGATAAGTGCTATTGTATACATAACTGTTATATTTCAAAGTTATGTTATATGTTATATGTTATTCGTTCCGCTGTGAGGTTCGTGTTACTCTGATGATGTAAGTTCTTCTTTTCTTCTCCTATTCTAAGTTTCTATCTTATCTATCCTCACCCTCTAATTTCTTTCATTAACTACCGGGATTTTTTCGATGTTTTGGTTATCGACATCGAGCTTATGTCGATAACCAAAGTCGCCGAAAATCCGGGTCATTACACTTGATGAGTGGTACTCCCTATTTTTGTGAGCACTCTTCTCTTGAACATTTAAACTTTCATACATTTTCTCCTTGCCTCTTTCTTTATTTCCTCCATACTGATTGTTCATATTTCTTCTATTTGCGTTTACTTTTGTCCAAACATTGTTTTGGCCAGCGTAAGTATATTTCCTTGTTGCATTTCCTGATTTTCTTCTATCAATATCAGTTTGCTTTAGACCAAACTCGTTCTAAGATTACCAGTTTGCATTTTTGGAACTTCTTTCGCACTGACAGCAGCTTCATTGTTATTATGTTCTTTGCATTCCATATTTTTGTGGCCAAAAACCTTACAGCGCACACACAAATCAGGTTTCCACTGGTAATCAGCTTATACGTACTGGGTAGATCCATCAGGGTTCTCCACTGGAAAAGAGTAAAGCAATTCTTTGTTAGGTGATATTTCAATCAAGCACTTTGCGTCTTGTATGCGTTCCATAGATTCTGTTGCATGGTCAAAGCAAATCAATCTACCAATTCTGTTTGATAACCTGTTTAACCCAATGGTCGACCACAAGTATATAGGTATGTTATATAGTTTAACCCAGATCGACACTGCCTTAATCAATCCACACACATTACTCACGTTTGTCTCCCACTGCTTGATGATGAATAATTTTTTCTTCATGATGATAGGATCCCCTCTTATCACTTTCTCTCTATCTATTTCATTAGAAAACAAGAACAAAAATAGTGTTCCATCAGATTTAACTTTGACTCGGCCACGCAAATTCCACCAAGCTTTAAGGGTTTCGATTACCATTGTGTAAGACAATGGTCTATCTACGAAAAAACCCACAACATTTCCAGATGTCTTCTCCTGCATTCACAATGTCAGCCGTAGGAATCATCTTACCGTCTTGGGTTTTGAAGTAAAATGGGGTATATTTTGTAAATAGTGTTTTCTTATGAAATTTTTTCTCTCAGTAAAAGGCGCATATTATAGAGCGTGTATAGTTCGCTAGTTTTCTTGTTATATTGCATGAAAGGATTAAAAAGCAAAACTTAGAAAAAGTTGCATTTTGTTGAAAACTGGAATTTCCAATAAAGAAAGTTTTGATATATCTATTCTTTTGACAATCATTTTTTATAAATTGTTTTAACAGGAGAATTTTGTTGGGTGGACAAAATAAGTGTAGAAATTAAGAATAAAGTAGATGTCTGCACCTTGTAGTAAGTAACTGAACCAACCTTATAGGTAAGAACAAGTTATAAACCCGACTAGAAATAGTTGTCCATATCTACTCCAGTTTTTGTGATTTGAAAAAAAAAAAGATGATTTACATTTTTGACATGTCTTATGGTTTGGCAAACGTAAGTTTTAGTAAGGAAAATAAAGTTTTTTTTTTAACTTTTGAAAGAAAAAATGTAAAGGCCAAATCGTGTTTTAAAAGTGTGGAGTAGGTAAGGATTAGTGCCTAGGGAAGGTGGAAAAGTTTTGAGGCTATGAAGTAAATAGCAGGAATTATCTTGGAATAATGATAAGTTCCCGTAGAATGAGTAAGCATTAAAAAGCCTAAGGTGTTTCTTGAAATAATTGTTGGTGCACAACTAGGACTAGTGGTGACTACAAGATAGTAAAGGGCAAGTAAGTATTTAGATCATGCTGCTAATTTTCAAGTTAGAAGTACAATCCGTTATTGCATTTCTGTTGGGATCGTTATGTTATTTTGTTCACGTTGAGTAGTTAGGGTAACACCTAAACCTGTCATTGATCCCGTGGTTCAAGCTTGCTGTTTGAGGGGGACATAGTCCCGAGATTCTTGGCCCTTAGTAGAAGCTAAATAGAGTGTCTATTTTTCGGTTTTAGGTGAAGGACTAGAAGGCTTATTTGAAAACTAAACTTAGATCAGATGATTAACAAAGCTAAGAAAAGAGAAATGGTACAACTAAAAAGGAAACAATAAATTCAGTAAAGCAACAAACATGACAGTCAAAGAAATGCGGAAAATTATAAGAAAAGATGAATAAGAGTAAAAATTTCCAAGATAAGATGAAAAAGAAAACCAGTAACAAAGAAAAATTTCTTATGTGGGCTATGCTTGGATCGAAAAATAGGGAATCTTTATAAATAGTTACATAAAATCCAAGTACAGTTGGAAAAATGTACATAAAAGAAAAACGGAAGATGTAAAATCTTCCGTTTTCCACCTTTGTGTAACATAAGAAGTCGAATTTAAAAAATTAGATTTTTCTGAAATTCGAAAAATAAAGTTGGTTGGTAGGATTTTGGATGCAACAATTGGATGAAATGCGCTCTTTCTCTGCAAGAATATGGGAAACTCTGGATGAAAATGAATTTTGATTTTCAAAATATTGCATTAATGTAGAACTGCCAGTATATTTACGATGTGAGCATCATGTTTTTAAAGAATTTTTAAAAAATTTGCATACACATAGGAGGTACCTCTTAGGCATACATGTATTATTATGTTGTATTACACTTTGCACAAGTGCACAATATTTGCAAAAATTGGATGCACACATGATGAATAGATATTATGTGAGGGATTATCTATTTTACCCTTATCAAATTTCGGGAACAAAATTTCCTAAGGGTGGGAGAATGTAACATCCCGAATTTTATGAAAATATAATAATTAAATTATGCATATGTGTATGTATATATATATATGCATTGACTTAAATATATATATATATATATATTAAGAATAAAATAAAGATAATATGTGATTGCATGTAATAATACATGCACTGAAAAAGAAGAAAAGATTAAGCATTAAAAGAAAGAAAGGATTGGTTGCATGTAGAGTAAATATGTTGCATGCACTGATTTACAAATATTATGCACTAATAATAAAAGAGAAATAAAAGAAAAAGATTCATGCAATGGTTTAAATGAAATATTGTAACAAACATGAAAAAGAGGAATAAGAAGAGAACAATAACTACCATTGTTCTAAGCCTTGTTAACAATAGCCTTAATAGTCCAGTTGGTAAGAGCATGTGACTTGCATATAAGAGGTACATAGTTCGATCCCCACCGACGTCATATTTTTGTTTTAAGGGAACAACAAAAATAACACATGTTCTAAAGAGAAAATATGTATAAACGCACATATAAGGAAAAGTACATATAAGGAAGTGCAGAAAAATATATGTATACATGTATATGTAAATATACGCGTATATATGTGTAGAAATATATATATATATATATATATATATATATATATATATATACAAGAGATAAAGTCCAAGATAAGGCTGCAATCAAAGAAATATTGCAAGAATTAAATAACGGTACGTCACTATTTGAATTTCGAAATAAAAGTTGTGCGTATATATATACATGTAAAATGGTCATTAGAAGATTTGTATAGTATAAGAAGATTATATGTGAATACAACAGTTTAATAAATTCCAGAAATTCAAACAAACAAAAATTAAACTTCTGCGCCAAAACAGCTCGCGGGACTCTTAGGGGGTCGACACACCCATAGGGGGGTCGACACACCCATAGGGGGCTCGACCCAGGGGTCAACCCCACCCCAGATCCGGGCAGATTCATCGATTGATCTAGACTATTTTCTTAACTACGTACATTGCTGACTCAGCGCTGCGTGTACGTTCAGATCCTGAACACCTTCAAATAGGCTAGCAGAGTTTAGCCTAAATCTCATATTTCTGAGACGTCTATACTCTGCTTTTCTTCTTCCTCCTCAATTCTCTTCATAAAAATAGAATAATTAGTTTAGGAAAATTCTATTCAAGATCTGGAGGAAAGTAATGAATATTAATAAGAAGGTGTTCAGAATCATATTCGAAGTAAGGTAAATTCTTGGATCTAGTTTATTTAATTTTCTCATTTTTCTTCCCTCTTTCCGTTAGTAAGAATTGTGGACCCATGGTTATTAGGTTCTATATCCAGTTAGGGGAACCATGAAATGCTAGATCTGGACCAGATTCAGGACTTGAAAAGCAAATTAGGTGAGTGGATTTAAGTTATGTCATTTTTGATAATGGTGTACTATCGTTTGACATTCCCCATTAATATGCAATGTAAATCTGTTATAATGATTAAAAGTATTGAAATCTAATATGACATATTGTAATATTAATATGTTGGAAAATTCATCTGTTGAAATGTTTAATGTGCTGAAATGTTCACATGTTGAAATGTAAACTTGTTAAAATATGTTTAGCGATTATTGTTGTTCTAATTACATGTTAACTTGTGACATTTATGTACTTGAACCATTAATTGTAGAAATTGGAATAATTACATGTTAAATTAGAATAATTACATGATTTGACGATCACATGTTATTTTGAGATGAAATTAATTACATGTTAGGAAGAACATGCGACATAAAATGGGCTTATTACGATGACATGTAAAATAGATTACAGTAAAAATTTGGAAAGAATAATATGCCTAAATTTACAGTAAATACAAAAATGTAATGCACCTAGACACGAGGTTAAATTCAATTTATGGTAGAAGTCTACCCGGAACCTCCCGGCAAATCCAGCATCCACAAGTTGTTAATTTAATGCGAGGGTTCTAGTGCATAAATAAAACATGTAACAGTGCTAAGACACATGGTTAAGTCAACTTATGGAAGAAGTCTGCCCGGAACCGTCTGGCAAATCCAGCATCCACATGTGGTAGGCTTAATATGAGAGGTCTAGTACATAAGCATATATATATATATATATGTATATAAAAGGATAGAGATAAATGACACTAATTGTGATTAATGGAAATGAATAAGGAAATGAATGAAAGTTACAACTGTAAAAGAAGTGGAATGAAGGGGAATGATAATAACCTATTATAAATAAATTACATTAATGAGAATGTTATATAATAAGTAGGCTTGTCCTAGGGACAGGTGGAAATTGTAACTTAGGTTATAATAAAAGATAAAAGAAATGGAATGACTTATGTAATGAGATAAGTTGTACTTAATTGTAAATTAAGTTATTATACGAACGAGAATCTGAAATCTACGAATGAGGACAACATAATTTATATTTATGTGAAGAGAAACTTATTAGTAAACCCTAATTAAGAGAATTAAGTTAATAAGTAAACAACGATAAGTGGTAGTGACAATATAAGATGGAATTATGATTAAATAAGAAAGAAGGAGGCAAAATTATGAAATGAAATAAGTTATATTTAATCACAAACAATAAGTAACATGTTAAACAGAAAACATGTGAATTGAGATATACTTAATTACATATTAAGTAGAAAATGTTATTAAGTAGAATACATTATTATAACTATAAAATTAGACAATGAATAGTATAAAGAGATTGTAGATTACAGACCTTGAATTACAATCTAGTGAATAACATGTTATGGGCTTATTAATAAACTTAAATGGATTAAGTTATATGAATGAAATTAATAAGCAAGAGGGGCCCATTCCTTGGAGATATAAGGGGCTTGAAAAGAGCTTGGTAACTTGAATATGAAGTTAATATGATTTGAAATAACTAAGTTAAAAGGAAACTTGATGAGGTTGAGAAAGCGCATAATTGAATGTTTAGACATAGGGTCTAATAACACATTAAACTGAGGCGCTTGGACCAGTCCGTACGTTTAAGGATGAGTAACCCAACATGGTAGATCATCATGGTTTCATGAGGCATGAGGGGAGCGTACGTTCATTTGATTATTCTCTGGGCTCCGAAGGACTGGAAGGGGAAGCACGCGACTTCAGGGGACGTGGAAGGTTCTCCTGGTAGTCCTCTATGGTGGTGCAGTGTTCGGGCTGTGCTCACAGAGGTTGGGTTTGCGCGTAACTATCCGGTGAGTAAGCCTTGACTGTGAAAGTAGGTTTGCAGTCAGAAAGCTGTGACGAGGTGACTCTAGGGTTATTCTGCGATCGCCTCAACAGGGAGGCAGGGTCAGGACCACCAAGGATAGTACTCGGGTACCCGTCATCGACAGCCGGTGGGATGCGAAAAGACTAGAGCTAAACACAAGATGCCATCCACCTTTCCCAATCGAAGCACGATGATTGAGGGAAGACGCCAATTGGATGTTTAGATTGTTTGTTAGGGGTAAGTCGCTTATCTCTTGTAGTCTTTACTAGTTGAGGTAGGGGCCGAGGTAGGGCCATAACCACCATGAAAAACAGACCCGAAGGATATCTGTATTATGAGGCCCTTAAAGGCAGGCCTGTATGAATACAGAAAAGCTCCTGACCAAGTTCCATGTTTCTTGTACAGGCCTGCCATGGAACTCGGTGTACAGTGGAGAATATGTGCGGTCAAGGCATTGAGTACGATTGACGATACGTACATGGCAGATATATGGAAAACGTAATATTGTTATATTGAGATCCGTACTTCACTTTGGCGTAGGATGAGGGACTGCATATATTTCGGTGGTGTTAAGGCAGAGACTGTGCGAGTGGCGTACCATGGGGTGTACCTTGATATTGGGGGTAGCTACATATATACTGTATTAGGTTAATCCACTGGGAAGTAGATGGATACGACGTGTGTAAAACCTTGAGTGTTGTTAACCTAAGTAACCTAATAAACAAAAAATATAACTGAATGGTATATGTAGGATTATCCAAAATGTGTAGATTAAATCCAATCACCGAAACTTGTGTTCTGACCCCCTCTTCATAACATACTCGCAGTATAGATTTGTGACAGAGATATGATAGGTGTTACTACCAAAATTCTCTTAGCATAAGATGGCAGTGAGGGGATGTTGAATGAGTACAAGCACGGAAGGAAGAACCCAAGAGCAACATGGACTAGCACCTATCGGGAAGAAAGCAGCTCAAAACCTTCAGAATGACAACAAAGTTCACCCAGCAGGATCCATCTGACGAGGACTACCCAAAGGAGGATTCCGTGAGAAAAAATAACATAAGACAAGGATCGGGAAAGAGGAAAGCACAAGCTCCGCTTATCGAAACCCCGAAGGACTATCGAAATCAACTCACTTAACGCCGACACACTAGAGGCAAAAGAGTATCAGACCAATACATAAAGATTGTCCAAGGCCGACTTCTGAGAATCGACTTCATGTATGACGAAGGTCTACCTTCACAAGTAACAGAAATATCTCTGGAAGCCACTTCCGGAGAACCAAACCATCTTAAAAGCTTTACCGAAAGGTTAAACCAAGACCCAAGCAAGGATACATGCCACATGTACTATTCTACCTAGTACCTAAACTAGCAACGGTTTCAAAAACGGCAGGTATCTACGTACATCATGAGAACAGGCTCCTATAAGTACTCACGATAAAGACGAAGGCCTACATCTGGAAGCTTACATCTGAGAGCCAAAGCCTGGAAGCTGCTAGCGGAGGTTCAACCATCATCCACAAATCGCCGCGACAACAAACCCGTGTCAGTCTCGGGGAAGCCCAAGTCGTTCGGAACCCTCACTTCAAAGACCGTAATCAACACTACAAGTACAACTGCGAGCCAGACACCTGAGACCAAGAGAAAAAGCGGCGAATAGAGGTCCATGCAGGCCCAATAGCCTATCAACGAAAGGACCCCGGATTCTCTATAAATAGGACCCCAAGAGTCACATAGTAGGGTCGAAGTTTTTACTCCTCGAATTTGTTATTCTTTTCCAGAAAAGTGCAAATCATCAATTCTTGTAATACATCTACAATTTATGAACGGAAAATTTCCGGATCTTAAGCATCTTGCGATTTATAGTCTTTTTATGTCACAATGATGAAACAGGGAGCTAACACTAACCTTACTGATGAGAAGATCAATGAGGACACCCTAGTGATAGAGAAGGAGATTCGTGGAAATATGAAGTCTCCTCCCCCTCACCTCGAGGGCTTGCGATCATTGTTCGACACTCTCACTATGAGCCTAACATTTCCTAGCCCTTGGGGAAAGGAGGACGTCTATGGGTTCATAACTTGATCTCCAACGTGATCCTGACCCCTCCCTTGTGTTGATCAGACGCAGAATGATCACCGAAGTTAACGAACATCATAGTACCTTCTTTCCCAAGCTCAGGGGAGGCGTTAGCCTGTTTTCCTCTTATTACAATATATCATGCCACCTTCATAATTTGGGAAGTCATCAATCCCACCAATCCCAGTAATTCCAAGCTAGATAGCCTTCCCAAAATCGATTCGGAACGCCATCATGCAATATACGCGATATCCATCCTCTGGGCGCGAGATAATTAATCATCAAATTCGAAAACTCTAATGCCCAGAAAGAGGCAACCTAGCTTAGATTTGCAGGTCTCAGGGTGTATTTCAATAACTCTGAGTTATGGCGATGTCGAATCCCATGAACAAACACCATATGCATCATAATCCGTGCATTGACGAAAAATGTCGTTAAAATTTTGGCGCTAGAAGGAGGGCTTGAACCTCCGTCCTTATGGTTAATTTGTTAAAATTAGTTTGGTGAATTTATTGCTCTATGTCAGGGAAAGATGAAATCGAAAAGATTGAAGGATCGAAACAAAGAGCTGAATCCCAATGCCGCCCTAGAAGGAAATGAGGGTCCAACGTTCAACCAAATAATAACTAGATGGGAACCACATCCCACAACACCAAAATGGTCATTTTGAAACGGTAATAAATTGTTGCTAAAAATTGTAGAATCACTTTTTAGAGGTTGCAGTTAGTATGTTGCAGATTTCAGAAACACTTAGTAGGTGTTTCAGTTTGATAATCTGCAACACTCGGTGAATGTTTCAAGTTGATAATCAACAAAACTCAACGAGTGTTTCGAGTTCATAATCTGCAACACTAGGTGAATGTTTCAGTTTGATAATCTGCAACACTCGATGAGTCTTTCAAGTTGATAATCTGCAACACTCGGTTAGTGTTTTAATTTGATTGTAATGGCCAGCAAATCCATAATATCAGAGTTGACTACATACATCATACATTCAACACAAATATCACGAAAATACGAATCATTTTTTTAGAAGAAAAGGGTAGAAGAAGAACAGAAATAACAACACAGAATCTCACATTGCAGCGGAACAAAATATAATATATCATAACTTTTGGAATACAAAATTTCAACTGTATAACATACACTTATCAAAGTATCACACTTACAACACAGCGGAACAAAACTCTATATAACTAACGCTGAAGCCTCCTGCTCCAAGCTCCTTTAGATAGATCTATAAAATCCTGAACTACTTGACTGCCCGTACAAATTTAGGCACCCAAGAGTTTAGGTAGAACAAAACAAAATAAACTCCGGGTCAGTCATGGGACTGGTATGAGTAAACAGTTTGAGAAAAACAAACGATATCTCATAAGACCACGCCGTATAACACGGAACGGGTTTTTCCCTTATGAGAATCTCAAACACTTGATTTAACTTTCAAATCCTTTTGAAAGAAACGATAATCTTTATATTAAAACTCTTTTGATATTATAATAGTGTCTAAATCAAATAAATTAAATCTAGTGGAACGCTTTCATCTCATGTTCCACGTATATAGTATACAATCAAAACCGTAAGCACTTATTGGGTAATGGATTTCCAACTATGACAAGGTATGTAACCACCTTCCGCTGGTGTATCTCTAGAGGAGAATACACCGAGTTCAACAAGAACATCTTGCAACTCAGCCACATATGACCGACCACTCATTTCTCTTGAGTGTATCAAATGTATATCACCAACGGCTGGGATCATCAACCATTTCCCGAATGGGACAGCATCAAATAGAATAAGGAATTAAATGAATCCTAGGTAGGTGATGATACACCCTAATGGAAGCTACCCACATAGTCATGCTGCCTGCCCGATTTTTGTCATTTCCCGGTTGTTGAGGCCTGAGGCTACGATTACTTCTCTCCTTGATAACACAATTATTTTGAATGCTACATTATCAGATCTGTTAATCATTAATTGGTTTATACAAATATTCTGGATGTTATGCTAAGGGAATAAATCCGTTGCAACCATATATATTTATACAGACCAACCCATGCGATCATTGGAAATACTTTGTCAGACATTCGTCCATTTACGTTCGTTCTGGGATTGAACGAAACCGAAGGCACAACTTCTAAAAAAGTCCTTGCACTCTACTCCGTCTTCGATTATCTTCATATAATCAGATTTGCAACGCTACTGTAAATACGGAGTGGTTCTTTGGATAATAATCCAACCGGTCTCTCCATATTAACAACGATGGTCAAAACTTCGATTGTCTGTGATTTAACTATCGAATAAAAACAAGTGTTCATTCAACGTATCAGACAAATCACTGGGCTCTTTAATTAATATTTCATTAATTAAATCTCTTCTCCATTTCCTTACTAATATTTGTTAACCAAATATTTTCGATAATCATCTTGGCCTTTTACGTTAATTGGAAAACATTTCCATATATCGTCTTCTTTTATTTTCAATACGTAGAAAATATATTCTATTTATAATTGGAAAATATTCCAATTACTTACCTCTTTTACGACCATTCATTTTTAGACTTAGGAAATATTTATAATCATATTTCCAAACTTTCACTTCTTCGGGTTAAACCGAATGTTGTGTAAAACATCGTCACGACAACCCAAAACACTACATTCAACTAACTCTTATTCAAACATTCCTCTTCGAGACTGAACCTTGCTATTTATCAGTAAAAATGAAATCAATTAAGTTGGGGTATAATTACCTCTCAGACCTTAACTGAAAACATCATTAACTTCAAAACAGACAAGACCACTTAACTCGAATAATCAACACCAAACAAACCAATTATTCATTTTTAAAACGTATGTGCATTTCTCTTTTTATTACCAGATTTTCGATTTCCTTTTGTTTATAATATTCTATTTTTATGTTCGTTTCCTTACAGGATACTATATATATTGATATATAGATTTCTAACTATCAAAATTTCTTAAAAATATTCTAACTTCTTAAATTTCTGGAAAAATTTGCCATAACCTCCTTTGTACCGGGAGCATCGAGAAAATCCCTAAACTGCCACACAGGCCTCTCCATTCAAAAAGAAAAAGCCAAGCAGCTAGCCGATACGGCGCATGAAAACCCATATGTGAATTAAATACATACCTTTTGTCGGGCATTCTATATATATCTTTATTAACTTCATTCCATATCTGTCTCATGTATATCCATACATTTCTGATACATTTCAAATTAATACACTCGTTTTAACTCAACTCATTAATTAACTCTTTGCCTACATCACTTGTATATTTGAATATAACATGTTTCAAATATATTTTAACTTACTCATAAACTAATCGAAATTCCATTTTCCAGCTCAGGTTTCATATTCGATTCGAATATGAAGTCACAAGTTAAATTTACTTATTCAAAGTCAACTTGATTCAATCGTTTTAACTTAATTCATTAATCAGTTTGCTAATTAACTCTTTTTCCAATTTCACTTTGAACATGACATGTTCAAATATATTTTAACTTGTTTATACTCTAATTGAATTCTATTTTTCAATCAAGTTCCATATTCGATTTCGAATATACATTTACAATTCCAATTAACTTTCCAAGGTCTTATTTCAATTCAAAACTTTGATTAACAAATTTCTCTTCTACTTCGTTAATTCAATTCAACAATCTAAAATATGATTATTATTTCAAAAATCATTTCGTTTACTTCACCTGAGTTCATATATATTTTATAACTCAAGTCTAGATTTTTCTAATGGACATTAGGATTTTTATTTCCTTAAAATCCTTTTATAAATTTAAATAAACCCTTATGGTTTTCAAATGATTATGGCGCTGCTTTTCTGAAAAATTGATTTTGACATAACTCAAAATCTATACGACGAAATCCAGATTTTTATCTTCCATTAGAAAACTATTATCAAATCGGTCCTAACGATTCTTGTTTCAAAGAATTCCGACTTCAATTGAGTTCTGTATACTCAATTGAAGTTCGAATTGACAATTTACGAACTGCAGCGCTACGGCGAGTTCGTTTTAATTATATTTATATATAAATGTTTTAAACTTCGTTTCTAATAAATTCAACTCCATTCTGATATATTTTTAATACATATCAAATTAGTTTCCCAATTCAACATCATATTTCCGATTTCCTAAAATCGTCGATTTTCCTTAACTCGGAAATAAATTAATTTATACGTCGATCTTCTATATTCAAATTCCATTTCAATTCTATTTAAATTTCCTATACTCAATTTCCATTTCAACTCTATTGGAATTCTATATTTAAATTCTATATTTAAAATTTCTTTACTCAAATTCCATTTCACTTTCTATATTCAAATTCTATATTTGAATTTCCTTTATATTTTCTATATTCAAATTCTATATTTGAATTCCATTTGAATTTCTATATTCAAACTCCATTTGAATTTATATAGTCAATTTCTATTAAAATTTTCTTTATTCATTCTTAAACAAGTCTCGATTTCAATTTCTTTTGAAATTGATATTTCTACTTTTGGAAAATAGATTTCCCTTTTCAATTTCATACTTGTATTTTTATTTCTGAATTATCCAATGATAATTCTTTTCACTTCGTTTATAAACTTCATTTATAAAAGGACTACTTGTTTTTATTCTTTTAAAACAAGTTAACATTTTTATTCTATTCAAATTTCAAATTCTATTTTAGAAAAATAGAATTTCCCCTTTTAACTCTGGAAATTTCCTTTTTTGATATTTTTAAAATATCATCATTTAAGCCCAGTGATATTTAAACACCACACAACCAATTATTTATTTCAGGTTTTCTAACACATCATATATGACAGTATATGTGCAAACAAATAAACAAATAGATAATATATTTTTGAGGGATCCAGTTGGATCCCTTCAACCTGTTTTCCTACGTCCACAGAAGTTAGTCAACATAGTAATACCCATCCTGCTTCGAGGTAGGATATCGCGGTATGAAGGTCATCCACTAATATATATTGTGGGGACACATAGGGAAATCATCCGGTATGGTACCGCGGGCATCCGCTAATGATACTGCGGGAATCCAACCACCAAACCAATATATATATATATATATATATATATATATATATATAATAGTCAAGCCTAAATAACTATATATGTATTTGAACATGCCACAGTAATATTTTAACGCAACCAAACAAGCAACAACAATTATTTTTAACTAACAAAAATAATTCTAAATAAAAGGTGAGTGAGATTTACTCACCAGGATTTTATTTTTGCTGAGTATCCCGATTTAAATTTAATCGAATACCAGTCGATTTAAATTAAATCCCGATCAACTCTAATTGACTCCAAATGCATTACTTCATGATTATTACAACCTTGTATGAATTAAATCCATCGCATTATAATTTTTTATATATATAAAATTAAATGCATGAATGAATTATTTAATTAGTAAATTTACCTTAATTCTTGTTTAACATCTCCTATAGCATACTGCCTCTCATTCTTCTTGTTGAACTTCAATCGAACACATATAGCCATCGATTAAGGGTAGGACCATCACATAGCGTCTAATCCCCTTTCTTATTTGGCTAATTCCTTCACAACTCTAGCACTACAACACCCTTAAGACAGTAGCGACCTGAACTGCTGCTGCAGTAAAGACACCACCAACTTCACCCCTCAAATTCTATCAACCACTCACACCTTGCTTCTTCAACGACTATCGTATAGGTTACAACCAGTAGCGAACATCGTCATCCCCAAAATCGTGATTATCACCAGCATCGAACCTCCCTAAATCTCGAGTAGCGGTCTTTACCCTTAGCACGATGACTGCCAATTCACCGAAGTCCACCCAAGTCTGGAAGTAGCCGCTACTCGCCCCCACCATCTCACTAGCACCACGATACCCAATGTGAATCTCAAAACCCGATTGGTGCTCGAACCCTAGATTGCACACGACTCTAATTGTTAATCTTGGTCTGCGCGACATCTCCCACTCACGGTCTCTCTTTTTTGAATATACAGTTTCGATTTCGGAGTGGGAGGACGGAAATCGATTTTGGTTTTCATTTGTGATTTTTATTTTTCCTAAAGAAGACTAAGGGGAGACGCGATTTATAGGAGAAAGGTGCAGTTTTAAATGAAGTAGCGAGGCCATGGATTTGTGGAGGTAGAGAATACACGCCCCTTTGTTTTTGTGTGGAGATGGAGGAGCCACCGTTGTTTGTTTTGGTCCACACAACACGGATATTTTATTTTACTTTAATTTAATTAAAAACTGTATCCTTAAAATTTGGATAACCCTTGATCCTGAGCTCCTTACTGAACCCAACAACAGCCCTTTCTAGGGTTAAACCACCATTCTGGATCCACTGGGACAGGTTTCAAACCCCTATTCGATCATCTGGAGATGATATATATTTAAATCAATATAAATTAAATTCAAACAATTAATTCTTTATTATTAAATTATCCTTATTATCGTTTATACTCAAATAATATTTATATTTATCATCTCCGAATCGTCTCGATTCAGTATTGAATTTCGAATTCGATTATTTCTGTATTACGATAATTCGAATTATTCTAAATTAAATCATATTTCGATATTAAATCGATAATTCAATATAAAAATTCATTTATATTGTCAACTCAATATTTAAATCCGTATTAAATATTTAAAATTAATCGACAGGTAATCCGGGTCATTACTTTCTTCCCCCCTTAAAAGAATTTCGTCCTCGAAATTACTAAGTTAGGAAAGTGCTACTACTTATTTACTTTTCCACTTATGCTGAACTCAACTTTTATATTTCAATTAATTTAGTTTTAACCAAAACTTTTGGTTTTCATTCACATTGAAGATCAAATATGCTTATTTTCTTTTTATCTGAACGGTTTACAATCAAGTTATTCGCGTTTAATTCATATTCCATTCATATGCATTCCAATTTTATTTTAAATTGATTCTGATCCATTTATTCACTTCGGTCTATTTAACTTACTTAAGTTAAATTTAATTTCAATCATTCAAATTCCTGAGTTCTTATTTCAAATCTGCTTTGAAATAATATAAATATATACATATATTTATATCTATCTTAAATTCAAAACATTTGAAATTTTCAAACTAACTTGTTTTCTTTCAAACAAATTTCCATCAAAAACCTTTCTAAGATATCAATCTATCTCTTAGAAGCTCGAAAATGAATACTGATGATGTTGCAATCATCATCAGAATTATTTTCCAGCCACTGAAGTGAGTTCAGTGCTTAATTACTTTTAAAAATCCATTTAATTCTTCTTCCCAGGATTTTAAATTCTGAATTCTGGTTTGAATTTCAGTTTAATTCATCTTATTTGTATATTTCCTTCTTATACAAATTCTATTGGTTATATATAACTATTTCCGTTTTATAATCTCATTCGATTATAATTCTAACAATCAACTCAACCATTTAAAACAATATCGTGTCCAATCTTCTGTTCAAGTGTTTATAAACTCCTATCGACATCGTTGCGTCCTACTATTCGATCAGAATTCATAATTCACTTAACAGACTAGTCAACACAATATAAAACAGTTTTTATATCAAATAACAAATATGCTCTCTCGTATATATATACACTCAACTCATTCTAGGGTGCTACTGACCCTATCTCTAATGAGCACAATTTCCCAAAGCCTAGGTATTCGCTCAACCTAAGCTCTGATACCAACTGTAATGGACTGCAAATCCGTAATATCAGAGTTGACTACATACATCATACATCCAACCCAAATATCATGAAAATACAATTTTTTTAGAAGAAAAGGGTAGAAGAAGAACAGAATAACAACACAGAATCTCACATCGCAGCGGAACAAAATATAATATATCATAACTTTTGGAATACAAAATTTCAACTATATAACATAAACTTATCAGAGTATCACACTCACAACATAGCGGAACAAAACCATACATAACTAACGCTGAAGCCTTCTGCTCCAAGCTCCTTTAGATAGATCTGTAAAATCCTGAACTACTTGACAGTCCGTACAAATTTAGGCACCTAAGAGTTTAGGTAGAACAAAACAAAATAAACTCCGGGTAAGTCATGGGACTGGTATGAGTAAACAGTTTAAAACTGTTTGAGAAAAACAAACGATATCTCATAAGAACACGCCGTATAACACGGAACGGGTTTTTCCCTTATGGGAATCTCAAACACTTGATTTAACTTTCAAATCCTTTTGAAAGAAACGATAATCTTTATATCAAAACTCTTTTGATATTATAATAGTGCCTAAATCAAATAAATAGAATCTAGTGGAATGCTTTCATCTCACGTTCCATATATATAGTATACAATCAAAACCACATGCACTTATTAGGTAATGGATTTCCAACTATGACAAGGTATGGAACCACCTTCTGCTGGTGTATCTCTAGAGAAGAATACACCGAGTTCAACAAGAACATCTTGCAACTCAGCCACACATGACCGACCACTCATTTCTCTTGAGTGTATCGAATGTATATTACCAACGGTCGGGATCAGCAACCGTTTCCCGAATGGGATAGCATCGAATAGAATAAGGAATTAAATGAATCTCTAGATTGGTGATGATACACCCTAATGGAAGCTACCCACATAGTCATGCTGGCTGCCCGATTTTTGTCATTTCCCGGTTGTTGAGGCGTGAGGCTACGATTACTTCTCTCCTTTATAACACAATTAATTTGAATGCCACATTATCAGATCTGTTAATCATTAATTGGTTTACACAAATATTCTGGATGTTATGCTAAGAGAATAAATCCGTTGTAACCATATATATTTATACATACCAACCCATGCGATCATTGGAAATACTTTGTTAGACATTCGTCCGTTTACGTTCGTTCTGGGATTGAACGAAACCGAAGGCACAATTTCTAAAAAAAGTCCTTGCACTCTACTCCGTCTTCGATTATCTTCATATAATCTGATTCGCGATGCTACTGCAAATACGGAGTGAATCTTTGGATAATAATCCAACCGGTCTCTCCATATTAACAACGATGGTCAAAACTTTGATAGTCTGTGATTTAACTATCGAATAAAAACAAGTGTTCATTCAACATATCAAACAAATCGTGGGCTCTTTAATTAATATTTCATTAATTAAATTTCTTCTCCATTTCCTTACCAATTTTTGTTTACCAAATATTTTCGATAATCATCTTGGCCTTTTACGTTAATTGGAAAACATTTCCATATATCGTCTTCTTTTATTTTCAATACGTAGAAAATATATTCTATTTATAAATGGAAAATATTCCGATTACTTATCTCTTTCACGACCATCCATTTTTAGGCTTAGGAAATATTTATAATCATATTTCCAAACTTTCACTTCTTCGGGTTAAAACGAATGTTGTGTAAAACATCGTTACGACAACCCAAACCACAACATTCAACTAACTCTTATTCAAACATTCCTCTTCGGGACTGAACCTTGCTATTTATTAGTAAAAATGAAATCAGTCCAGTTGGGGTATAATCACCTCTCAGACCTTGACTAAAAACATCATTAACTTCAAAACAGACAAGACCAGTTAACTCGAATAATCAACACCAAACAAACCAATTATTCATTTTTAAAACGTATGTACATTTCTCTTTTTATTACCTGATTTCCGATTTCCTTTTGTTTATAATATTCCATTTTTAAGTTTGTTTCGTTACAAGATTCTATATATATTGATATATAGATTTCTAACTATCAAATTTTCTTAAAAATATTCTAACTCCTTAAATTTCCGGAAAAATTTGCCATAACCTCCGTTGTACCGGGAGCATCGGAAAAATCCCCAAACTGCCACATAGGCTCTCCATTCAAAAAGAAAAAGAAAAAGCCAAGCGGCTAGCCGACACGGCGCATAAAAACCCATATGTAAATTAAATACATACCTTTTGTCGGGCATTCTATATATATATATGTATGTATGTATGTATATATATAATATATATATATATCTTTATTAACTTCATTCCATACCTATCTCATGTATATCCATACATTTATAATTCATTTCAACTTAATACACTCGTTTTAACTCAACTCGTTAATTAACTCTTTAATTAACTCTTTGCCTATTTCACTTGTATATTTGAATATAACATGTTTCAAATATATTTCAACTTACTGATAAACTAATTGAATTTCCATTTTCCAGCTTAGGTTTCATATTCGATTCGAATATGAAGTCACAAGTTAAATTTACTTATTCAAAGTCAACTTGATTCAATCGTTTTAACTTAATTCATTAATCAGTTTGCTAATTAACTCTTTTGCCAATTTCACTTTGAACATGACATGTTCAAATATATTTTAACTTGTTTATACTCTAATTGAGTTCTATTTTTCAATCAAGTTCCATATTCGATTTCGAATATACATTTATAATTCCAATTCACTTTCCAAGGTCTTATTTCGATTCAAAACTTTGATTAACTAATTTCTCTTCTACTTAGTTAATTCTATTCAATAATCAAAAATATGATTATTGTTTCAAAAATCATTTCATTTACTTCGCCCGATTCATATATATTTTGTGACTCAAGTCTAGATTTTTCTAATGAACAATCAGATTTTTATTTCCTTAAAATCCTTTTATAAATTTAAATAAACCCTTATGGTTTTTAAATGATTATGGCACTGCTTTTCTGAAAAATTGATTTTGAGATAACTCAAAATCTATACGACGAAATCCAGATTTTTCTCTTCCATTAGAAAACTATTATCAAATCGGTCCTGAGGATTCTTGTTTCAAAAAATTCCGACTTCAATTGAGTTATGTATACTCAATTGAAGTTCGAATTGACAACTTACGAACTGCAGCGCTGCGGCGAGTTCGTTTTAATTATATTTATATATATAAATGTTTTGAACTTCGTTTCTAATAAATTCAACTCCATTCTGATATATTTTTAATACATATCAAATCAGTTTCCCAATTCAGCATCATATTTCCGATTTCCTAAAATCGTCGATTTTCCCTAACTCGGAAATAAATTTATTTATACTTCGATCTTCTATATTCAAATTCCATTTCAATTCTATTTAAATTTCCTATATTCAGTTTCCATTTCAACTCTATTTGAATTCTATATTCAAATTCTATATTTAAAATTTCTTTATTCAAATTCCATTTCACTTTCTATATTCAAATTCTATATTTGAATTTCCATTATATTTTCTATATACAAATTCTATATTTGAATTCCATTTGAATTTCTATATTCAAACTCCATTTGAATTTCTATATTCAAACTCCATTTGAATTTCTATATTCAACTTATATTTAAATTTTCTTTATTCATTCTTAAACAAGTCTCGATTTCAATTTCTTTTGAAATCGATATTTCTACTTTTGGAAAATAGATTTCCCTTTTCAATTTCACACTTGTATTTTTATTTCTGAATTATCCAATGATAATTCTTTTCACTTCATTTATAAACTTTGTTTATAAAAGGACTACTTGCTTTAATTCTTTTAAAACAAGTTCATATTTTTATTCTATTCAAATTTCAAATTCTATTTTAGAAAAATAGAATTTCCCCTTTTAACTCTGGAAATTTCCTTTTCCGATATTTTTAAAATATCAACATTTAAGCCCAGTGATATTTAAACACCACACAACCAATTATTTATTTCAGGTTTTCTAACGCATCATATATGACAGTATATGTGCAAACAAATAAACAAACTGATAATATATTTTTGAGGGATCCAGTTGGATCCCTCCAACCTGTTTTCCTACATCCACAGAAGTTAGTCAACATAATAATAACCATCCTGCTTCGAGGCAGAATATCGCGGTATGAAGGTCATCCTCTAATATATATTGTGGGGCGCATAGGGGAATCATCCGCTATAGTACCACGAGCATCCGCTAATGATACTGCGGGAATCCAACCACCAAACCAATATATATATATATATATATATAATAGTCAAGCCTAAATAACTATACATATATTTAAACATGCCACAGTAATATTTTAACACAACCAAACAAGCAACAACAATTATTTTTAACTAACAAAAATAATTCTAAATAAAAGGTGAGTGACATTTACTCACCATGATTTTATTTTTGCTGAGTATCTCGATTTAAATTTAATCGAATACCCTTCGATTTAAATTAAATCCCGATCAACTCTAATTGACTCCAAATGCATTACTTCATGATTTTTACAACCTTGTATGAATTAAATACATCGCATTATAATTTTTTTATATATAAAATTAAATGCATAAATGAATTAATCAATTAGTAAATTTACCTTAATTCCTGTTTAACATGTCCTATAACATACTGCCTCTCATTCTTCTTGTTGAACTTCAATCGAACACATATGGCCATCGATTAAGGGTAGGACCATCACACAGCGTCTAACCCCCCTTCTTATTTGGCTAATTCCTTCACAACTCTAGCACTTCAACACCCTTAAGACAGTGGCGACCTGGACTGCTGCTGCAGTAAAGACACCACCAACTTCACCCCTCAAATTCTATCAACCACTCGCACCTTGCTTCTTCAACTACTATAATATAGGTTACGACCAGTAGCAAACATTGTCATCCCCAAAATCTTGATTATCACTAGCATCGAACCTCCCCAAATATCGAGTCACGGTCTGTACCCTTAGCACGATGACTGCCAATGCCCCCAAAGTCCATCCAAGTCTGGCGGTAGCTGCTACTCGCCCCCACCATCTCACTAGCACCGTGATACCCAATGTGAATCTCAAAACCCGATTGGTGCTCGAACCCTAGATCGCACACGACTCTAACTATCGATCTTGGTCTGCGCGACATCTCACACTCACGGTCTCTTTCTTTTTTTTGGATATACGGTTTCGATTTCAAAGTGGGAGGACGGAAATCGATTTTGGTTTTCATTTGTGATTTTTATTTTTCCTGAAGAAGACTATGGGGAGACGCGATTTATAGGAGAAAGGTGCGGTTCTAAATGAAGCAGCGAGGCCATGGATTTGTGGAGGTAGATAATACATGCCCCTTTGTTTTTGTGTAGAGATGGAGGATCCACCGTTGTTTGTTTTGGTCCACACAACACTGATATTTTATTTTACTTTAATTTAATTAAAAACTGTATCCTTAAAATTTAGATAACCCTTGATCCTGAGCTCCTTACTGAACCCAACAACAGTCCTTCCTAGGGTTAAACCACCATTCTGGATCCACTGGGACAGGTTTCAAACCCCTATTCGATCATTTGGAGATGATATATATTTAAATCAATATAAATTAAATTCAAACAATTAATTTTTTATTATTAAATTATCCTTATTATCGTTTATACTCAAATAAGATTTATATTGATCATCTCTGAATCGTCTCGATTCAGTATTGAATTTCGAATTCAATTATTTCTGTATTACGATAATTCGATTTATTCTAAATTAAATCATATTTCGATATTAAATCAATAACTCAATATAAAAATTCATTTATATTGTCAACTCAATATTTAAATCCGTATTAAATATTTAAAATTAATCGATAGGAAAAAAGTAACAAATGTGCATATCAACACCATTTGAACTTATGAAACAACTGAATATTGGACCACCATCATAAATATGGAATACACCTTGACATCTTCAATCGGTGCTGCAAAATCTAGAACCTTTGTTTTAGGATGATAATAGTGGAAGGTCTTCTGTGTCACATGTGCATTTCTCCAAATATTATGTTGGCTGCAAATTATAATGATTATTAATTGATAATATATGTTATACTGATGTTTCAAGACAACAAAGTAACACTAAAGAGTTTGACTTCGAAGGATAGAATATTACTTTGACCATGTTGGTATAGGTATGTATTATGCAGAAGACAAACAATAATGTAAATAGCCAAACTATGGACCGTCTTTATAGCCTTACTAAGTCCTCCAAATCCTCTGTGACACGAGTTGTATGATTTACACAATTTATATTCTTCTTTGCTATTATGCTAGCACACCTTACAACATTCATTGAGAAGGATATTAACGACAAAGCCTCCGTCATTTGTACCAGTTAACGCAGAGGTACACGGACAGATGTATTTTAAATTTAAATCATGTTGGTTTACGTGCCACACCACTTTTATGATGCTTAATGAAATATTTACATTGAAGATGCTTTAGATGAACATGATTAAATTCTACTGATTGGCATATGGCACCCTGAAGCAATAATATCAAATCCATGTAAATATAGCAGTGTTATTAATGGGGCATGGCGCAAAAATGCGGAAACCATCTCTGAAGCCTTGGTGCACGACGTGCCAAATGACACACACTTTTTTTATTTACTGCCCATAGTTTATTGTTAAAGTCAAGTGAAGGAGATTAAGTGATAAGAAAGTTAAACAAGATAATTACTGGTTCAAATTAATGCAAACATTAATGCACGTCTACCTGGAGTTCACTGAAGTTTAGTTAGAAGGAGGTATAGGTCTCGTATTCCTTTTTCTTTTATTGTTCTTGCTACCTTTGGATTTCTTGCATGCTTCAAGCACTCAACTGCAAGTATGGGATGTTTTATATGAAGATTTCAAAGTGTTGAGTGTAAACTTGTATTGGGTGGCAACATCATCAGACATCACTATTGTGCTCAAAACTTAGAGCGATGAATGGTCTGTCTTTGTCATCTTAAGTTACGTAAATAAGATCTCAACAAATTTATTTTCAAAAAACCATTTTTTCTGCGAAAAAATAGAAGGACTAGCTATGATACCTAAAAAACATGCAATATAAACAGAATTTGTGACTGAAAAACAGGTTGTCCCAGTCATTTTAAACCAGATTTTTTTTTTCTTTTTCAAATTGAAATGAACCTCTATTTCATGGTAATTGCACATAATATTTTCCAACGGAAATAAAAAAGTATGGGCTAAGAGGATTCGGGTTTTTATGGGTCTACTGCAAAATGATAGGCTTTTATTTTCCTTAGGTACTTGCAAAATGAATGTAACAATTGGATCACCTCTTAGCTTCGAGTCCATGTGCTCGAACATAATAAGGTCCTTTATCCTGATCTACTGCATAGTTTTATATTGACACAAACTACCATTAACTTCGCAACTTAATTCATTTCTTGATTTACTGTAATGCCATGGCAGGTAAACAAATGGTTTAGGACCAAAGGGCAAGAAAAGCAATTTCCGATCTTATTTCATGCTTATTTGTGGTTCTATTTTTTTAGTTAGTTGGATGATCGTTTGTTTAGGCATAAGGATTGATATGTGTTTTAACATAGTAATATAATGATGTACCTTCAAATTAAACTGATTTTAGACTCAATGAATGAGTTAAGATTAACGTATTATTTTCAAACTATGGTATTTTGGAAATTTCATACTAGTAACCATCAAATAAAGTGATTGACATAGTGTCTTATTCATACTAGTAACCATAATTAAAAATTAAAGCATATAATTAGAAAATAATAAAGTATAAAATGCAGTGAAAATAATTAGAGAATAACAGCGTACGTTGTGCACTAAGAGACATGATTCCGGCTTTGGATTGACACTTCTCTCACCCCTTTTAAGTAAGCTACCAGAAATGCATATGCCAAACCGAGAACCTGAATTTGTCTACTACTATTCACTAGTAGATCAACTACACCTATGAAATACACCCTTGTTAACCGGCTTTTTGGTCCGGTCCCCAAAAGTACACGAGCCACGCTCGACCCAACGCATCGCGTGGAGCTAAAACCGAAAGGGACGTTTAGGAGCAAAGGAAACAGGATGAAGAGGGATTGCGCCAACAGAGACCTCACGGCATTCCCAACACATTTCCGAACCAAGGCCTCGAATCCCTAAGACTCATAAGTCCGGATCTCGAGCCCCTCAAACACCCATTCTTGCACCCTTCGCGCGCCTCATAAAGCAAACTTCGTACCCCCGGGACGTGCGAATTTCAACGCACCCAGCATGGTACGAAATTCGTGCCTTGGGGTGTGAATTTCGCACCCAAGAGATACGAATTCTGAGCCCCTCGGGGTATGAATTTCGCATCTCGGAGGGTGCGAATTTCGCACCCACGAGGTGCGAAAATTCACACCCCAGGCCTGGGTACGAACTTCTAGCACGTGCAGGCTCTAGGTGCGAAATTTGCGGGTGTGCAGGCTCTAAGTGCGAAATTCTGGGTGTGGTCTCCCATTTCTACCTACTCCCACCTACTCTTATCTACTCCATTTCCTATAAATACCCCATGACTTCACACTTTAAAGGGGTTGGAATTTGTGAGCTCAAGACCTCTGGAGAGCTACTTTAATGACATCTTCTATTTAAAGAAGAAGAAGAAGGAAAAAACTGTCTTTTTCCTAGTATATTAAATATATGATAATTATGACATCATATATGATAGTTATGACATCATATATGATAGTTATGACATCATGTCTCAGATATGACATCATTATAGCTTAGAGATGACATCATGTCTTAGAGATGACATCATATAGCCTTAGAGATGACATCATATAGCTTAGAGATGACATCATATGACTTTGAAATGAATGTAATGAGAAGTCATGAGAGGGTCTCGACCTTGTAACATTTTATGATCAATAATATTCCAAAAATGCTTCAAAGTGGATTTAGGCCCCCCACGAGTCCGAATCACTATAAATCTCTTGTGTTATTTACTACTTTCCGCTCTTATCTATACGACCAAATTAATTATTCCTAGTAATTGGAATCTTTGGTGTTTACAACATTTTTTGCCATCAACATTTGGTGCTTTCACTAAGAATTGAACTCAAGTTTTGCGTCTTTGTCACACGTTATCGTCTCGACTTCGACGACCTTGAGGTTCCTTTGCTAAACCTGCCGCCGAGTCCGCTTACGATGGTAAAACGATCAATGAACGCAATGGTCGGCTCTTCAGCCGCAGCCGAGGCCGGGACATCCCAACATCCTCAACCGGCGGCCTTCCCAGCCACTAATGAAAACATCCCTCATATTGTGGACCCCGAAGCGCCCGCAACACAAGCTCAGATCTGCACGCTTAATGACAAATACGAGAACACGATGGTCGAGGTCAATCAAGCATTAAGGAATAACATCGACCTTTGCGACAAGTTCAAGAAATTCGACGCATCGTCGCTCGACTTCAAATAACTCGGGGCAACGCTCGACCTTGACCAACTATCTCGGAAACTTCCTCTTCCGAGTCGAGGGGCCTGCATCAAAGGAGGAGGTTTAGCCTCATCAACAACGTCGCCGCCTGCACCAATGCCCTCGACAACGGTAACGACAATGGCTATGCCAACGGCAATGGGAACGGCAACGACGACCGAACTACAATCACATATAGCGAGGGGGCGCAATACCTGTAACAACCCGTGTTTTTATAACGTATAATAACCATAAATCAAGGCAGAATTAATTTTTAAAATAAGAATCAAGGGAAACGGGTTAAGCCATTGCATTCGTCTCGAAATTCTGCTTGGAAATGAGTCTGAGTTTTCGAAAATCGGAGTCCGTATGACCAAGTTATGACCATTCGAAGTTTTCAGAAATTTTCAAATTCAAAATTCGAATTTCAAACCTCCAAATGGACTAGGCGGGAAAAATCCCGCCCAGGACCAGGTCGACCTGGGGGTCAACTATGTAGTCGACCTACCCAAGGCCAGGTCGACCATAGTGTCGACCTGGGGGTCGACCTGGTGCCCGAGCCCATTTTTGAAGCCGGATTCATTCTGATGTATTTGGCCTCGTTCCTATCCACATTCGTTGAACTGACCCTATAAATACAGCCCCTAGCACCAGTCTCTCTACACTAAATTTCTTTCTGACCTTATGCTGCTCTGATTCTGGTTGAAAAGTTTGAGAGAGGGACTGCTTCTACTACGTTGAGACTGCGTTAAAGGGATTGCTGATTAGGGGACTTCTATTAGGACTTGACTAAGCAACAAACGACTCTCTTTTTCTAATTCTAGAACCACGATCTGTAAGCCCCAGTTATTTTCAGATTTAAACTGTAAATGTATTATGAATATGATGTAAAATTGAAATTGGGCCTATGGATGATGACTATTTACATTCATTCTTGTTCATCTTGGATCTTGACTCTTGAATATTGCTATGACATCGATTTGGGGCCTGTTCATGTTGTAAATCAAAAAGAGAAACCCCTCTTATTATCATGTTGAATCTGTTATTAGCCACATGTTTATGATTATCACCTTATGACAGTCTTACTTTGACTATACTATCATCTTATGACAATCGTTACTATGACTATACTATCATCTTATGACAATCGTTACTATGACTATACTATCACCTTATGACAGTCGTTACCATGACTATACTATCACCTTGTGACAACTGTTATTTTGACTAGCACCTTATCTTGCTAGATTTGTAATCTTTATGTTTGAGGCCAATATTTCATATGCCAGTAATGTTTTATTTCAAGTCATATCATGCTATGCTATTAATCACTCTTTCCACCTTATACCCATTTCTTTTTTTTATGTCACTCCCTAATTAGATTTATTTGTATCGATTCGAACCTTCGTGCGATGGGAATACGATTTGGGTAGATTAGGTAAAATATGGATTAGCTTTAAATTTGAACATGAACATTACTATGACTTGAACCTGAATATGGACATGAACTTGACACGATTTGATGTAAAACATAACTTGAAAACTCGATATGAATCTAAACATGAAAACTTGAACGTGGGCATGACAGTTAGATAAACTTGAAAATGGCCAACTCGAGGTTGGGTTGAGTTTGTAGTGTAAATCTGCCTGGAACCGCCCGACAAATCCAGTGGCTGCAAACAATAGGATCCAATGTGGGTAGTTGGTCATATTGCACGTAAAAACCCGAGGTTAGACTATGTTGTGGTGTAAATCTGCCCGGAACCGCCCGGCAAATCCAGTAACCACAATAGTTAGTCTAATGTGAGAGGTTGGCGTGCACTAATGAATTAATGTCACATGATAGGGTTAAGTCATGAACCACTTAAATATACTTAACCAACTTGACATGATGACTTGATAGGGTTAAGTCATGAACTGCTTGAACACACTTAACCAACTTGATACACGATCTGGATAGGGTTAAGTCACGAATTTGAATGACAACACTTAACCCATTAGAAACCCTAGTTACTCGGTCCTTTTCAGTAGTAACCCACTTAGATGTATCACGATACCCTGGGACTAGGCAGGGTGGGGCACGATTACTGGGTTGATTGTAAGCGACCAGAACGACGACTGAGTAGGTGCGCCATTGTAGGTTCAGGCGGGCTATGGTCGTGCACGTAGTCCGGAGTTGAAAAAGCAGGCATTGGGCACCCGTATATTTACACTGTGCGTGCTTGATTCGCGTCGGTGGTTGGCACCATAGGACTTGATACACCCTATGGTGGACCTAGCACAGGTAACTACATTTCTGGATAGGGCCGTATGACACAGACACATGACGAGCTAGGACTTGTAGGGGGCCGATCGATTAGTAGATCGTACCGTAGGACCCCGTAATGGGTCACTTCATGACACTGGGCTCAGGGATCATTTCATGGTTAATACTTGATATGGGTTAGAATACTAGTACAGTTGGTGTAGCGAACCTTGAACATGCGATGTCAGACTTGACTTATCTTGTTATCTTAATTATCCAACTAGTTCTGTTATCATCCTTATGTTTAATTCCAGTTTTCACATATCATGTTACCTTTACTAGTTTTCATACTGAAAGTCACTAGGGCTTACCAGTCTTTATGACTGACCCTTTTTCTTTCGCCCCTTTTTCTTTCGTTTCCCTCCCAGGTTCCCGGGGAGGAAACATTAGCTCTTAGTTTGGATTCAACTTGCTTTCTGACAGCTCATGTACGGTTTGGTCTTGGGCTATGCTATGGCTGCTTCTGCTATTTATGGGGAATAATTTACTTTTGTTTTAAAGTTTATGCTTCTTTACTATGAACTTGATGTAATGGAATAATTTGTATCTTGGATATATGAGCTTTTGGCTCTTTTCTTGGAAATAATAAAAAGTTAGTTTTTAATTTCTACCGCTGCTTTATTTATGTTTTGCCTTGTGATATCTCTGTGCATGTTTACCTAGATAATACTCCACCAAAACTAGTGCATTCCCTTTGTGAGTGACCCTAGCGGAGGTGGGGTGTTACAATTTGGTATCAGAGCAGAAGGTTACCAGGCTGGGCAAAAGTTTTTAGAAAAACTTCTAAAACTATTTCCAAAACCGTTTACAAAGAAGCATTTTTCAAGAAATGTTCTATGTTTAAAAAGGTTAATCCCCAAGAAGCCATTAGCACTTCCCTTTGTTTCCTCGTTTGAATCTTTTCTTTTCGTTTTTCAGCATGGCCGAACTTAAACTTCCTGAGGGAATACCCGTGCCTGGATGGTTCCGAAGGTACTTAGAAGCCAGGGCCAACGACGCGGGCACGGCAGACATCCCTCCTCCTCCTCCCCCAGTGGCCGCGGTTCCTCCTCCTCCTGGTACCGCCTTTGCCAAAATATGCAAAGACTTTAAAGCGATGGGCGGTAAGAACTTCGTTGGGACTGAAACCTTCGTTGAGGCATGAAACTGGCTAAAGGAAACAGAAGACTTGTTCATTATCTTTGATATGGAGGACCATAGGAAAGTTCAGTTGGCAGCATGGTTGTTGAAAGAGGAAGCTGCATTTTGGTGGGAAGTTAACAACGCTACCAGGCCAGTTGAGACTTGGGCAGACTTTAGAGAAAGATTTGGGCTCAAATTCCTATCGTCCGCAGAGGAGAACCTTCAAATGGAGAGGTTCCTAGCACTCAAGCAAGGGTATATGTCTGTGAGGGAGTACGTGAATAAGTTTAATCAGCTTGCTCGGTTCGGTTTGGATTTGGTCAACACAGCCCAGAAAAAGGCTGTACGCTTTGCTCGAGGATTGAACGAGCCACTTCACAGCTTGGCCCTAACTCATATACCCATAGGGGCGACCTTTGAAAGCTTGGTGGATATGGCTCTACTCCATGAGGAAGACAAGAATAGAAAGAAGGAGGTTAAGCCTAATGAGACTCAGAATAAGAAGGCTGACTTCAAGAAGGGGAACAATAATAATAAGAAGAATAACAAGAGCAACAACAAATCACGTGAGACGAGGAAGTGCAACTTCGGTGGTATTACTAGACATCTAGCAAAAGACTGTAGAAGGAAGAAGAGGAAGTTGGGTAAATGCTTTCATTGTGGAGATATTGGACACATCAGCAAGGATTTCCCTAAGAAGCAGGGGCAGGGGCAAGGGCAGACTCAGCGGGCAGGACCTTCTGGAGGGCTGTTGCATGCTCTCAACACCGCTCCAGCTCCTGACCGAGGTAGTAATATTTCCGTAGAAAGCCTTGTTTACATTTATGACTTTCCTGTTCGAACTTTATTTGACTCTGGCGCATCGGATACTTTTATTTCTTCTGATGTTGTTGAAAATCTGCACCTAAGTACTAGTCTGGTTGAGGATCCCGTTATAGTTTCAAATCCAATTGGGGGCTCCGCCCATTTATCTATGATGTGTGTGGATTTGAGGATCTCTATCTTAAGCGTAGAATTCACGTGTAATGCTTTTGTTCTTGGATTTATGGGATATGGTTTGATCCTAGGTATGGATTGGCTGTCCGATTATGGAGCCATTCTTGATTGTGAACGAAGGGTAGTGAGGCTCATGACTCGCTTTGGTAATACCCTTGAAATTTCTTGTAACCCGAAGGGTCCGGTCATGTTATGTTATCTTGAATCCCTTGACTCGTCCGACGATAATTTGCAATCTGTAAGAGTGGTCTGAGAATATCCAGATGTCTTTGATGAAGTGAGGGGATTACCTCCTAAACGCGAGATAGAGTTCCGAATTTATCTGGTTGATAATGCTAAGCCAGTTTCACTGCCCGTTAGGCACATGGCCCCGTGAGAAAGAAGAGAGCTCAGTAAACAAATCAACGAGCTGCTTGAGAAAAATTTCATAAGACGAAGCATTTCTGAATGGGGTGCTTCGGTAGTATTCGCTACTAAGGTGGATGGATCGCTTCGTCTGTGCGTAGATTATCTTGAGTTAAACAAGCTAACAAAGAAGAATAGGTACCCGCTACCAAGAATCGACGATTTTTTTGACCAGCTTGTGGGAGCATCTGTTTTCTCTCAACTCGATCTAGCCACAGGATTCCATCAGCTCAGAGTGGCTGAGGATAACATTGACAAAACTGCGTTTAGGACTCCGGATGGGTTCTTCGAATGGCTCGTTATGCCGTTTGGATTAACGAATGCACCCGCATACTTTGTAGATTTGATGAGCAGGGTGTTTCGGGAGTTCCTTAACAAGTTTGTGGTAGTTTTCGTGGATGATATTTTGATCTTCTCAAAAGATGAAGAAGAGCATGCTAGACATCTCAAGGAAGTCATGGAAACGCTTAGAGTACACCAGTTAAAGGCTAAGTTATCCAAATGCCATTTTTGGAGGAAAGAAGTCTGGTTCCTCGGACATGTAGTTTCTAAGCAAGGCATGGCCGTGGACCCCACAAAGGTAGTTGCGGTACAGGACTGGAAAATTCCTAAGAATGCAACGGAGGTGAGGAGCTTTCTCGGTTTGGTGGGCTACTACAGGAAGTTCATTAAGGACTTCGCTAAGATTTCAGCCCCTTTTACTAAATTAACAAAGAAGAACCTACCTTTTACATGGGACATAGAATGTGACGCTGCTTTTCAGATACTTAAGAGAGCCCTCACCATAGCTCCAGTCTTAGCATTACCCGATGGAGGTAAGATGTATACCGTGTACACAGATGCGTGCGGCACGGGGTTAGGTGCTGTCCTAATGCAGGAAGGAAGAGTAATATGCTACGGGGGCAGACAACTTAAAGTTCATGAGAAAAACTATCCCACGCATGACATGGGGTTGGCCGCGATTGTTTTTGCACTTAAAGCTTGGCTCCATTATCTTGTAGGGGAGAGGTTCGAGCTGTATACAGATCACAAATCGCTTAAGTACCTCTTCTCATATAAAGACTTGAATCTAAGACAACAGCGGTGGATGGAGTTCTTGGCATCATATGACTTCGATATAGCTTATACCCCTGGCAAGGGTTTTGTGGTGGCAGACGCGCTAAGTAGAAAAAGGCTGACTTTGAGCCCCTTGTTTGTTGAAATGAAAAGCCTTGAGTTTATAGCAACCTTTGATTTTACACCTGTTGTTGAGTCATTGACTGCTACGCTTGCATCTCTTAAGCTAAGACCTACACTTCTAGATCAAGTAGGGACTTCACGGAAGGAAGACCCGCAGATAGTTGAAATTATGGACAAGCTGATTAAGGGTGAGACGTCGAGTCACCTCAGTAGGTATGCCATAGATGACAAGGGATGGCTAAGGCGCGATGGAAGGCTATGTGTCCCACAAGTGCGAGACTTAGTAAGGAGCGTTCTTGAAGAGGCGCATCACTCGAAGATGACTATACATCCCAGAGGGGATAAGATGTACAGGGATATGAAACGCATTTTCTTTTGGGCCGGAATGAAAAAGGACGTGGCAGAATTCGTCTCGAGGTGCATGGTGTGCCAACAAGTAAAGGCCGAGTCGAAGAAGCCCGGTGGACTATTACACCCTTTGGAAGTTACGCAATGGAAATGGGAGAGTATCTCGATGGATTTCGTGGATGAACTTCCTAGGTCTAGGAAGGGAAATACTAGCATATGGGTCATAGTTGATAGACTCACGAAAAGCGCTCACTTCATTCCGGTGAAGAGCAAGAGGACCGCATCAGGGCTAGCGTCTATTTACCTTCGAGAAATAGTACGATTGCATGGAGTTCCTTCTAGTATAGTTAGTGATCGTGACCCGATTTTCACTAGCCAGTTTTGGAGTAGTCTGCAAGAAGCAATGGGAACATGACTGAACTTAAGCATGGCCTATCACCCACAGATAGATGGACAAACCGAAAGGGTAAATAGGGTACTAGAAGATTTTCTGAGGCTATGCATTCTTGACTTTGGTGGTACTTGGGAAACCATCTTCCTCTCGTGGAGTTTGCGTATAATAATAGTTACCAAGCTAGCATCGGAATGGCACCGTTCGAAGCCCTATATGGAAGACCGTGCAAGTCGCCAACTTGTTGGTGGGAGACGACATACAGACTTATACTTGGGACCGACATGATAAGGGACACTTCTGAGAAGATTGAGTTGATACGAAGACGGATGAAAACGGCCCAAGATAGACAGAAATCTTATGCGGACCAGAGAAGGACAGACTTAGAATTCGAAGTCGGAGATATGGTCTTTATAAAGGTTTCTCCGTTACGCAATGTAGTTCATTTTAGAGCAGTTGGAAAGCTAGCACCAAGATTTGTAGGACCGTTCCCCATCATTGAGAGGATTGGACGGATGGCCTACAAGGTAGACTTACACGAGAAGTTGTCTGGAGTACACAATGTCTTTCACGTCTCGCATCTCCGGAAGTGTTTGCATGAGTCAGCCGAAGTGGTTGAGCCAAACATCCTTGAAGATGTGGAAGTGGAGAAAGAAGCAACATTGAGGCGAGTTCCGATTCATATCTTAGGAACGGAGATTAAGAAGCTAAGGAATCGAGAAGTCAAGCTAGTGAAAGTGCAGTGGAGTGAAGCCCAAGAGGATGCAACTTGGGAAATCGAAGAAAAAATACGTGCGCTTTACCCATTTCTTTTTGAGGGTACATTCTCGATCTCTTTTTCCTTGAAAACCTTTTTGTATCATGCTTCTAATATCTATGTTTGTCTTGTTATCTTATCGATCTTATCTTGAGAACCTTAGGTAGAACCGTATGGATGTAAACATGTGATTGAAACATGTTATGGTTGATGTTTGCAAATGGTTGCAGGTGGTTGCAAGTGGTTGCTAGTGGATGCATGACACACATTAGGCACTAGATCGGCTCAGGCACATTTTCATGTTGCATATGCATGAGTGCTAATACTTGTACATGGATGGAACTTGTTATGCTATCACTTGGATGTTGCATATGGATGAGTGATTGTGCACTCATGTAGAGATTATGAACCATGTTAGGAATTTGCATACATGTTGGATTCATGACACTAACATATTTTGCATTAAGGAGGTTTACTGAATCAGTAACCACCTGATCTTTTGCATTAGATAAGTACATATACACACACTTTCTGCATATGTTCATACAGCACTAGAAATCTTTTAAGGACAATGGTTGCCTGTGGATGATGCTTTGAGTAGATGGATGATTTGATGGTAGGACACATCCTCCCTAACTTAGAGATTTTGGGGACGAAATCCTTTAAGGGGGGAGAATGTAACAACTCGTGTTTTTATAACGTGTAATAACCATAAATCAAGGCAGAATTAATTTTTAAAATAAGAATCAAGGGAAACGGGTTATGCCATTACGTTCTTCTCGAAATTCTGCTTGGAAACGAGTCCTAGTTTTTGAAAATCGGAGTCCATATGACCAAGTTATGACCATTCGAAGTTTTCAGAAATTTTCAAATTCAAAACAGACTCAATTCGAATTCAAAATTCGAATTTCAAACTTCCAAATGAACTGGGCGGGAAAAATCCCACCCAAGACCAGGTCGACCTGGGGGTCGACTATGTAGTCGACCTACCCAGGGCCAGGTCGACCATAGTGTCGACCTGGGGGTCGACCTGGTGCCCGAGCCCATTTTTGAAGCCGGATTCAGTCTGATGTATTTGGCCTCGTTCCTGTCCACATTCGTTGAACTGACCCTATAAATACAGCCCCTAGCACCAGTCTCTTTACACCAAATTTCTTTCTGACCTTATGCTGCTCTGATTCTGGTTGAAAAGTTTGAGAGAGGGACTGCTTCTACTACGTTGAGACTGCGTTAAAGGAATTGCTAATTAGGGGACTTCTATTAGGACTTGACTAAGCAACAAACGACTCTCTTTTTCTAATTCTCGAACCACGATATGTAAGCCCCGGTTATTTTCAGATTTAAACTGTAAATGTATTATGACTATGATGTAAAATTGAAATTGGGCCTATGTATGATGACTGTTTACATTCATTCTTGTTCATCTTGGATCTTGACTCTTGAATATTGCTATGACATCGATTTGGGGCCTATTCATGTTGTAAATCAAAAAGAGAAACCCCTCTTATTATCATGTTGAATCTGTTATTAGCCACATGTTTATGATTATCACCTTATGACAGTCGTACTGTGACTATACTATCATCTTATGACAATCGTTACTATGACTATACTATCACCTTATGACAGTCGTTACCATGACTATACTATCACCTTGTGACAACTGTTATTTTGACTAGCACCTTATCTTGCTAGATTTGGAATCTTTATGTTTGAGGCCAATATTTCATATGCTAGTAATGTTTTATTTCAAGTCATATCATGTTATGCTAGTAATCACTCTTGCCACCTTACACCCATTTCTTTTTTTTATGTCACTCCCTAATTAGATTTATTTGTATCGATTCGAACCTTCGTGCGATGGGAATACGATTTGGGTAGATTAGGTAAAATATGGATTAGCTTTAAATTTGAACATGAACATTACTATGACTTGAACCTGAATATGGACATGAACTTGACACGATTTGATGTAAAACATAACTTGAAAACTCGACATGAATCTAAACATGAAAACTTGAACATGGGCATGACAGTTAGATAAACTTGAAAATGGCCAACTCGAGGTTGGGTTGAGTTTGTAGTGTAAATCTGCCCGGAACCGCCCGACAAATCCAGTGGCTGCAAACAATAGGATCCAATGTGGGTAGTTGGTCATATTGCACGTAAAAACCCGAGGTTAGACAATGTTGTGGTGTAAATCTTCCTGGAACCGCCCGGCAAATCCAGTAACCACAACAGTTAGTCTAATGTGAGAGGTTGGCGTGCACTAATGAATTAATGCCACATGATAGGGTTAAGTCATGAACCACTTGAATATACTTAACCAACTTGACACGATGACTTGATAGGGTTAAGTCATGAACTTCTTGAACACACTTAACCAACTTGATACACGATCTGGATAGGGTTAAGTCACAAATTTAAATGACAACACTTAACCCATTAGAAACCCAAGTTACGCGGTCCTTTTCAGCAGTAACCCACTTAGATGTATCACGATACCCTGGGACTAGGCAGGGTGGGGCACGATTACTGGGCTGACTGTAAGCGACCAGAACGACGGCTGAGTAGGTGCGCCATTGTAGGTTCAGGCGGGCTATGGTCGTGCACGTAGTCCGGAGTTGAAAAAGCAGGCATTGGGCACCCATAGATTTACACTGTGCGTGCTTGATTCGTGTCAGTGGTTGGCACCATAGGACTTGATACACCCTATGGTGGACCTAGCACAGGTAACTACATTTCTGGATATGGCTGTATGACACAGACACATGGCGAGCTATGGCTTGTAGGGGGCCGATCGATTAGTAGATCGTACCGTAGGACCCCGTAATGGGTCGCTTCATGACACTGGGCTAAGGGATCATTTCATGGTTAATACTTGATATGGGTTAGAATACTAGTACAGTTGGTGCAGCGAACCTTGAACATGCGATGTCAGACTTGACTTATCTCATTATCTTAATTATCCAACTAGTTCTGTTATCATCCTTATGTTTAATTCCAGTTTCCACATATCATGTTCCCTTTACTAGTTTTCATACTGAAAGTCACTAGGGCTTACCAGTCTTTATGACTGACCCTTTTTCTTTCGCCCCTTTTTCTTTCGTTTCCCCCAGGTTCCCAGGGAGGAAACACTAGCTCTTAGCTTGGATTCAACTTGCTTTCTGACAGCTCATGTACGGTTTGGTCTTGGGCTATGCTATGGCTGCTTCTGCTATTTATGGGGAATAATTTACTTTTGTTTTAAAGTTTATGCTTCTTTACTATGAACTTGATGTAATGGAATAATTTGTATCTTGGATATATGTTCTTTTGGCTCTTTTCTTGGAAATTAATAAAAAGTTGGTTTTTAATTTCTACCGCTGCTTTATTTATGTTCTGCCTTGTGATATCTCTGTGCATGTTTACCTAGATAATACTCCACCAAAACTAGTGCATTCCCTTTGTGAGTGACCCTAGCGGAGGTGGGGTGTTACAATACCGGGACCGCTCTCGCTTGATCATCAATAACGAACCGGGTCTGACCGACCAACCCCTTCCTCGACAAAACCCAACAGTCGTCCATCGAGACGATGGACCCACCATTCCAACGGCGTGCCTACTACATAAGCAAACAATTGACTGGGGCAGAGAAGAATTACCCGAATCTGGAAAAGCTGGCATTCTGCTTGCTAATTCATCTCGGAAACTTCGACCATACTTCCAGTCTCATCCTATAAAGGTGTTCACCGACCAGCCATTACGACCGGTCCTACAACGACCCGAAGCATCTGGACGGCTAGTAAAGTGGAGTATGGAACTAAGCCAGTTTGAGATAACCTTTATCTGGGCCATCCTCGGACAAGCCGTCGCAGACTTCATCATAGAATTCACTGCTCCCAAGGAGACCCCTGCAGAGAACGGTGAAACTCCTCACACTCAATGGAAATTGTTCGTGGACGGCTCCTGCAACAACAAATGCTCCAGGGCTGGAGTCATACTCATCACTCCTGAAGAACGCCCGATGTACTATGCACTAAAAGTTAATTTCCCTGCTACTAACAACGATGAAAAGTATCGAACCTCTAAAAATGGAACAGTGTTGTCGACCACTATAGAGCCACTAGGGACTCAAATCATATCCGAGGAACCTCGCTTTCCAACAAATAATAAGGGACTTCCACATAAGTAAACAATATGGGCTCCATACCATGACGTTACTTGTAGCTAGAACTAATATATGTCCATTTCCATGCAGTCACTATCGTGTTTTTGGTTCATACCGGGGTGTGAGGCTCGCAAAGTAACGCTATACACAAAGCTATGCCTAAATAAGTCGTGCTTTGATCATCAACCAGAAGGCTCTGCTTTTCAGCAAAAGCCTTGATCATTTGCATATTAGCATGCCACATTGTCAGTTCATACCATACCATTGATTTTTGCCAATATATAACTTCTGAGCTCATACGTCTCAGAGAAGGGTGTTAAGAAAGAGAATGAATTCTCCGCTACCAAACAGATATATATTTAGCAAAGATCAACAAATGCAACATAAATGAATACAGCGTCAGACATATCATCCATTACAAGTCCGTTCTGGGTCTGAACGAAACCGGAGGCACCTTATTCCTCGTCCCATACGTCCAATACAGGAGAGAGGTCCTCACATATCCGTCGATCTTCAAGTACGTTTGGACGATCACCACTTATTACCTTGTCTTGAGTGTACGACCCAATCAAGACATTAGTAATCACCCAAACGATGTGAAGATCTCCGGTCTTCAACCACCGTCTTCATCTTCGACTCTTGGTCGTCGTATTAATTATTCATAATGGGTTAAACCCGGTCTTTCCGAATAATTCACGTATTTTATAATCAAGTGCTATAAAATCACATCATACGCCTCATTCCGATTCAGAATTTTCCTTTAATAAAATATTCACATTATTAGGGAAAGGTTCCCATTAATTTTATCAAAGATAAATTCTTCTAATTAATTATTTAATCTTCCTCAAATTAACAACACACATTAAAAGACCAATTTGGTTTTAATCTCCAAAAAACATTACTTAATGATTTTTCAAATTTAAGAAATTAATCTTATCTTTAACTGGGTTAAAGAACCAATGTCATTAAAAACACAGTTCACGACAAACCCAAAATCATCTTCCATTAAATATGGAATCTTCACAGAAATCAGATCAATATATAATCGATATAAATTTCTGTATCAGACTAATAATATAAATGGAGTAACGACAAGGCCTTTTAAATTCAATATATAGCAACAGTCTTCATTCACAGAAGCTCATCTCGATTATTACCAAAACGAATTCCATTCAATTCCGATTTAATATATTAAATTGGAAAACTTTACTTTGGAAAATTTACATTTAAATCTTAATAAAAGATTTATAAATTCCAAATTATATTTTCACTGTTCATCGTATTAAAGAACGAATGTCTTTAAAAATGCAGTTCATAATAAACCCAATTCACCTTTCATTTTATTCCAATTACCAAATATAATTGGAAACTCTAATAATCTTAATTAAAAGATTTATTCTTTTCATGCGGGGTTTAAGAACAGTGTTATTGAAGACATCATTCACGACAAATCCAAAATCCAATTTATTTTATTTAATTCCAAATATATATTAATTAATTGGAAAACTCCATTAAATCTTAATTAAAGATTTATTAATAACTAGTTCATTTCGATAAAAATATATTTTTATCTTTTCAAATATGGAATATTTCATCCAAAATCTTTTCAAGCCATTTATTATAATTTTACATAATTTTTCCATATTTTTAATAATTTTGTTATTGCATGTGCAGTCGGTTTTCAATAACGGCCACCGAACTACATCCATAACGACCTTTTTCAAATTTGATTTGAACATAATTCCAAATCCAGCCATTAGATTTCAAACTTCTTATATTCATTGGAAATCTCTTTTCGATACGAGCCCAACAGTTCTGGTTTTAGGAGAATCCAACTGTCGGGTCTCCCGTTACGCCGATTTGAAGTTAATGGTCGAAATTCACGAACGGTCGCTGCACGGTGCGTTCTATTCAGTCCATTAAATATGTAATATATATATATATATATATATATATATATATATATATTTCATAGATTTCCATTTAAAAAGTATTTTATAAAATATTTATAATTTCATTTTAAAACGATTCCAACTTCACTTTCAATTTTAAATAAAAATTTAATACTCTATATCTTTATCATATTAAAATGATAATTTTTTTCAAAATATTATATTTTGAAATCACTTCCTTTTCTATATTCATAATAAAATGAAATAAATCAATCGATAAACCCGTTCGGGTAAAAATGGCATTTGCTACTTAACTCGGCTTCATATTTTTGTATCCATCTAAAAACGGACATCAAAATCATGATTTTATTCTTCACTGAATATTATTTTAAAATATCCATTATTATAAAATAATCTTTATTTTAAAAGATACTTTATTACAAAATGTCCTTTATTATAAAACATTCTTTATTATATTACATTCTTTATTATATAACATTCTTTATTATATAACATTCTTTATTACATAACTAAACATGTTAAGTATAACATTTATAATGACAAATCCTATTTTGAGAAGTATTTTTTTTTATTTAAATAAACATGTCAAGTGTAACATTTCTAATGACAAATCCTATTTTGACAAGTAATTCTTTTTATTTAAATGAACATGTCAAAAATGATGCTTTTAACTAACAAATACATTTTAACATGCATTTCTATTTATTCTATTTAACATATAAAATGTCCTTTTAAAATGGAAAAACATGTTTAACATGAATTTCTATTTATTCTATTTAACATTTAAAATGTCCCTTCAAAATGGCAAAACATGTTTAACATGAATGTATATTTATTCTATTTAACATTTAAAATGTCCTTTTAAAATGGAAAAAACATGTTTAACATGATAAAATGTCCTTTTAAAATGGCAAAAACATGTTTGACATGAATTTCAATTTATTCTATTTAACATTTAAAATGCCCCTTTAAAATGGCAAAACATGTCTAACATGAGTTTCTATTTATTCCATTTAACATTTAAACTTTTAAAATGGCAAAAACATGTTTAACATGAATTTCTATTTATCATATAAAATGTCCATTAAAAATGTTCTTTATCATTAAAAATGTTCTTTATCATTAAAAATGTTCTTTATCATTAAAAGTGTTCTTTTATCATAAAATGATCTTTTGTCCTAAAATGTTATTTTATTCTAAAATGATCTTTTATTCTAAAATGTTATTTTATTCAAAAATGATATTTCATTCTAAAATGATATTTTATTCTAAAATGATATTTTATTCTAAAATGATATTTTATTCAACCTTATTTATTATAAAACATTATTTATTTCTGAATCGGAATGCGACTCAATCAATTACCATATAATTTCAATTATATGGATTTCATACATCGTAGGTATGCAACAATAATGATAAATAATCATCAAACCGTCCATTCACATCCAAAGTGAAATTTACAACTGTGTGAGCATTAAAATAACTAAATAACGCTCATCACAGACTGACAATCCATCGATTGACATACAATTAAATATTGGGACTAGTGTATGCCAAATATCATCCCAATACCCGTGCGGGGTTTTCAAACAACAACAGTTTATTTAAACAAATTATTATTTAATAAATTTAGCCAAATTTCACTGTTCAAATTATAAATGAGTATTTATAATTTAATTTCACTATCATATTAATATTAACATTATTTTTAATATGTTAAACATTTCACATCACAACCAACATACAATACAGTCAATTTAAATCGTCCATGGTTTGTGGATGAGGAAGCTGATCTAACAGGTACCATGTACAATTTATACTGATAAAAAGCTACACTAGCAATTTAATATATATTTTCAGTTATGAAAATAAATAAATGACTATGCAAAATTTTTAGTGAGGAGTTCTCACCTTTGGTTTCCACTCCGTCATTCTTTAGCGGACGATAGTTTGAATTCCGTTTTGCTTCCAGTCAGTTCCATCGAAATCTGTTTCATGCGGTCTATATACTAAAAATCATATTTTTATAACGCTATATATATATATATTAAAAATCATATTTTTAAACTGTTCCATATATATATATATATATAAATCACATTTTATTTCAATGCGATGTATATGAAAATCATATTCTTATTTCAAAGCGATGTATATGAAAATCATATTTTTATTTCAAAGCTATTTAAATAAAAATCACATTTTTATTTGATGTTATTTATATTTAAAACAATGCCATTTCATTTCAAAACCATGCTATTTTATTTTATTTAAAATCATATTTTTTATTTAAAACTATGTCATGATAAAAATCACATTCCTTTTTCAGTTATTTATAATTAAAACCATGTTATTTTATTTTTTTATAAACAATGCTATGTTTTCCTTTTAAAAACAATGTTATATTTCCTTTTAAAAACAATTTATGTTTCTTTTAAAAACAATGATATGTTTTCTTTTAAAAACAATGATATGTTTTCTTTTGAAAACAATGTTATTTTTCCCTTTAAAAACGATGATATTTTATATTAAAAATCATGCTATATATATTTTTAAAAGTAATGCTAATTTAATGATTACAAACAATGCTAATTTTATGATCAACAATGCAAATTATATGATTAAAACAATGTATATTTATATGATTAAAACAATGTATATATTATATTCTAAACAATGTATATTTTATTTTCAAAACATTGTATATTTTATTTTCTAAACAATGTTCTTCTTATTCTATAAAACAATGTTCTTTTTATTTTTATAAAACAATGTTCTTTTTATTTTAGAAAACAATGTTCTTTTTATTTTATAAAACAATGTTATTTTATTTATAAACAATTATATTTTTATTTATAAAATCAATGCTCTTTATATTTTTAGAACAATATGTATATATATATATTTTTAAAAACAATGTACATATATTATTAAAAATCATGCTTATATATATTATTAAAAATCATGCTTTTAATTTAAAAATATTTCATAATAAGAATCTCATTTTAATCACAATGTTATTTATGTAAACATTATATGATTAAAACAATTATATATATATATGTAAGAGTTCTATTTTACTTTTAAAACCATTGCTAATTTTATTTCTAAAAACATTGTTAATTTTATTTCTAAAAGCATTTCTTTTACAAATTTGTATATAATTTAAACATTATTAAATAATTAAATCAATTCATTAGCCCTTAATTAAGTTGCTAATTACCATCCAAAGATCGGGGCCACACATATTTTTTTCATCTTCTTCATTATTGCCAGTTCACGAAAACCCAAAGCTCCATTCCTTCCTGCCCGTCGCTCCTCCACCTTGGTCAACCGGAACTCCATCGGAGCCCCCCCTCCATCCATCTACGTGCCACCTTCCTCCCCTCTGAACCGTACTCAGATCGACGTCCTCCCAAGCCCCCAAATCTAGTTCGATTGTCGCACCTTTGAACCCCAATTCCACCTAGATCGTTGAACAGATTTTGATCTCAACCATTGGTCTCCTGAATCTCGGTGAGGTCTTTGATTTAGTCTTCGGAAGGTTTGAATTTTGTTGCATGGATTAATAGATTTTGGGGAATTATTTTTGAAGTATATCATCCATTGAAAAGGTAGAGTAGCGGCTGATGTATAATGAATTAGGGTTTCTTAGGTTTGACCGTATTTCTAAAGGTATTTATATTATTATTATTATTATTAACTAATTTGAAAAAAGCTCGTTTAATCTCTGAATTCCAAATCAAACCCAACAACTATCGTTTCTAGCTAATTACCCCTATTCCGGATACCATGGGATATGTTTCGTAACCCAATTCGACTGTTTCGATAGGTTTTTCTTTAAATTAAAATTTAAATCAATTTATATTACATTTGAAAGTACAATTTAATTTACCGGGGCCGCATACCGACTCCAAAAATTCCCGAAAAATAAATCTGGCAATGTTTTGATGATACAGTCCTAACAAAATTAATTTCATCGAATTTAGAGACCGTTTGAAAAATGGCCATTTCTTGGTCGATCCAAATTGACTAAAATTGACAAAACACGTTTTCTATTGCCACGCTCACATATTTATTCCAAAAATTATAAAAAATGGAATATAGCAATAATTTGACATTCTGGATCCAATCAAACTGGTTTCGTTGAAAATGGAGGTCATTTGAAAAAATTTTGTTTATTATATATATATATATATATATAAATTCCATAGCGACTATTCTGAATATTTAACTGGCCATAACTTTTTATTCCCGCTATGAAATCTGGATTTTTCACATTCGTTGGAAAGATAGTTTTAAACAGATTCAAATATTTTTGGTTTTACTGAAATCCGATTTATTTTGAATCTTGTACGTTCATTTGAAATTTGAAATCGAATTTTCAAACTGCCACGCCATTTCAGGCTCGTTATATAATTTAAATAAATTATTCGTTCTAACTTCAATTTAAATAGTAGTTATTATTTCAAATAAATTATTTTAAATATTAAAAATCCATTATAATTGCTAAAATAAAAAAATTAAATTGGTTCTGAGTTTCCGGGTTGTTACACCTTCAACACGGGACCCTCCCAGGACGCTATAGGGAAAGACTAGTGCTCACCCGTCAATCAGCTCGCTACCCTCTCATGGATGGGTTCTCTACCGTAGAGGCTTCTCTATCCCATTGCTCAGATGCGTAGCCCATGACGATGCCACTCGAGTGCTCACTAATGTACATGTGGGTGAGTGCTGTGGCCATACTGGAGGACAAACCCTGGCCAGGAAAATACTCAGGCATGGCTATTATTGGCTCACGCTCGATCAAGATGCCATCGACTACGCTCGCAAGCGTGACAAGTGCCAGCGCTTCTTAAAGATCCCAAAGGCACCGCCTACAGAGTTGACACAAATGATCAGCCCATGGCTAATCGCCATGTGAGGGATTGACGTCATTGGAACTCTTCCAATGGCCAGAGGTGGGGAACAATATGTTGTCGTCGCAGTTGATTATTTTACCAAATGGGCTGAGGCTAAAGCTCTTGCCACAATAACTACCAAGAAGATGATCAACTTCATTGTACACAACATCATTACTCGTATGGGGTCCCTCAAGCTATCATTTCCGACAACGACACTCAGTTCGAAAGCGCCGAGTTCAAAGCTTTCTGTCAGCATCACGACATCGAAAAAAGATTTTCGGCGGTGGTTCATCCCCAAGCCAATGGGCAAGTTGAGGCGGTTAACAAGGTCATTAAATCCATTATCAAGAAACGTCTGGAAAAGACTAGGGGCATGTGGGAAGACGAACTTCCTCCAGCCCTATGAGCCTATCGAACCACCCACAAAACATCAAGTGGACACACTCCTTTCACCCTTGCCTACGGGTCTGAAGCCGTCATTCCCATTGAGCCCAAGTTTCCATCTCATTGAGTCACTTATTTCGACCCGAAGACAAACCAAGATTTACTTCTAGGATCACTCGACTTGCTAGAAGAGAGAAGGAACGAAGCTGACCTCAGAGCCACCGTCCAACGACAACTAGTCGCCCGACAATTCAATTCCAAGGTCCACCGTAAGGACCTCAACATCGACGACCTCGTCTTGAAACAGGTCTTTCCTCCACCAACCGGCCTCGCCCCTCATTGGGAAGGCCCGTACTCTATACAACGTAAGCTCAGCAATGGATCTTTCAAACTTGCAACCGTGGATGGATCTGAACTCCCAAGGGCATGGAACAACGAACATCTCCACCGTTACTTTACATAACTTAGTTAACAATTGTTTCTGCTTTCCAACGATGTTTTGTTTTCTAGCAATTCATGGCATTGTAAAGGTTATTACGACCAAAGTTATTAGTAGAAATGATGCTCAGCGTTCTATCTCCTTTTTGTTTATTCCGTGCATGACATGTTTGATTAGTCCTAGCAACCAGCTGGCATATAATCCATCGATTGCCATATCAGCTCCCAAGCATGGGAGTTGGTGTTTCCACATCGAGTCCAAACATCACTAGCTATGACCGACACCCCTACCACGGGAGCTGACAACGCTACTCGAGTAGCTGGCCTGTGGCGCGATCGAGTACAAGTAAACATGAACTCAAACCTTGGCCCCACGTCGAGACCGAGGATAAATCATTCCGCGCCTAAGTCCCAAGCTACTTGGGGCCGCCCAATGGCCGGTTAGGAGTAACGTAAATTTCTCCTCTAGCTACGGGTACTGGTCCAATCTTGGAGCAGCACCAAGACTAACCTAAAATCGTTTCTTCCCCAAAGCTCTCAAGTCTAAGGGGTAGCCCATAGCCATGATCGGACCCTATGGGCTGATGATCTGAGCTTCTCCTCTTAGACGAATAAACGACGTCTGTGGCTCACCTCAACTTAACGAACAATGGGAGAGCCACACACCGGACAGATCGCATAACGTGACGTCATACGCCTTCACTACACTTGGGATTAACGTCGGGCAACCTAAAAACAGTAGGCACTCAGCCTGGCTTCACAAACTACGGGTTTCCTGAGTTGAGGGAAACTCATTAGAAGCCTACGCTTAATCATGCCCCTCTGGAATAATCGACCCAGAGTGCGGCCCCCAATCGCTTTTTTTGTTAAGTGTAACGATAAGTATGCTTATGCAAGTATGGGGCGCCAGAAAACATAAGAAGAACATCCGAACACTCGATACAAATCGAAATCTTTACTAATTCATATTCAATTTCCACACACACATTTAAAAAACTACATGTCTAACATTTTTATTTTTTAATGACAGGGTGTAAACCACACCATGTCTTGAAAAACCAAAAGCGAGGGTCGTACTCGTGTAAACTATCGGCCTACACTACCAAAATGAACGACAACTTCTACTTAAATTGCAAACACTAACCGTGTCTTTTCTTTTTGTCCTTGTGTTTCTTCGTTGCGGATTCGGCACTTGATGGTTCATCCTTCGCGCTGGGCCTTTTCTTACCAAACCTGCCCCTTCCATCTCGGCCCTTCTGAAAATTGGTCGATTCATGAGAAGCCAAGAGACGCTTCTCGTTCGCACCCTCACTGCTAGAGATCTCGGTGATATCAACAAGGGCGGTATGCGGCGTAGGCATAGGGGAACTTACGACAGCAAGGCCTACTATAGCGTCACTCTTCTCCGGTACCTCCTTGCCCTCTCGCTCAGCCCTTTCCTTGGTCTCTCTGGCGGCCCGTCGCTCAGCAAGCTTCTGGGACTTATGCGGTGTGACAACACCAACCTTGGCTTTCTCAAGGGACTCGGTAGCCCTCCGCTGGGCTTCCTCATCCTCCCTTTTCTTCCGGGCCTCATTAGCAACCTCTTCTTCTCTACTTCCTCATTGGCCCTCCTCTGTGCGATCGTTTCAGCGGCCCTCACCTCAGCATCCCGTTTGGTCTTAATTAGGACCTTCATGCTTGGCAGCCTTGTCCTGCCTCCGCTTCTCCTCCACTTCCTCGCTTTTAGCCACCATCTTGGCTTGTTGAGCCTCTATCATAGCCACCATCGAGGGCACATCGGCTTCAACCAGACCTCTGGTATAAGAACTCTGCCCGTCAACCACCTCTCCTTCCTCCATAAGGCTCTCAAACATGCTAGGAGTTAACCTTACATCCGAGTAGGTGTCCAGCTGATAGCCGCCTTCTCCAAATTGCACTGTCGCAGGTCCTGGCCTAGGTTCAGTTGTTTGTGGGACCACGGGGCAGGGCCCGACGCCATGGCCAGTCTAGGAAGGGCTGTATAGTGAAAACACAATCTTCCAGTCCGTAAATTCGGTAATTACGTCATCCTCGGGGATGCATGGCAAAAGAAATTTACCTCCAGGCAGGGATGGTTTAGAAATGACAAGAGAGGTACTTGTGGCGGCAGGTAAGGTGAATCCCGTCTCTCCTATCCCCGGGTGCTCAGGTTCATACTCAGTCGAAACCCGAATTGATGCTGCGGGTTCACTCACCATAACCGAGTCAGGGGCCAGTGGCCGATAGGAGCTCGCTTCTGCAAATGTCTCCGCTACCACAACACTCTCAGTCATGGAAGCTTTCCCTTTCTTGGCAGTGAACCTCTCCATCTCTCTCTCTCTCTCTCAGCATCCTCAAGCAACAACCTCTTACCCTCCTCCAGCTTCTCGCACTCTTCAGCGGTCAAGAGATCAATCATTAGCTGTCGTTTGTCCAAGGACCTGACATCCACTTTGCGCAAATAGACCTCATACAGAACTAACCTCTCCTAAGTCCGAGCTTGTTCCCGGGGATAATCGTCAAGCCACGGGAGTCTATGGAATCTTAGAACCTTAACATTCATGTTTTAGATATCTTCCTCCACCCGGAACTCTGTATCCTCCAGCTGCTCTCTCAGTTGTTCCACCTCTCTCAGATGTGTCGCTCTCAACCCATCCATTGTGCCCGACACATCCCGATTACTGGCCTCCGTGTCCTCCTTGGCCTTTTTCATCTCCTCAAGCTGTCTCTTTAGGCTATCATTCTCCGCTCAAGTTGCTATCCTATTCCCCTACTTGTGCATTACTCTGAAAACCTGGAGGCCCTAGAAAACCAGGTGGTCCTGCATTTGTATCCTTCTAATACCCTGCATAGCCCATTCCAGCAAAGCCTTGACTTGACCCTGGCATCATTGCTTGCTGCATATCAGTGTTGGGAACTACATTCTAGGCCCCACCGACTCCACCTAAAGCTTTTGAGGTAGTTGATTTCGTTCACCAGAATAGAGAGTAATTGTTGGACGTTTACGGTTAAGGAATAAAAGAGGATTTTGCAGAAAACGATACGTACAATAATTTTAACAAAAACTCATTTTACCATCGCTTCGTTGCAGATAGAAACCATCCAACAAAAATAGAGTGGTTGGATGTCGTGTCATAACAATACTGTAACAACCCGAATTTTTAATAACATGTTAAAACAAGAAATCAGGGCAGAATTAAACGATAAGTTAAGAATCAATGGGAACGGGTTACGCCATTGCGTTCGTCTCGAAATTCTACTTGAAAACGAGTCCAAAATTTCGTAAATCGGAGTCCGTATGACCAAGATATGGCCCATATAAGATTTCAGAAAATTCAAAATTCAGCCCGAAATTCAAAATCAGCTCCAAACAGATTGGGCGGGAAAATTTCCCGCCCAACCCCAGGTCGACTAGGGAGTCGACTGGGGAGTCGACCGTCCCCAGCCCAGGTCGACTGCCCAGTCGACTTGGGGGTCGACCTCCCTGGTCGGCCATATTTCCCTGGTGCACCTGTTTGCTCCTTTGGGTCTGTTCAGTTGGCCTGTGACGGGATTTGATGGTTCAGATCTAAATTAGGGTTAATCCTATGGCCTAAACTTGTCTCTACACCTATAAAAACACCCTAATACCTAGCCTAAACCACCACAAATCATCCTAACAACTAAATTCTGCCAAAATGCTCCCTAATCATGGCCTCCATCTTCATCTTGAGAGCTTCTAAGGCAAAAAGGAGCAATCTTTCTTCATCAAATCAAAGGAGCTACTTATTTCTCAAGGCTTCTAGTGTTGCTACATCATTCCTAGAGCTTCTACAACGTCTCTATCTTGTTCTACTTTGTTCTAGTTCTCATAGACACGATTTGTAAGCCCCACTCTACTCTTAGATTTAAACTACGAAATTAATATGAACATATAGCAAGTTGAAATGGGATTTTTGGTGTAATACTTGTCTTGGGGCTATATTTGTATGCATAGATCCATTTATGACTCTTTTGATCTATGATTGGGGAACTATCATGAACCTATTACCGTTCATCTTGATTTTTGGGTAGAAAGCTATGAGCTTTATTTTGGGATTATGCATAATGCAACATAGAACCCCTCATAACCTTGATGTTAACTTGCCTATGATGTTGAACTACATGCTACCCACAAGTTTATCACTCTATGTCAACTATTATCATGTTATCACCTTTTCCTATGATGTTGAACTACATGCTACCCACGAGTTTATTTGCTAAGTTTGATGTCATACATGTTTTGAGGCCAAAAATCCTATATGCTAGTTGTGATGAACACCTTTGCCTCAAATATCATCATGTTTAACTTATGACCAACTTTACCACCTTATGCCCATCTTGGTCATATTTTTATGTTCCTTGATTCACTTGTGTTGATACGAATTTATGTGCGAATGGGAATACGTTATGGGTAGTTAGGAAAACTTGAAATGACATGAAAAACATGACTTGAAATGTGACATGAAACTTGATTATGCTTGAAAACGTGAATGTGGTCATGACATGTAGAAAACCATAAAGTGGCCAACTCGAGGTTGGGTTGAGTTTGTAACGTAAATCTGCCCGAAACCGCCCGACAAATCCAGTGGCTACAAACAATAGGACCCAATGTGAGAAGTTGGTCATATCGCGCTTGAAACCCGAGGTTAGACTAGGTTGTGGTGTAAAGCTGCCCGGACCCGCCTGGCATATCCAGTAACCACAACAAAGTCTAATGTGAGAGGTTGGGTGCATTAAATTAATTAATGCCACATGTTAGGGTTAAGTCATGAACCACTTGGATACACTTAACCAACTTGATACATGATTGGATAGGGTTAACCACACTTAACCTGTTGGAAACCCTAGTTACGTGGTCCTTTTCAACAGTAACCCTCTTGGATGTATCACGATACCCTAGGGACTAGGCTAGGGTGGGGCACGATTACTGGGCTGATTGTAAGCGACCAAAAAGACGACAGAGTAGGTGCGCCAGTGTAGGTTCAGGCGGACTATGGTCGTGCACATAGTCCAGAGTTGAATAAAACAGACATGGGCACCAGTAGGTTTAGACTGTGCGTGCTTGATTCGTGTCAGTGGTTGGCACCCTAGGGCTTAATACACCCAAGGGTGGACCTAGCACAGTTCGACTACATTCCGTGATTGGGCCGTATGACACCGACACTCGACTAGTTAGGCTTATAGGGAGCCGATCGACTAGATTGTATAGTTGGACCTTGACTTGGGTCAACTCATGATATTGGGCCAAGGGATCATTTCTTGTTTGTACTTGACATGGGTTGGAATACTAGTACTATTGGTGAAAAACTAAACCTTGTATATGCGATGCCACACTTGATCTACCTTGTTATCTATTTATCATGCCAGTTAGTTACCATCTTTATGTTTCATCTCAGTTTCTCATGTTTAGTTAACTTCATTAGTTTTTATACTAATAGTAGGTAGGACTTACTAGTCTCTATGACTGACCCTTTTTCTTTCGCCTCTTTTCTTCCGTTCCCCCCCCCCCCCCCCCCAGGTTCTCAGGGAGGGAACACTAGTGCTTAGCTTGGACATTTGGCTTGCTTTCTTGATAGCTCATGTACGGTTTGGACTTGAGCTTGCTATGGCTTCACCACATCTATCTTGGGGATAGTTTACTTTATGTTATTTTCAGTTTATGTTTTCTAGACTTGTGGTAGTTGGAAAATAATGACTAAGTACTTTGATGTAAGTTGACTATTTGGTTTTGAAATTGTTAACTATGGTTTTTAAATTTCTACCGTTGCTTTACTTATTTATTTATCTTTGTTCTGTCTTGTGATATCTCTGTGCATGTTTACCTAGACAACACCTCTCCAAAGCTAGTTCATTCTCTTGTGAGTGACCCTGGCGGAGGTGGGGTGTTACATTTGGTATCAGAGCATGAGGTTTTACTAGACTAGACAAAAGTTTTAAAAACCCTTTTTGAAAAACTATTTTCAAAACCAATTAAGTATTTTTCTAAGGAAAGTCTAGTTTATTTTAAAAGGCTGTTCCCCAAAAGCCATTAGCACTATCCTTTGTTTCCTCGTTCTAAATCTATCTTTACTTCGTTTCAGCATGGCCGATCTTAACCTTCCCGAGGGAGTACCCATACCCGGATGGTTCCGAAGGTACTTGTAAGCTAGGGCCAACGATGCCGGCCCAGCAAACACTCCCACTCCTCCACCCGTACCTGAGGTTCCTCCTCCTCCTCCTCCTCAGCGTCCACAATCGGATTTCATGAAGATTTGCAAAGACTTTAAGGCGATGGGTGGCAAAAATTTTGTTGGGACAGAGACTTATGTTGAGGCAAGAAACTGGTTAAGGGAAACTGAAGACCTTTTTGCTATCTTTGATGTAGAAGATCGTAGGAAAGTTCTGTTGGCAGTATGGCTATTGAAAGAGGAAGCTGCTTATTGGTGGGAAGTCACCAACGCTACTAGACCTATAGAGACTTGGGCCGACTTTAGGATGAGGTTTGGGCTTAAGTTTCTATCATCTGCTGAAGAGAATCTGCAATTGGAGAGGTTTATATCTTTGAAGCAAGGGGACATGACCGTGAGGGAGTATGTGAATAAGTTTAACCAGCTTGCTCGATTCGGTTTAGACATGGTTAACACACCTCAGAAGAAGGCTCTACGCTTTGCTCGGGGATTGAATGAGACATTGCAAGGTTTGGCCATGTCTCATATACCCATGGGGGCCACTTTTGAGAGCTTAGTGGATATGGCCTTGCTTCAAGGAGATGATAAGAATGGAAAGAAAGAAGTTAAGCTTAATGAGACTCAAACCAAGAAGGTGGACTCCAAGTGGGGAGGCAATCAGAGCAACTAGAACAACAAGGACAATAAGGGTAACAAGGCCAACAACAACAAGGCAAGGGAGACAAGGAAGTGCAACTTCTATGGGATCACTGGACACATAATCAAAGATTGTAGGAAGAAGAAGAGGAAGTTGGGAGAATTCTTTCATTGCGGAGAGTCTGGACACTACAGTAAGGATTGCCCAAAGTGTAAGACCCCACCTCCGCTAGGGTCACTCACAAAGGGAATGCACTAGGTTTGGTGAAGCATTATCGAGGTAAACATGCACAGAAATATTACAAGACAGAACATATATAAAACAACGGAAGTAAAACAAATTTCATTACCTTATAAAATAAGGTCTAAAGCCTTTTACATCAGAATACATCAAAACCTGTCTTGTGATAGTAAAGAAGCATAAAACCTTTTCATAAATTATTCCCCAAAATAAAGCGGTGAAGCAGCCATAGCCAAGAGAAGACCAAGCTATACATGATGACCTTCAAGCATAAGATGTCCGAACTAAACAACATCATTTCCTCCCTGAAAACCTGGGGGGGGGGGACGGAAGACAAAGAGGTGAAACAAAACGGGGTCAGTCATAAAGACTGGTAATTCCTATCTACTTCCAGTATAAAAACAGGTAAAGGTAACATGACATGCATAAACTGAAGGTAAACATAAGGATGACGACAAGATAAATAAGCTAAACCAAGATAACTGGATGAACTACTGTACCAAGATAAACTAAGGTATCATGATAAACTACGGTGTCAAGATAAATCAAGGTATCACATCGTCAGGTTTCTATCAAGTATACTATCCCAAGTTATCTATCATGTATAACATCCCACGGTATCTATCATGTATAACATCCCAAGGTATCCATCATGTATAACATCCCAAGGTATTTATTATGTATATTTTCCCTGCACCTCTCGTACTAGTATCCCAACCCGCGTCATGTGTTAACTATGAATGTCCCTTGCCCAACGTCATGTAATGGTCCATGTCAACCCAATATATAGCGTATGTAGGTTTTCCCAACTCGTATGTTTCTTTCCATGTATAAGTTCAGTCCTTTGCCGTAGGCCGTACGGCCTTTCCTATGTAAATCTATACCACCTCAACGTAGTACCATTTTATCCTTGAAGTCGTTTTGGACTGCTACCCTTGATCTGGTTATGTTTTCTTACCATGAACTATCGTGTGTTCACTTAGGATTTATGCCACCTAGGACCACTAGGGATTATGCTACCTAATGAACGTTTTCGTGTCTCGGTTTGGGTTCAAGCCACCTAGGACCACTAGGATTATGCCACCCGTCAACCACGCCCTTTGTCCCACGTATATATCGTGAATCGTTTTCCATGTCTAGACGCACATGTATCTCAATGTGCCATCCGAGTTCCGTGCCAGGGCAAATCAAGAAATACGGAACTCGGTCGGGAGCTTTAAGTCGTCTGCTGATGCAGGTATCAAGGTCTGTTTTGGTATCCATGGCTATGGTCCCACGTGACCCCTCCCTCAACTACTGAAAGGCAATCCAAGAAAAATCATGTATGAGAACCACATCCCGGCCCCACTATAGCCCCACTTTCCTATGCGCCAACCTCACCCATGACTCGATAGCAAGAACATGGTCTGTTGGGGGTTCCCTGCCTTTCCGTTCGTACACGATTGACTAAAGATGGTAGGTAGTCGACGACGTGCTATCCAGGGCAAAACCAAGTATCGTCGACTCCACGCTAATCCATCCCAGTCTTTAGGTCGCTCGCATAGCAACCAAGGCATACTCTTGGCTCTTCTACCGCAGACCTTAACCTCTGTGAGGCTGGGTTTCATGGACCACCTGCCACCTCACAGAGGGATACCAAGAGTACCCTCACGTTCCCCAAAGCTACCGCTTCGTCACCCAGTTCGCTGGAGCCTTTTATCCAAGTCAGATAAGTTGCTCCTCCTCGTATACTAAGCGATGACCTACCGTATCAGGTTACTCATCTATTTATGAACTAGTCCCATGTCCTTGGCTAAGAATTATTACTTAGTTATCCTTAACTAAGGTTTACCACTTAGCTTTTCTTCCCGCTATCCTTGTTAACCACGATTTTCAACCTAGTCCCCTGAGCTTAGGTTTTGTCTAATGGGTTAAGTGTTGTCATTCAAGTTCATGACTTAACCCGCCCACGAATCATGTCAAGATTGGCTAAGTACTCAAGTTCAAGGCTTAGCCCTACAAGTTGGTTAAGTATACCGAGAAGCTCATGACTTAACCCTATCAAGTCAAATTGGTTAAGTATTTATTTGTCTTAACCCTATCAGATTATCGTGTTAGATTGACTAAGCATAGATTATCTTAATCACATCAGATTATCGAGTCGGATTGGTTAAGTATGGGTTAGCTTAACCTCATCCACTAATCATACTACAAGGGTTAAGTATATTCAAAAGGTCTTGTGACTTAACCCTATCAAGTACACATGTTAGATTGGTTAAGTATAGGTTACTTAACCTCATCAAATCATCATATATAATTGGTTAACTATAAGTTACTTAACCCCATTAAATTATCATGTTAAGTTGGTTAAGTATTGGTTGCTTAACCTCATTAAATTACCAAGTTTAGATTGGTTAAGTGTTTAACTTAACCTCATCGAATTACCGTGTTTAGATTAGTTAAGTATAGGTTACTTAACCCCATCTAATTACCGTGTTTAGATTAGTTAAGTCTAAATTACTTAACCCCATATAATTACCAAGTCGGATTAGTTAAGTGCAAATTACTTAACCCCATCTAATTACCAAGTCGGATTAGTTAAGCGTAAATTACTTAACCCTATCCCCTAATTGTCTTGTATGGTTAAGTGTCATTAAGAAATCAAGCCCGGTCCCACTTAACCTACCCATTCGTGTCATATCGGTTAAGTGTCATTAGTCAAATTTACTTAACCTTATCATGTGGCATTAATTTAATTAATGCACTCTCAACCTCTCACATTAGACCTTGTTGTGGTTACTAGTTAAGCCGGGCGGGTCCGGGTAGTTTTACACCACAACCTAGTCTAACCTCGGGTTTTAAGTGCTATGTGACCAACTACTCACATTGGGTCCTATTGTTTGTAGCCACTAGTTAAGCCGGGCGGGTCTGGGTAAATTTATGCTACAACTCAACCCAACCTCGAGTTGGCCACTTTCATGTTTGGTCTAGTGTCTTATTACACTTACAACCCACCCATGTCTAGTTCAAGTTCCATGTTTTCCCAGGTGTCATGACCATATTTAAATGTATCATGAATGTCATGTTCTCATGTAAACCCCATGTCAAGTTTTTCATGTCATACCCACGTTTTTCCTAAGCTACCCAAACGTATTTCCAACCCAAGTGGAAGCGAATCACATAGTAGGGTATTATGCCAACGTATTGGCCACAAACATGCATAGTATCATAAGGGAATTTGGCCACAAACATGCATAGTATCATAAGGGAATTTGGCCACAAGCATGCATAGTTTCATAAGGGAATTTGGCCACAAACATGCATTGTTTCATAAGGGAATTTGGCCACAAACATACATAGTATCATAAGGGAATTTGGCCACAAGCATGCATAGTTTCATAAGTGAATTTGGCCACAAACATGCATAGTATCATAAGTGAATTTGGCCACAAACATGCATGATACATAGGGGTTTGGGTTCATTTACATTCATAAGCCCCAAAGTCAAGTCTTTGCCCATGTTTCACAAGTCAAGTGGTTCCCAAAGGTTCATGCTAACGTTCCATGGATAAAGATTCAAACTTGCAAGATATACTAGGTGAAACATAACATAAGTGGCATGATTTAGTCACTAAGCATAGCCCAAAGTCATAGGTTCAAGGAAAAGAGACATGACAAGGTTCATATAGGCTAGCATACTTATGTTTTATCACATTTTATCCCATGTCACATTAGAACCACCGTTAGAATCTACAAGTAGCTAGAACTTACATAGCAAGGCTTAGGGAAGGATTATGAATCGTCTTGACGAAGAAAGGTGGCTCCTTTGTTGAAGAATCTTCATGAAACTTGCGTAGCAACGTTGATCCTTCGTCGATTTGGTGTAGAAAAGCTTGCGCCTTCTTCATGGATCTAGATTTGGATGCTCAAGCCTTTGGAGATGAAGATGGAGGCCATGATATGAAGGTGGAGGCCATGATGAGGGAGCATTTTGGCATAACTTCGTTGTAGGAATGAATTAATGAGGGTTTAGGCTAGGTCTCGGGGTCTTTTTATAGAGATTAGGGGTAGTTTAAACCATAGGATTAACCCCAAATCAGATCTGAGCCATCAAATTCCGTCGGAAGCTTCCAGAACAGGACCAGAGACACAAGCAGGCGCACCCAGGTGGCCTGGGCTTGACCACCCAGGTCGACAGGGGTGTCGACTTGCAAGTAGACACCACCTTGGGTGTGTGGACACCCAAGTCGACACCCATGTCGACTTGGGTGCTGGGCGGGAAATTTTCCCGCCCAGTCTTTTCGGCTCCAGATTTGAATTTTGAACTGTTTTTCGAACTTGGAATTTTCTGAAAACTTTGACGGGCCATAACTTGGTCATACGGACTCCGTTTTTCGAAAACTCGGACTCTATTTCGCGTATTTTTCCAAGACGAACGCAATGGCACAGCCCGTTTCCCTTGATTCAGATTTTAAAATTTAATTCTGCCTTGATTCTTGATTATAACACGTTATTAAAATTCGGGTTGTTACACAAAGAAGCAAGGGCAAGGACAGACTCAACGGGCAGGACCTTCTGGAGGGCAGATGCATGCTCTCAACACTACTCCAGCTCCGGACCGAGGTAGTATTTCTGTAGAAAGCCTTGTTTACATTTTTGGTTTTCCTGTTCGAACTTTATTTGATTCTGGCGCATCGCATACCTTTATTTCTTCTGACATTGTTGAAAGTTTGCACCTAAGTACTAGTCTAGTTGAGGATCCCGTTAGTGTTTCAAATCCAATTGGGGGTTCCGCCCATCTATCTATGATTTGTATGGATTTGAGGATTTCTATCTTGACCGTAGAATTCACATGTAATGCTTATGTTCTCGGGTTCATGGGATACGGGTTGATTTTGGGCATGGATTGGTTGTCCAGTTATGGAGCCATTCTCGATTGTGAGCATAGGGTAGTGAGGCTTATGACTCGCCTTGGCAATACCCTAGAGATTTCTTGTAACCCTCTGGATCCTGTCATGTTATGTTATCTTGAATCCCTCGACTCGTCTATTGACAATCTTCAATCTGTGAGGGTGGTCCGAGAATATCCTGTTGTTTTTGATGAGGTGAAGGGGTTACCCCCTAAACGCGAGATAGACTTCCGTATTTATCTTGTTGATAATGCCAAGCCAGTTTCATTGCCTGTTAGGCACATGGCCCCGCGAGAAAGAAGAGAGCTTAGCAAGCAAGTTAAGGAGTTGCTTGAGAAAAATTTCATTAGGCGAAGCATTTCTGAATGGGGTGCTCCTGTGGTATTCGCTACTAAGGCGGATGGTTCGCTTCGTCTATGTGTTGATTATCGTGAGTTAAACAAGATGACAAAGAAGAATAGGCACCCGTTACCGAGGATTGATGATCTCTTTGACCAGCTTGTAGGTGCTTCTGTTTTCTCTCAACTCGATCTAGCCACCGGATTCCATCAGCTTAGAGTAGCTGAGGATAGTATTGACAAGACTGCGTTTAGGACTCCCGATGGATTCTTCGAATGGCTCGTCATGCCGTTCGGTTTGACTAATGCACCCGCATACTTCGTTGATTTGATGAGTAGGGTGTTCAGGGAGTTCCTTAACAAGTTTGTGGTTGTCTTCGTGGATGATATTCTGATCTTCTCTATGGACGAGGAAGAGCATGCTACACATCTCAAGGAGGTTATGGATACGCTTAGAGCTCATCAGTTTAAAGCCAAGTTCTCCAAATGCCATTTTTGGAGAAGGGAAGTTCGGTTCCTTAGGCATAGAGTTTCTAAGCAAGGCATAGCTGTGGATCCCGCTAAAGTAGTGGCGGTACAAGACTGGAAAGTTCCGAAGAATGCAACTGAAGTGAGAAGCTTTCTCGGTCTGGCATGATTTTATAGGAAGTTCATTAAGGACTTCGCTAAGATTTCAGCCCCTCTTACTAAGTTAATGAAGAAGAAATTAGTCTTTGCATGGGGCTTAGAGTATGAGCTTGCTTTTCAAAGGCTCAAGAAAGCCCTCACCACAGCTCCAGTTCTAGCATTACCTGATGGAGGGAAGTTGTTTATCGTGTACACCGATGCATGTGGCACGGGATTAGGCGCTGTCCTGATGCAAGAAGGGAGAGTGATATGCTTTGGGAGTAGGCAACTCAAGGTTCATGAGAAGAACTATCCCACCCATGATTTGGAGTTGGCGGCGATCGTCTTTGCACTCAAATCTTGTCGCCATTATCTTCTAGGTGAAAGGTTTGAGTTATATACTGATCACAAGTCGCTCAAGTACCTCTTCTCGCAGAAAGATTTGAATCTAAGGCAGCAGAGGTGGATGGAATTCTTGGCATCATATGACTTCGATATAGCTTATACCCCTGGCAAGGGTAATGTTGTGGCAGATGCGCTAAGTAGAAAAAGGTTGACTTTGAGTCCCTTGTTTGTTGAGATGAAGAGCCTAGAGTTCTTGGCAACCTTTGATTTTACACCTATTGTTGAGTCGATGACTGGTTCGTTAGCATCCCTTGAGCTTAGACCTACACTTCTTGATCAAGTTGGGACTTCATAGAGGGAAGACCCACAGATAGTCGAGATCATGGACAAGTTGATTCGTGGTGAGACGTCAAGTCACCTTGCTAGATATACTATTGATGACAAGGGATGGCTAAGGCGTGATGGAAGGCTATGTGTCCCACAAGTGGGAGACTTAGTAAATAAAGTTCTTGAGGAGGCGCATCACTCGAGGATGACCATACATCCCGGAGGGGATAAGATGTACCGGGATATGAAGCGCATTTTCTTTTGGGATGGGATGAAAAAGGATGTTGCAGAGTTTGTTTCTAGATGCATTGTTTGCCAACAAGTAAAGGCCGAGTCGAAGAAGCCCGGTGGGTTACTACATCCATTGGAGGTCCCGCAATGGAAGTGGGAAAGTATCTCTATGGATTTTGTGGATGGATTGCCAAGATCAAGGAAGGGGAATACTAGCATATGGGTCATAGTGGATAGACTCACAAAGAGCGCTCATTTCATTCCAGTGAAGAGAAAGAGGACTGCATCATGGCTAGCATATGTTTATCTTCGAGAGATAGTGCGTTTGCATGGAGTTCCTTCTAGCATAGTTAGCGATCGTGACCCAATTTTCACTAGCCAATTCTGGAATAGTTTGCAAGAAGCGATGGGTACGCGATTGAATCTAAGTACAACCTGTCACCCACAGACTGATGGTCAGACCAAAAGGGTGAATAGGGTACTAGAAGATCTGTTGAGGCTATGCATTCTTGACTTTGGTGGCACTTGGGAAGACTACCTTCCTCTCGTAGAGTTTGCTTATAATAACAGCTACCAAGCAAGCATAAGGATGGCACCATTCGAAGCTTTGTATGGGAGGCCGTGCAAGTCACCAACATGTTGGTGGGAGACGACAGATAAGCTTATACTTCGGCCCGACATGATAAGGGACACATCCGAGAAGGTTGAGTTGATTCGAAGGCGGATGAAAACGGCCCAAGACAGACAGAAATCCTATGCAGACAAACGAAGGACAAACTTAGAGTTTGAAGTTGGAGATATGGTCTTTGTGAAGGTTTCTCCCTTGCGAAATGTGGTTCGTTTTGGAGCAGTTGGAAAGCTAGCACCAAGGTTCGTAGGACCCTTCCCTATCATCGAGAAGATTGGGCAAATGGCTTATAGGGTGGAATTGCCCGAGAAGCTGGCTGGAGTGCACAATGTCTTTCATGTCTCGCATCTCCGAAAATGCCTACATGAATCAGCCGAAGTAGTTGAGCCTAGCATCCTTGAAGACGTGAAGGTAGAGAAAGAGGCAACCCTGAGGCGAGCTCCGATTCGTATCTTGGGAACGGAGATCAAGAAGCTGAGGAATCAAGAAGTCAAGTTAGTAAAGGTTCAGTGGAGTGAAGCCGATGGAGATGCAACTTGGGAAACCGAGGAGAAGATGCGTGGGCTTTATCCATTTATTTTTGAGGGTACATTCTCAATCTCCTTTCCTAGTTAGCATATCTTTCTTTTGCTATCCATGTTTATCTTATTATTTCGTTAATTTTCTCATGAGAACCTTAGGTAGAAACCCTTTGGATGAAACATGTATTTGAAACATGTTATGCTAGATGGTTGCAAATGGTTGCAAGTGTTTGCAAGTGGTTACTCGTGGATGCATGGTACACGTTAGGGACTAAGATCGGCTCACACACTTTCATATTGCATATGCATGAGTGTTTATGCTTATTCATGGATGAAACTTGTTATTCTATCACGTGGATGTTGCATATGGATGAATGTTATGTGCACTCATGTAGAGATTATAAATTATGTTAGGAATCTGCATACATTTGGACTCATTTCACTAGCATATTCTGCATTAAGGAGGTTGACTGAGTCAGTAACTGCCTGATTTTCGCATTAGATAGGTGCATACACACACACTTTTGCATATGTTCACACAGCATTAGAAATCTTTTAAGGACAATGATTACTTGTGGATGATGTTTGAGTAGATGGATGATGGATGGTAGGATACGTTCTTCCTAACTTGGAGATTTCGGGGACGAAATCCTTTAAGGTGGGGAGAATGTAACAACCCGAATTTTTAATAACATGTTAAAACAAGAAATCAGGGCAGAATTAAATGATAAGTTAAGAATCAATGGGAACGGGTTACGCCATTGCGTTCGTCTCGAAATTCTTCTTGAAAAATAGTCCAAAATTTCGTAAATCGGAGTCCGTATGACCAAGATATGGCCCATAGAAGATTTCAGAAAATTCAAAATTCAGCCCGAAATTCAAAATCAGCTCCAAACAGATTGGGCGGGAAAATTTCCCGCCCAACCCCAGGTCGACTGGGGAGTCGACCTGTCCCAGCCCAGGTCGACTGCCCAGTCGACTTGGGTGTCGACCTCCCTGGTCGGCCATGTTTCCCTAGTGCACCTGTTTGCTCCTTTGGGTCTGTTCAGTTGGCCTGTGACGGGATTTGATGGTTCAGATCTAAATTAGGGTTAATCCTATGGCCTAAACTTGTCTCTACACCTATAAAAACACCTTTGCCTCAAATATCATCATGTTTAACTTATGACCAACTTTACCACCTTATGCCCATCTTGGTCATATTTTTATGTTCCTTGATTCACTTGTGTTGATGTGAATTTACGTGCGAATGGGAATACATTATGGGTAGTTAGGAAAACTTGAAATGACATGAAAAACATGACTTGAAATGTGACATGAAACTTGATTATGCTTGAAAACATGAATATGGTCATGACATGTAGAAAACCATAAAGTGGCCAACTCGAGGTTGGGTTGAGTTTGTAGCGTAAATCTGCCCGGAACCGCCCGGCAAATCCAGTGGCTACAAACAATAGGACCCAATGTGAGAAGTTGGTCATATCACGCTTGAAAGCCGAGGTTAGACTAGGTTATGGTGTAAAGCTGCCCGGACCCGCCCGGTATATCCAGTAACCACAAAAAAGTCTAATGTGAGAGGTTGGGTGCATTAAATTAATTAATGCCACATGTTAGGGTTAAGTCATGAACCACTTGGATACACTTAACCAACTTGATACATGATTGGATAGGATTAACCACACTTAACCCGTTGGAAACCCTAGTTACGTGGTCCTTTTTAGCAGTAACTCTCTTGGATGTATCACGATACCCTAGGGACTAGGCTAGGGTGGGGCACGATTACTGGGCTGATTGTAAGCGACCAAAAAGACGGCAGAGTAGGTGCGCCAGTGTAGGTTCAGGCGGACTATGGTCGTGCACATAGTCCGGAGTTGAATAAAACAGACATGGGCACCAGTAGGTTTAGACTGTGCGTGCTTGATTCGTGTCAGTGGTTGGCACCCTAGGGCTTGATACACCCTAGGGTGGACCTAGCACAGTTCGACTACATTCCGTGATTGGGCCGTATGACACCGACACTCGACTAGTTAGGCTTATAGGGAGCCGATCGACTAGATTGTATAGTTGGACCTTGACTTGGGTCAACTCATGATATTGGGCCAAGGGATCATTTCTTGTTTATACTTGACATGGGTTGGAATACTAGTACTATTGGTGAAAAACTAAACCTTGTATATGCGATGCCACACTTGATCTACCTTGTTATCTATTTATCATGCCAGTTAGTTACCATCTTTATGTTTCATCTCAGTTTCTCATGTTTAGTTAACTTCATTAGTTTTTATACTAATAGTAGGTAGGACTTACCAGTCTCTATGACTGACCCTTTTTCTTTCGCCTCTTTTCTTCCGTCCCCCCCCCCCCCCCCCCCCGCGGTTCTCAGGGAGGGGACACTAGTGCTTAGCTTGGACATTTGGCTTGCTTTCTTGACAGCTCATGTACGGTTTGGACTTGAGCTTGCTATGGCTTCACCACATCTATCTTGGGGATAGTTTACTTTATGTTATTTTCAGTTTATGTTTTCTAGACTTGTGGTAGTTGGAAAATAATGACTAAGTACTTTGATGTAAGTTGACTATTTGGTTTTGAAATAGTTAACTATGGTTTTTATATTTCTACCACTGCTTTACTTATTTATTTATCTATGTTCTGTCTTGTGATATCTCTGTGCATGATTACCTAGACAACACCTCTCCAAAGCTAGTGCATTCTCTTGTGAGTGACCCTGGCGGAGGTGGGGTGTTACAAATACAAAGTGCATATATATATATATATACACACACACACGCATAGTTGACCTATAAATAATCAGTATAAACAACATGCTAAGCTAGCCAACTACCATAACCACTAACGCTGGTTGTCTGAAACTCAAGCAAGCTCAGGTTTGTTGTCGTTAACAGACAGAGATTTGGCCTTGCAAATCATCCCATGGTTTGCCTTATGCTTGATGATGATGTATGAAGTAGCCAATGCTAAAAGGATCACAAAAACTCCAGGTCAAACAACTGGTCCTGCGGCGATGAATTTTTTCCAGTTCATTAGTATAGCTCTTCAGAATTTATAGTGAATTCACTGTGAGCTAGAACAAAACTTATATATATGATAATATGCAAGTCCCAAAGCCAAATGATAACTGGACTTCTGTAGGCCTTAGAGGAAAAAAATACATTAAATTTGTTAATTTTATAACCTTAAATGGTATTCATGCGATCTTATACTTTTAGATTTTTTTCTCTTTTTTTCCTTTTTTTCTAATAAAAATACATGTCATTACAGTCAACGATTTTTAATTAATCTTCAGTTTCTCAATGATTTTTTTTTCTTTAGCGCACAAAATTGTATTTTTGTTATGCTTGCCTTCACCAATTACGTTTCAGGTAACTAAATTTTTTAAGTCATTTACTGTTATTTCATGTTGTTTCATACATTTCATTTAATAACCACATTAATAGTATTTGTTGACACTACTGTAAAAAAAAGGGTAAATAAATAACATTAGTTAGGTATCATAATGCTCTAGTAATTATACTGCAGTAAATGACATTACAAATTTAAACGACACATTGAATAACTCGGCTAGCAATTTTCAAGCTAGAGTGTGCCATAAAATTACCATTGATATTAATAATTGGCCTCCTACTTCTCAATAATAAATAACAAACACCATGCATAATACAGGTGAACTAGAATCAGTAGATAACATGTCGAATATGGACATGGATAATACGAATAATTCAGACAGTAATGTTGGAGGTTTTGTATCAGATCAGATTAACACTTCTGTTGTGTCTTCCATAAAAGGTAAGTAAGTGTTAACTAATAATGCAAGTAGTAAGCATGCATGAAGGGTAAAATGCCTCAACTAGGGCATTAGACTAGCTGCTTAAACAAAATGTAATTCAACTTGATCTCATACAATACAATACTCAGTTAAAAAAGTTATGAAATCAAATAGAAACAATGCCTAATCATATTTATAATTTGTACGATGCATGGGAAAAACAAAGGAAAATATTTATGACACAGAAATTTCTTTGTTTGACAACCGTTCAAAGGTTATTGGGTAAGAGAAAATTCCCACTCCTTGCTTATTTTCATTGGAAAATTAAATGACTGCAAACTAAATTACAACAAATTAAGTAAAGCATGGTAAACATTACGTTTTTCAGTTGGATTATTCGAATTAATATGAATAGGCAGTTATTATAAAAGCCTATAATTATGGAAGCATGAGGAACATTTCCATGATTTTGTTACAAAATGCCAGAGACTGATTTGAAAAGCTCGTTACTTATATTTCTCTCAACGAAACTAAATAAAACAAATTCAAGAAACCAAATATATTGAATAATTAGGCCGTAAATTTTAAGCCAACAACAGTCTAAAGATGCCATCATCTTAGTTTCCTTCCAGAATAACATTCATAGCTCATCTCACTCATTATAAAGCTGATAGAAATCGAACAATATGGTGCATCGGTAATATTATGGGAAAGAAAGAATAAGAAAATGCGTTGTTACCGATTCGAATATTTTCACCTACCCCATCGCTTCTTGCAGTTGCTAACCCTCTTCAATGAATCCAAATCAGGAAGGATCCACTCATCCGGATCTTAGATTTCGAAACTTACATACATAAAAACAAACCAAGCCGGACGAAAAGGAATCAATACACAAATTCAACACGACAAAGGGAAGGCACCAGCAAGAGGCAGTGAAGGATTAAATACGCATCAATTTACAAGGCATTTGTTCAGAGATCGATTTTGAAATGGCCGAGGGATGGAATGGAGATAAAATCGCACGAAGAAGGTTTAAGTGAAATGAAAAAGAGCGTGACATAATCTTTCATTTCCAAAGAACATGGGCCGAAGAATAGGGAACGAAATTTTGGTCCTCAAGCGAACATTTCTATGATGGGCCTAGAGTTGATATGTTAATATAAAATTATATATTTAAATATAATAGAATTAATGGAAACACTTTGGTAGATATAGAAACACCAAGTAATCATTTCAAGCTTATAAACTAAAAAAAGGTTTCAAGCAAAAACTATTACATGTTTCACATTCGCTTACTTGGTGTAGTGTCCAATCCACAACTGCCAGACTCAAATGCCATGGAAGATAATGTCGCAAGAATCTTGATCTTGAAAAAGCAACTTTAAGAAGTACATGCCCAAGTTAACGCTGTCCAGGCACAAAAGTCCTCAAAGCTCACCAGATCTGGTCAGAGAGAGACGAATGAATCTCTGAAAAGAAAAGCTCCCGTTCAACATTCAAAAGCAAAAGAGAAGCTTAAAGCAACCTCTTCCAAGAAGAAGAAGTCCCATCTAACGGGGATAGATCATCAACGGAATCAGTGCGAGCAGGAACAGTCTGGGAGCTCTACCTCCAAAGGCTATGATCCCAAGAGAGAGAATTATGACAACACGAAGGCTTACATCTGAGATCTCACTCAAAAAACCGTCAAGGACTTGTTTTGAAGCAAGGGGAAAAGGACCCAAGATGATTGGGTAAATAACAGCGAGACGGTAGCTTCATTCATCGATGAAATTATGAATACCATAATACCATCGAGAGTGAAAGTTCCAACCATAAAGTATCTCAGGACGACTGACCCCGATGATCATATGGTGGCTTTTGACAGCCAGATGGATCTTTATAACGCTTCCGGAGCCGTCAGATGCCGTCTTTTCCGGTCACCTTTTAAGGGGCAGCAGCAAAACGGTATCGCCAATATAGGGAAAACACCATTTATTCGTTGAAACAAGTCTCTTACGAATTCTCCGAGGAATTCTGCATCTACAAATATCCAACCATGGATTATACGGTCATTGCTAACATCAAACAGAGGCAAACGGAGTCCCTCGGGGATTATTAGAAAAGGTTCAACGTTGAGGCCTTAAAGGCCAAGGATATGAATGACCGCGATAAGCTAATTGTTGTACACTCAGGTTTAATTGAAACACCCCCTTCTGAAAGGAGTTATATATCCATGGCTGCAAAGAATTATAGGATTTCCATTTCCAAGCCGACAAGTTTATTCACATGGATGAATTGTACTTCACAAAAAGGAAGTTCGGGCCCTGAGGGGAAGGAGGAAGGCCGAACTTTAGACGAAAGCCCCTAGAAGAAAATCAAAAGAGGTCAAGTTGGAAATATTCTAATACCAAATTGGTTACCCTGAACAAGCCCATCTTGTATGTGTATGTTGTCGCAAAAGAAAGGGTCAATAACTTCCCCGTCTCATTCAAAGCCAAGAATTGCCCCCAAACCTCATTCCGTTGGCAAATATTGTGAATTCCACAAAAACAATGGATGCAAGACTGATGAGTGAAAGGTGTTGGACAGGATCAACTAGCCCATCTTGTGTGTGTATGATGTCGCAAAAGAAAGGGTTGATAACTTCCCTGTCTCATTCAAAGCCAAGAATTGCCCCCGAACCTCATTCCGGTGGTAAATATTGTGAATTCCACAAAACCAATGGACGCAAGACTGACGAGTGCAAGGTGTTGGACGGGATCATATAGAAGCCGATCCAAGAGGGACAGCTGAAGGAATTTGTTTTAAACAAGACAACATCAACTCAGCACACAAGTGGACAACAAAAGGTTTCAGTAAATGTGATAAGAATTTCGACGGGGGAGAGCAACTATAACACCCCGAAATTTTAACAACATTAAAGTGGATAAATTAAAGAATAATTAATTTAATATTCAGAACTAAGGGAAACAGACTGCGCCATTGCGGTCGTATCGAAATTCTGGTCAAGATAGACACCTGGTTTGCGTAAAACAGATGATGTATGAAGAAATTATGGGCGGTAGAAGTTTGGCGGAAAAAGCAAGAATTCCCAGTGCACTTGACAAGTGCGCCCATGTATTTTTACAATGGCGCACCTGTAAAGTGCGCCCATGTATGTTTTGGGCATCCGGACCTAATTGGGTGTCGACCCATGGCCTGATTCACCCTAGGGTTGATGTGGCATTCGAATTATGGACATTAGCAGCTATAAATATACCTCAATTCCCTTGTTTTTCTTCACTAAGAATCATGGCGGCCAAACTCTGCCGGAGTCTGAACTGAACTAGGATCTCTTATCTTCTACAACTATCAAAGCAAATAGAGATTCAAGATCCATTCTCTTTCTATCTTCTAGTCTAAATTCTGTGAGTTCCTAGTTGCTTTTAGATTTAAATATTTAAAAGTAAACATGTCATGACTATGATTTGGATATGTTCATATGCCTAAATTATATCAGAACCTTTGTCAATTATGAACATATGACATTTTGGAATTGGTTATAACTTGGATCTAAATTTCTATGATGTAGATCTAAATTCTTATTGGTGTTAGATCTAATTTTTCTGAATCATGTGGACATTCTTTGTAGATCTAAATTCTTATTGTTGTTAGATCTAATTTTTCTGAATCATGTGGACATTCTTTGCAGATCTAAATTCTTATTTGTGCTAGATCTATTTTTTCTGAATCATGTGGACATTCTATGTAGATCTAAATTCTTATTTATGTTAGATCTAATTTTTCTGAATCATGTGGACATTCTATGTAGATCTAAATTCTTATTTATGTTAGATCTAATTTTTCTGAATCATGTGGACATTCTGTGTAGATTTAAATCCTTACTTGTGTTAGATCTAATTTTTATCTATTAGATCTGAATTAGGTGGACATTCTATGACATAGATCTTAATCCCTATTTGTTAGATCTACTTTTTATATCTGTATTATGTGGACACCTAAATTATTAATCAGACCTAGTTTATTATTTGGATCCCCTTGTGCTTCTTATATTAGATCTGAACTTGTTGGACATATAAATTAAAATTTAGATCATGTCGTGTTCATCTTATCACCTTTGCTATGTTACAATTAATTAACTGCCAAAAGTTTGTTAGATCTATGCTCATATGTTCACCATATGTTTATGCTAGTTATGTTAGAACATTCACCCTTGTCATATTTCCATTACCTTCCCTTTTTATCATTTATGATTAGGCTATTATTTAGCCTATACATGCCATAAATTATGTGAACACGCAAGTTAGGGAACGGGGAGGGAAAAAGGTTAATATTGGCATAATTCGAATATAAACACGAGTTGGACATATAATTCAAAAGGGGGAAGTGGGGACATAATCACCTATTAAGACATAGGTAATAATTTGATAAAAATGGAATGTTTAATAATTACAATTATAAATTGTAATTGCACTTATGACACGAGGTTAGGTTGCGTAAGTGGTGGAAGTCAGCCCGGACCCGACCGGCATATCCAAAAGCCACAAACATTGAACCTAATGTGAGAGGTCTAAGTGCGTAAATACGAATTGGGCTATGACACGAGGTTAGGCCTAGCTGTGGAATAAGTCTGCCCGGACCCGGCCAGCATATTCAGCATCCACATGTTGTTAGCCTAATGTAGGAGGTCTAGCCCATTATAAACCATAAATGGACTTGGTAATGAATTGGACTACTTAACCAAAGTTAATCCATAGGGATTGTACAAAATTAAATTTAAGTTGGAGGTTATGTAAACTTGGTTGAACAAAAGGGGTGGGTTAAGTAAATCTGAGGTGGGTGGGTAATATTCACATATAGGAACACAAACTTAACTGTTAAATAAACATGCTTGAATCAGTGGGAGGTTAAGTACATCTTGGGTTGGTGGGAAATATTTGTATATATAGGCCCACAAACTTAACCTGTTGGGTTATGTAATTAAAGACACCGTTAGGTAAACATAACCAGTGGAAAACCTAGTAGTAGGGATGCAGGACACAGGGGAGAGCTTGCATCATCTTGTATGGGACCCATTTCAGTCAGTAACCCTTAAATAGGTATCAAACGGGTAATTCGAACTAGGTCGGAGTGGGGCACGCTTATTGAGCTGAATATAAGAGATCCAAACGTGAAGGTCAATGTCATGACGGTGTGTTCCATCAGGGTCATGTGCAAGCATGATTCCGCCTGCTCGGGAAAATAAGACGCTGTGACATTAGTAGATATGGTTGTGCACATCCAGAAAATGAAGGGTTGCCACTTTAGGGAGTGATACACCCTACTGTGGGGCCAGCACAGGGTATCTACGGAATAGGGAGCTAATCGATTACGGGTTAGTAAGTATGGAACATCTAGTCCAGTCAGTTTATGTGGGGTACCCGTGTTTCTGTCTGGGCTAACACCCGTTATTTCTGTTTAGGTACCAGTTCTGTTTGGGTTAAAACCCGTTACTAGAGTACACCTTAAGCTACCATTATGTTTCTGTTGGGATCATCCTGTTTCTATTAAGCAATTGGGGAATATGCAATCCTATTACATATCTGTTATACTAGTAATAGTGCAGAGTAATCATTAGAAGCGTATACACCTTATCCTGTCTACCTTGTCACACCTTCCGTTTATGTAGTGGTCTCTTATCCACTTTATATGTCTGTCATGCTACTTTTATTTATTTACTTGCTAAAAGTCACTAGACTCGCCAGACTTTATTTGACCCATTTTGTTTCTCATTCTTTCTTCCATTCCCCCCCCCGGTTCTCAGGGAGGAAACACTCAGGCTTGACCGTGATTCTTTTTATTTTGCTGGAGCTGCTGATATGTATGGCTCAAGCTCCTATCCTTATTGCTATGGCTATATTTTGTTCTTGAGGAATTTTACTTCTTTTATATACTCTGATATTTTTGAAGTAACTTTTATGTTGTAATGGGCTTTTATGTTTCAAACATGTGATGATTTTGGACCATGGTGTCTTATGATAAATAAAGTTTTTATTCCGCTGTTATTCTGTATATCTGTCTTCTAATATTCTATGTTTGTTTACCTATAATGCTTCACAAAACTTAATGCATTCCCTTTGTGAGTGACATTAACGGACGTGGGGTGTCACACTTGGTATCAGAGCTGAAGGTTACCAAATTAGATAAAGCTTTTTGAAAATTATTTTTCAAAAAGATTTTTAAAGAAAGTGTTTCAAAAAGAAAAGTCTGTTTTGAAAACATTCCCCAAAAGGCCATATGTAATACCCTTCGGTCCTTTGTCTAAATCTCTTCCTTTTTCTTTTCAGCATGTCTAGGGAAAAAACATTCCTAGTATCCCCGAGGGCGTTACGATACCCGGATGGTTCCGTAGGTATCTGGAGGCCACGGTGCCTGCCGAAGGCCAGGGAAACGTTCCTCCCCCCGCTGCACCAGTCATTCCTCCTCCTCCTCCTCCAAGAGCATATAATTTCGCTAAGATCTGCAAAGACTTCCGTGCTATGGGAGGGAAGCCATTCCATGGGAACAAGACATTTGTAGAGGCGTGGAATTGTCTCAAGGAGACGGAGGACTTGTTCGTAATCTTTTAAGTAGAGGATAGAAGGAAGATTCAGTTAGCTGCTTGGCTTTTGAAAGACGAAGCCTCATTTTGGTGAGAAGTCACCCAAGCTGGACGTCCGGTGGAAGCTTGGGAAGATTTTAGACAAAGACTTAAAATGAAATTTCTTTCCCAAGCCGAGAGAAACATACAGATAGAGAGGTCTTAGCACTCAAATAATGGAACCTCACGGTGAAAGAGTATGTGAACAAATTCAACCAGGTAGCAAGGTTCGGGTTAGAATTGGTGGATACGCCACATAAGAAGGCTTTGTAGTTTGCTAAAGGGCTAAATGAACCCCTTCATGGGTTAGCCATGTCCCATATCCGGGAGCCACTTTTGAAAAGCTTTTTGATATGGCCCTAATGCATGAGGAGGACAAGGGATAAAAGAAGAAAGTAAAGGCTGAGGAAGCAACGCAAAATGAGAAGATATGGCCCAAGAAGGGACAATAGCAGCAACAAAAATAGCAGAAGAAAGGCGAAAAGAGTGAAAAGGTTAAAGATAAGAGGAAGTGCCATAGTTATGGGTGAGAGGGTCACTTAGCCAAGGACTGCAGGAAAATGAAGAATGCTTGCTTCGCTTGTAGAGAGGTCGAGCATCTTATTAAGGATTTCCCGAAGAAACAGGGACAAGGTCAAAGGGCAGGAACTTCTGGAGGGCAGGTGCATGCTCTCGCGACCAGTGCTCCTGATAGAGGTAGAATTTTTTTTTTGGAAGGTTAAATTTCTCTTTCAAACCACCCTATTAGAACACTTTTTGATTCTGGTGCCTCACACTCATTTATATCTAGTTCTATTAATGAATCTCTACACTTAATTACTAGTATGGTAGTATAGATATCGTAGTTGTTTCAAACCCCATTGGTGGTTCGGCTCGTTTATCTATGATTTGTCGGGGTTTGAAAATATCTGGGTTAGGCGTCGATTTTGAATGTGACGCGTATATGCTCGGGTTTATGGGCTATGGATTGATTCTAGGAATGTATAGGCTAGCCATGTACGGTGCCATTCTGGATTGTGAGAGGAGGGTCGTTAGGTTTCTGGCTTGTCATGAGAGGACCCTCGAGATTTCTTGTGACCCGCAAGGGTCCGTAATTCTTAGTTTCCTAAAATCTCTTGAGACATCTATCGATGATCTGCGATCGGTACCAGTTGTTCGTGAGTATCTGATGAGGTTCGGAGTTTACCCCAAGGCGCGAAATTGATCTCCGTATATACCTGGTGGACAATGCAAAGCCAGTTGCATTACCTGTGCGCCATATGGCTCCTAAAAGAAAAGAGGGAACTTGACAACCAAGTGGGGGAGCTACTTGAGAAGAGGTTTGATAGGTGAATCATATCAGGATGGGATACCTATTAAAGACAGTCCTTGAGGAAGCCCTTCATTCTAAGATGACTATTCATCCAAGCGGCGATAAAATGCATAGAGTTCGAGGTAGTGGAGCTAAACTTGTGAAACGAAGTGAAAGTAGAGAAGGAAGCAATGATTGGATGAGTTCCGACTTGCATACTTGGATCAGAGGTTAAGAAACTATGCAAGGGAGAGGTTAGGTTAATAAAAGTGCAATAGGGAGAAGACAGCGAGGATGCGACTTGGGAGACTGAAGACAAAGATCACGCTTCATACCCTTTCCTTTTTAGGACTATGTTCTTTACTTCTTTTTCCAAAGCTTCTTATTCGTACTTAATTCTATTATTCGTTTGTATCTTATCGATTGAATCTTCGACCTTTAGGTAGGGAACCCATGGATGTTAACATGTGTTTGTGACATGTTATGTTTGATGGATGCAAGTGGATGCAAGTGTTTGCTAGTGGTTGCCTGAGGATGCATATACACACGCATTAGGCACTAGATCGGCTCAATCACTCTCATACTACATATGGATGTGTCTACATTTTCTTTTCTTTCATGGATGGAAATGGGTGTGCTAGCATATGAATGTTGCATTTGGACAAATGAATGTGCATACATATAGAATTTACATGTTATAATAGGATTACTTGCATACATACTGGATTCATGGCACTAACATACATTGCATTAAGGAGGTCAACTGAATTAGTAAACTGCCTAATTTTCGCATTAATATTGAGACATATACACACACCTTTGTGTATGTTCATATAAGCATTTGAAAAGTTTAAGGACAATGTATGTCTGTGATTGGTGGATGAGTAGATCGATGACGAATGGTTGGATACATTCTTATTAACTTGAAGATTTCGGGGACGAAATCCTTTGAGTAGGGGAGAATGTAACACCCCGAAATTTTAATAACATTAAAGTGGATAAACTAAAGAATAATCAATTTAATTCAGAATTAAGGGAAAAGGACTACGCCATTGCGTTCGTTTCGAAATTCTGGTCAAGATAGATACCTGGATTGCATAAAACGGACGACGCATGAAGAAGTTATGGATGGTAGAAGTTTGGCAGAAAAAGCAGGAATTCCCGGCGCACTTGACAAGTGCGCCTATGTGTTTTTACACTGGCGCACCTGTAAAGTGGGCCCATGTATGTTTTTGGGCATCCGGACCCAATTGGATGTCGGCCCGTGGCTTGATTCACCCTAGGGCTGAGGTGGCATTCAAAATTTGGACATTAATAGCTATAAATATACCTCAATTCCCTTGTTTTTCTTCACTAAGAATCATGGCAGCCAAACTCTGCTGGAGTCTGAACTTAACTAGGATCTCTTATCTTCTACAACTATAAAAGCAAACAAAGATTCAAGATCCATTCTCTTTCTATCTTCTAATCTAAATTCTGTGAGTTCCTAGTTGCTTTTAGATTTGAATATTTAAAAGTAAACATGTCACGACTATGATTTGGATATGTTGATATGCCTAAATTATATTAGAACGTTTATAATTATGAAAATATGACATTTTGGAATTGGTTATAACTTGGATCTAAATTTCTATGATGTAGATCTAAATTCTTATTGGTGTTAGATCTAATTTTTCTGAATCAAGTGGACATTCTTTGTAAATCGAAATTCTTATTGGTTTTAGATCTAATTTAAAATGTCCCGTATTTTTATAGTGTAATAATTGATTTATTTAATTATTTAAATATTAATTTAGGGATTTAAATGGTTATTGAATTAAATAATAATGAATATTTAACTGATATTAATAATCGAATAATATATTTAATTTCTGAAATAGTCAGAAATAGTAGAATTCACCATATTGTGAGAATTGGATTATTTAAAATATATATTTACGTTTAGAGTTGAATTATATTAACGAATATATTATATAAACGACAGTTGAACGTATAATTATATTATAATTATAATCGAGCTCGAAATGGCGCGGCAGTTCACTATTTGGCGATTCAAACTTTAAACGGATATGCAGAATCCGTTTTAAATCGGATTTCTGTGAAACAAGAAACGTTCGGAGCTGGTGAAGTATATTTTTCTAACGAAATAGAAAAATCGGGATTTCATTGTGTAGATTTTGATTTGTGTCCAAATCAAATTTTCGAAAAGTCTCTATGGAATTCATTTATAAATATTTTCGATTTATTTATATTATAAATGGATTTTTCAATATAAACTAAATATCGATTCAACCGAGATTTGAATACTGAGTTATAAATCCAATTGGAGTTGTATGATATTTTATTATGAATATATACGATAATATTTATTTATAAATATTAAATTAAATTATTTTTATATATATTAATATTTAAATGGGTTTATTTAGAGATTTAAAAAATAGTCAGTTTTGCAAACGAACTCTGTTTTCGACGAAACTAATTTTGATGGATCTGTAATATTAAATTATTGTTAGATTCCAAGTTTCATGATTTTTGAAGTCATTGTGGGGCCGTACAGATTTTTAATGTGAAAAACAATGTAACAATCCGAAAATCTGGGCCAGTTTAAAATTTTTATTTTAGCAATTTTAGCGAATTTGATTATTTAAAATGAATTATTTTAAATAATAACGACGAGAAATTTATTTAGAATATATTTATAACGTATATATTATACGCGTCGTCGTTAGAATATAAATAATTATATATAATTATAAAAGGAATTGAAAATGGCGCGGTAGTTCGATAATTCGATTTCAAACTTCAATTGAACATACCGGGTGCAAAACAATCCGGATTTTAGTGAAACCAAAAATAGTAGGATCTAATTGATAATATCTATCCAACGAATCCGAAAAATTGAAATTTCATAACGGGAATCAAAAGATATGTCCAGTTGAAAATTCTGAATAGTCGCTATGGAATTCAGGCCCTTAAAAATGGAATTTTTGCAAACGACCTCGGATTTCGACGAACCCACTTTTGTTGGGTCCGTGATGTAAAGTTATTGCTAGATTTCAAATTTCATAATTTTTTGAATCAATATGTGAGCGTGGTAAAAGAAAACGCGTTTGACCAGTTTCATTCGATTTTAATCGACTGGAAAATGGCCATTTTTCAAACGGTCTCAGAATTTTATGAAACTAGTTTTGTTAGGACTGTATCGTCAATACGAAGCTAGAAAATATTTTTCTGGAATTTTCCGGGTTAGTATGCGACCCCGGTAAATTGAATTGCGCGTTCAAATTCAATATATAGAGTTATATGTTGATTTTGATGGAAACAAATCGAAATAAGGGAATTGGCTTACGAAACATATCCCACTATGTTCGGAATTGGGGTAATACGCTAGGGACGTCAGTCGGTGGGTTCGATTCTGAGTTCGAAAGGAAAAGTTACCTTTTAGTGAATTGAATTAAATAAATAATTATATATAGTTCCATATAATATCTCCCCCCCCCCCCTCAGTTTTCTCTTTCCTCCACCGTGGATCTCAAAATCAAAATAGAAAAAATGGTGGCCCTCTCGTTGACTACTCCGTCGCCTTCGTCTCCTGGCGCCGCACTACCAGAAGCCTGCCGCCGGACCTCCTCTGACCGCCGCCCCTCTCTTCTCCTTCTCCGATCATCCCCAAGAACCTCAAACCCCCTCTCGCCTCACCCTCGAGACCGCGATGCAGCACCTTCGCCGCTCCTTCCTCAACTCGAGATCACAGACCCCCATTCGAGCCCGCCAACCACCGCACTACCTTCACACCACCGATGCAGCCACCGCAGGCCCCACCTCCGACTGCGCGAGCCACCCTCCACCTCAGATCTACAGTCCAGGGATAAAAACGTGAGTTGTATTGTTTTTGAAATCTGTTTTTTTATATATAAACATTTTTTAATTCAGTTTGATTTATCTCAGTTTTATTTATTTCAGGCTTTATTTAAATTAGTTTTCACTTAAATCGGTTCTTATATAAATCAGTTTTTATTATATGGCATGTGATTTTTATCATGTAAAGATTGAATATTTTTATAAATGTAAAGATTGAATTTTTATTTCTAGGAAGACCTAATTTTTTATATGAAAAATTCGTGAATAGGATTGTGATTTCCATACGAAGTAATTTCTTTGTAAAGATATGATTTTTGTCAACATTAAAAATATGATTTTTATATAGTGGCACTAATAAAAATATGATTTTTATATGGTAGAGACTATAAAAATATAATTTTTGTAAGATGGAGAATATAAAAATTCGATTTTTATATATTGAATAGCATAGAAAAATATGATTTTTATATATTGAATAGCATAGAAAAATTCGATTTTTATATATTGAATAGCATAGAAAAATTCAATTTTTATATATTGAATAGCATAGAAATATTCGATTTTTATATATTGAATAGCATAGAAAAATTCGATTTTTATATATTGAATAGCACAGAAAAATATGTTTTTTATATATTGAATAACAAAGTAAAAATATGATTTTTATATATTGAATAGCAAAGTAAAAATTCGATTTTTATATATTGAATAGCAAAGTAAAAATTCGATTTTTATATATTGAATAGCATAGAAAAATATGATTTTTATATATGGAATAGCGAAGTAAAAATTGATTTTTTACATATGTAGAGAATACGGGCAACGAAGATGACAAAAGGCGAGAACGATGAAAATTTCTCCAAAAGAAGAGCCATGGAGTTAGGATAGCTATCGGTGAGAACTTCTCACTCAAAATCTCTTTTTCTAGTTATATATATATACTAGGATGCAGACAGTGTTTAGTAGCACCCGACACCCGTCATCCACAGACCATGGATGGCTTGTTTGTTTAATTGTTTGGTTGTGTAGTTGGTTGGATTACTTGGTTTGAATTGAATAGTTTGGTGAAATGAAATTGATTTGACTGATGTGTGAATGGAGTGGGCCTTCACTAGACCGGGGATAAGGCTAGGCCTTGTCCCGTTTCTAGTATCGTGCCGTTATGCCGCCGAAATTTTCTAAAAATAAGTTAGAAAAATAAAGATAACATTTTATTTAATAAATGAACCAAATAGAATATTCATAGGTTGAATAAAATAGTTTGATCGTTAAAAATATAATTTTTAACGTGAATGGGAATAAATAAATATTAATTTACAAACCGGACGGTTTGTTTATGTACACCTATTTGAAGGACATTGATTGGGATGATAAATTTTACACATCGCCCAACTGCACAAATAAAAATTTGTGCTTGATTGCTTGAAACCCCACACGGGTATTGGGATGATATTTGACGTACACTAATCCCGATTGTTTAGTTGTATTTCGATCGATTGATTGACAGGCTGTTATAAGCGTTGAATATTTATATTTGATGCTTATACAGTGTAGAATGCACTTTGGATGATGGTTGATTATTCATCGTTGTTGATATATACATGTGTTGTAGAAATCCATATAATTAACATTATATGGTAATTGTTTGGGCCTCATTCCAGTTTTGAAATAGAATATTTGAAATGAAATATTTGAATAGAAATATTTGAAAAAGAAATATTTGAAGTAGAATATTTGAAAATTGAAATATATGAAGCCGCGTTGATAGATTGACGCCATTTTGAGGTGAACGATATTTATATCGATTTTATTCAAATTGAAGTGAATATTAAAGAGAATTGAAATCGTTTTGAAATGAATTCGAATAGAATTGAAATCGTTTTGAAATGAATTCGAATATAAATTGAATAGAAATGAATTCGAATTGAAATTGAATTGAATTGAAAACGAACTGAAATTGAATTAGAAATCAATTTGAATTGAAATCGTTTTGAAATGAATTCGAATAGAATTGAAATCGTTTTGAAATGAATTCGAATAGAATTGAAATCGTTTTGAAATGAATTCGAATAGAAATGGAATAGAAATGAATTCGAATTGAAATTGAATTGAATTGAATTGAAAACGAACTGAAATTGAATTAGAAATCAATTTGAATTGAAATCAATTTGAAATGAATTTATATTGGAATATTCAATTTTGATTTGAAATGGAATATGAAGTTGAAACCATTTTGAAAATGAATTTAAAACGATTTATAAAATACGTTTTTAAAAGGAAATCGACGAAGTATATATTATATATATTGAATATATAATATAATGGCCTGAATAGAACGCGCCGCGCCGCGGCAGTTCGCGAATTTCGACCATTGACTTCGAACGGATATTACGGGAGATCCGACCGTCGGATTCTCCTGAAACCGGAACCGTTGGGTTCGTATCGAAAAGAGCTTTCTAACGAATATTAGAAATTTGAAATCTAATGGTTGGATTTGGAATTATGTCCAAATCAAATTTGAAAAAGGTCGTTGTAAGTGCAGTTCGATGGCCGTTGATGGAAATCGACTGTACGGGCCTTGATAAAATTATTAAAAATAGTAATAATTTGTGTAAAATCATAAGAAATATTTTAGAAAGGATTGGGATGGAAAAAACCCATATTTGAAAAGATAAAAATAGATTTTTATCGAAATGAACTAATTTTGAACTAGAATTATAACTCTATTTATTTTTAAATAAATAAATTGAATTTGAAAAGGGCTTTAAAAATAACCGAAATTTCGAATGATTGCATTGGAGTGGATTTGAATTGAAATTGTCTTCGGAATATTTCGATGTTGGAATTCGTGATTATACAGATGTTGTTATGGAAATTTGAAAGATATATATATTTATATCGTATTTCCAATACAACATTTGTTAATCGTAGAATTTGATATTGAATATAAGCCGATATATTTTCTATTCAGAGCCTTGTATTGAATATCAAATGTGATTTGGGTTTGTCGTGAATGATGTCTTCATTAACACTGTTCTTGAACCCAGTTGAGAAAAGATTAAATCTTTTTATTTAGATTTAATGAAGTGTACCAATTAAATAATATTTAATTGGAATTGAATTCGAATTAATTTTTGGGTTTATCGTAAGCAGTGTTTTAAATAACACTTGTTCTTTAACCCAATAGTTAATGGAATGTGATCTTGGGGTTTATCGTGAACAGTGTTTTTAAATGACACTGATTCTTTAACCCCGTTAAAGATTAAAACTAAGTGGAGTTTTAATGAATCTTTAATTAGATTGAAAAGATCGAGAATGGAGTATCACCAGTTTTACTCCAGGCGATAGTTAAATCTTTAATTAGATTTGAACGTGAAATGGTAATTGAATTTACCGATAACACTGTGGTGTTAGATATGAAGTATTACCAGTTTTACTTCATGGGATGAATAGGTTGGAATTGGGAAATTAAAATAAATGATTACTTCGATAAGGTTTGCTAATCCCGACTAGTTTGAATTGATATTCAAAAATAGATTAAAGAATAAATTTTAATGATTTATCTTTGATAAAATTAATGGGAACCTTTCTCTATGAATGTAAAATTTAGAAACTAACTGTTGGTTAGCCAAGCAGAATGGTTTTCTGGATATTGATCTGATGTTGGTTTCGGCCTTCGGGGTTAATATTTGGGGAATTATTCTCTTGATTAATTTACGGTTAGTGACTAATGAATTGGAATGAGGCGTAAGTTGTGTTTGTGTAACACTTATTTAAAATATACGTGAGTTATTCGGAAAGACCGGGTTTATCCCATTTTGAATAACTGATACGACGATAAGTCGAAGATGAAGACGGTGGTCGAAGACCAGAAGTCTTCCCGTCGTTTGGGTGATTACTGATGATCTTGATTGAGCTGTACACCCAAGAAGATGGAAACAGTTGGTGATCGTCCAGACGTACTTGGAGATCGATGGATATGCGGGGTACTAGGTGCCTCCGGTTTCGTTCAGACCCAGAACGGACTGGTAAATGGACTGTGTGTCTGACATTGGATTTTAGTCCGTGTGATTGATCTCTATTAAATATATATCTGTTTGGCGACGGGGAATTTATTCTTTTGCTTAACGCCCTTCTCTGAGACGTACGAGCTCAGGGGTTATATACTGATGGATATCAAACGCATGGAGTGAATTGCCTGTGTGGCATGCCTAAGTGGCAATTGATCGAGGCTTCTGTTGAAAAGCAAAGTCTTGTGGTGATGATCAGAGCACAGCCTGTGTGGCACAGCTTTGTGTAATGTGAATTCGCGAGCCTCACACCCCGGTTGTGAACCAAAAACGGGAGAGGACCTCAGGGAGGGCATGCGTTTCTTTCTATCAAGGGTGGTGTCAGTGACCTACCAGCCCTGACATTTATATACTTTTTACCTGTGTGGTTGTTACTGTTGCGAGGCGCCTCGGTTTGATTGGACGATCCGGGTCCGATGGAGTCATTCGTTGGCTCATTTACGCTCCAAAGGGCGGGGAAACGTAGTGTTCAGGCATAATAATCCACATCGGTGGACCGGCCCTGACGATCTAAAGGGTTGATGCGTTCTGATCCTGAGGCTCGGGCTAGAGAGTCTCGAATCGGTTGAGGACTATCTTTTGCCTTGGTTCATAGACGGAAATCCAATTTCCAAATACGTGACTTCGCGATTTTGATTGTATAACCTATATATGGTGACATAGTGGTATGGGGCATTCATGTCGCCTATGATTGATACTTATGATTTGAAGTTGTTTTATACACTATGCACTTATTATAGTATCAAATGATTTGTTTTAAACGTATCAAGCATTCTTTGGCTGTTATAAGGGAAAACCCTATCCCCCGGCTTGCATTGCATTGTGTGATAGGACCTGGGTCTTATAATAGCTTCATTTTTCTTTATTTAGCATTGCGCTGTTTGTTTTATGCACTGGTATTCTTAGGAGGAAACCCGTTCCGTGTTATACGGCGTGGTCCCTTGATTTACCTATCTTTAAAATAAAGAATAATAACTGTTTTAGTTCTCACACCAGTCCCATGACTGACCTGGAGTTTATTGTTTTGACCTAAACTCTGGGTGCCCTTATTTTGACACGGGCAGCTAGTAGTTTTGGTTTTGCAGATTTTTATTCACAGGATCCTGGTTTACAGCTGGAACGATATCTGGAAAGCTTTGTATCCGTATATCTACTTCTAGTTGTGTATTGTATTATTTTCCGCTGCAATTTATTTAAATGTAATTTAAATCTCTAATATTTCTGTGTAATATTCATTTATACTCTGTATATTCTTGTAATCTGATGCATTGTTGTAATATACAATGAAATGTTCTTCCGTCTGCGTTCTGTTTTGTCGTGTTCTCAAACGATAGGGCGTTTCGAACGGTCTGGGTCGGTTTAGCGACTGGTTCGGACCGAGCGAAATTCCTTTTCGTCACAGTTGGTATCAGAGCTTTGGTTTACCAAGCTCAGAGAACAAGACACATTAGAACCATACGAAAGGATTCATCAGATATTGGATTAGTAATATCCAATTAGAATGACTCGTTAGAGATGGGATCAGTAGTATCCTAGAACGAGTGTGAAGAGTATATTTTAAAATGAAAACCGATTTTTGTTTTGAAAATTTAAATCGTTGTATACGTATTTGAATATTTATTTTATATTGATTAGGACAGTCCAGTATATAAAGAATTTGCATATACGCCTTGCAAACGTATATTCAAAGTTTTAATATATTGGATAGATATAGCATCACACTCTAGTCGCCCGGGGGTGATTCTGACGATTGATATATCATCATCAGAATTTATATTCGAGTGACGAACGTGTAATATCTATATATTTCCTATTGACTGGTGTGAGAACCAAAAATTAGATAGGGCCTATTATTGTGATTTGGAATCAAAAACATGATTTTTGTATATGTATCAAAATTATGAATTTGAAACTCTAATTCACTAATTGATTGTTGTTTGTGTTGTTTGTTTATTTGTTTGCTAATTTTTAGCCATTTAGCCTAATTGAATCACATATTGAATTATATTGAAAATTGGTCGCATTTGCTCGCATATATATGTACTTACATTGAACAGGTCATAACAAGGAGGCTAGAGAAGAGAATAAAATTTGTTTGCCTGACAAATAGGTACATGTTTACTACATAATTTACTGTTATGTTTGGGTGATGATGATTTTATGAGCCTATTGGCTAGCCGCTTGGCGTTTTCTTTTTCTTTTTGAGATCAGAAGGCCTGTATGGCAATTTCGTGATTTTCCCGTGGCTCCCGGTGTAGGGGAGGTTAAGGCGAAATTTTTCGAAAATTTAGGGTGTTAGCCAAATTTTTGAAGAATTTGAAAATTCTCAGAAACTGAAAAGTTAGAGAATGGAGGCCAGATCGAACGTAGAGTTGATTAATCAAACCACTTTCGACTTTGTTCCTTTTCGGGGACGAAAAGTTTTAAGTGGGGGAGATTGTAACAACCCGAAAATCTGGGCCAGTTTAAAATTTTTATTTTAGCAAATTTAGCGAATTTGATTATTTAAAATGAATTATTTTAAATAATAACGACGAGAAATTTATTTAGAATATATTTATGACGTATATATTATACGCGTCGTCGTTAGAATATAAATAATTATATATAATTATAAAAGGAATTGAAAATGGCGCGGTAGTTCGATAATTCGATTTCAAACTTCAATTGAACATAACGGGTGCAAAACAATCCGGATTTTAGTGAAACCAAAAATAGTAGGATCTAATTTGTAATATCTTTCCAACGAATCCGAAAAATTGAAATTTCATAACGGGAATCAAAAGATATGTCCAGTTGAAAATTCTGAATAGTCGCTATGGAATTCAGGCCCTTAAAAATGGAATTTTTGCAAACGACCTCGGATTTCGACGAAACCACTTTTGTTGGGTCCGTGATGTAAAGTTATTGCTAGATTTCAAATTTCATAATTTTTCGAATCAATATGTGAGCGTGGAAAAAGAAAACGCGTTTGACCAGTTTTAGTTGATTTTAATCGACTGGAAAATGGCCATTTTTCAAACGGTCTCAGAATTTTATGAAACTAGTTTTTTTAGGACTGTATCGTCAATACGAAGCTAGAAAATATTTTTCTGGAATTTTTCGGGTTAGTATTTGACCCCGGTAAATTGAATTGCGCGTTCAAATTCAATATATAAGGTTATATGTTGATTTTGATGGAAACTAATCGAAATAAGGGAATTGGCTTACAAAACATATCCCACTGTGTTCGGAATGGGGGTAATACGCTAGGGACGACAGTTGGTGGGTTCGATTCTGAGTTCGAAAGGAAAAGTTACCTTTTAGTGAATTGAATTAAATAAATAATTATATATAGTTCCATATAATATCTCCCCCCCTCAGTTTTCTCTTTCCTCCACTGTGGATCTCAAAATCAAAATAGAAAAATTGGTGGCCCTCTCGTTGACTACTCCGTCGCCTTCGTCTCCTGGCGCCGCACCACCAGAAGCCTGCCGCCGGACCTCCTCTGACCGCCGCCCCTCTCTTCTCCTTCTCCGATCATCCCCAAGAACCTCAAACCCCCTCTCGACTCACCCTCGAGACCGCGATGCAGCACCTTCGCCGCTCCTTCCTCAACTCGAGATCGCAGACCCCCATTCGAGCCCGCCATCCACCGCACTACCTTCACACCACCGATGCAGCCACCGCAGGCCCCACCTTCGACTGCGCGAGCCACCCTCCACCTCAGATCTACAGTCCAGGGATAAAAACGTGAGTTGTATTGTTTTTGAAATCTGTTTTTTTATATATAAACATTTTTTAATTCAGTTTGATTTATCTCAGTTTTATTTATTTCAGGCTTTATTTAAATTAGTTTTCACTTAAATCGGTTCTTATATAAATCAGTTTTTATTATATGGCATGTGATTTTTATCATGTAAAGATTGAATATTTTTATAAATGTAAAGATTGAATTTTTATTTCTAGGAAGACCTGATTTTTTATATGAAAAATTCGTGAATAGGATTGTGATTTCCATACGAAGAAATTTCTTTGTAAAGATATGATTTTTGTCAACATTAAAAATATGATTTTTATATAGTGGCGCTAATAAAAATATGATTTTTATATGGTAGAGACTATAAAAATATAATTTTTGTAAGATGGAGAATATAAAAATTCGATTATTTTTATATATTGAATAGCATAGAAAAATATGATTTTTATATATTGAATAGCATAGAAAAATTCGATTTTTCTATATTGAATAGCATAGAAAAATTCGATTTTTATATATTGAATAGCATAGAAAAATTCGATTTTTATATATTGAATAGCACAGAAAAATATGTTTTTTTATATATTGAATAGCAAAGTAAAAATATGATTTTTATATATTGAATAGCAAAGTAAAAATTCAATTTTTATATATTGAATAGCAAAGTAAAAATTCGATTTTTATATATTGAATAGCATAGAAAAATATGATTTTTATATATTGAATAGCGAAGTAAAAATTGATTTTTTACATATGTAGAGAATACGGGCAACGAAGATGACAAAAGGCGAGAACGATGAAAATTTCTCCAAAAGAAGAGCCATGGAGTTAGGATAGCTATCGGTGAGAACTTCTCACTCAAAATCTCTTTTTCTAGTTATATATATATATACTAGGATGCAGACGGTGTTTAGTAGCACCCGACACCCGTCATCCACAGACCATGGATGGCTTGTTTGTTTAATTGTTTGGTTGTGTAGTTGGTTGGATTACTTGGTTTGAATTGAATAGTTTGGTGAAATGAAATTGATTTGATTGATGTGTGAATGGCGTGGGCCTTCACTAGACCGGGGATAAGGCTAGGCCTTGTCCCGTTTCTAGTATCGTGCCGTTATGCCGCCGAAATTTTCTAAAAATAAGTTAGAAAAATAAAGATAACATTTTATTTAATAAATGAACCAAATAGAATATTCATAGGTTAAATAAAATAGTTTGATCGTTAAAAATATAATTTTTAACGTGAATGGGAATAAATAAATATTCATTTACAAACCGGACGGTTTGTTTATGTACACCTATTTGAAGGACATTGATTGGGATGATAAATTTTACACATCGCCCAACTGCACAAATAAAAATCTGTGCTTGATTGCTTGAAACCCCACACGGGTATTGGGATGATATTTGACGTACACTAATCCCGATTGTTTAGTTGTATGTCGATCGATTGATTGACAGGCTGTTATAAGCGTTGAATATTTATATTTGATGCTTATACAGTGTAGAATGCACTTTGGATGATGGTTGATTATTCATCGTTGTTGATATATACATGTGTTGTAGAAATCCATATAATTAACATTATATGGTAATTGTTTGGGCCTCATTCCAGTTTTGAAATAGAATATTTGAAATGAAATATTTGAATAGAAATATTTGAAAAAGAAATATTTGAAGTAGAATATTTGAAAATTGAAATATATGAAGCCGTGTTCATAGATTGACGCCATTTTGACGTGAACGATATTTATATCGATTTTATTCAAATTGAAGTGAATATTAAAGAGAATTGAAATCGTTTTGAAATGAATTCGAATAGAATTGAAATCGTTTTGAAATGAATTCGAATAGAATTGAAATCATTTTGAAATGAATTTGAATAGAAATTGAATAGAAATGAATTCGAATTGAAATTGAATTGAATTGAAAACGAACTGAAATTGAATTAGAAATCAATTTGAATTGAAATCGTTTTGAAATGAATTCGAATAGAATTGAAATCGTTTTGAAATGAATTCGAATAGAATTGAAATCGTTTTGAAATGAATTCGAATAGAATTGAAATCGTTTTGAAATGAATTCGAATAGAAATTAAATAGAAATGAATTCGAATTGAATTGAAAGCGAACTGAAATTGAATTAGAAATCAATTTGAATTGAAATCAATTTGAAATGAATTTATATTGGAATATTCAATTTTGATTTGAAATGGAATATGAAGTTGAAACCATTTTGAAAACGAATTTAAAACGATTTATAAAATACGTTTTTAAAAGGAAATCGACGAAGTATATATTATATATATTGAATATATAATATAACGGCCTGAATAGAACGCGCCGCGCCGCGGCAGTTCGCGAATTTCGACCATTGACTTCGAACGGATATTACGGGAGATCCGACCGTCGGATTCTCCTGAAACCGGAACCGTTGGGTACGTATCGAAAAGTGCTTTCTAACAAATATTAGAAATTTGAAATCTAACGGTTGGATTTGGAATTATGTCCAAATCAAATTTGAAAAAGGTCGCTGTAAGTGCAGTTCGATGGCCGTTGATGGAAATCGACTGTACGGGCCTTGATAAAATTATTAAAAATAGTAATAATTTGTGTAAAATCATAAGAAATGATTTAGAAAGGATTGGGACGGAAAAAACCCATATTTGAAAAGATAAAAATAGATTTTTATCGAAATGAACTAGTTTTGAACTAGAATTATAACTCTATTTATTTTTAAATAAATAAATTGAATTTGAAAAGGGCTTTAAAAATAACCGAAATTTCCAATGATTGCATTGGAGTGGATTTGAATCGAAATTGTCTTTGGAATATTTCGATGTTGGAATTCGTGATTATACAGATGTTGTTATGGAAATTTGAAAGATATATATATTTATATCGTTATTTCCAATACGACATTTGTTAATCGTAGAATTTGATATTGAATATAAGCCGATATATTTTCTATTCAGAGCCTTGTATTGAATATCAAATGTGATTTGGGTTTGTCGTGAATGGTGTCTTCATTAACACTGTTCTTGAACCCAGTTGAGAAAAGATTAAATCTTTTTATTTAGATTTAATGAAGTGTACCAATTAAATAATATTTAATTGGAATTGAATTCGAATTAATTTTTGGGTTTATCGTGAGCAGTGTTTTAAATAACACTTGTTCTTTAACCCAATAGTTAATGGAATGTGATCTTGGGGTTTATCGTGAACAGTGTTTTTAAATGACACTGATTCTTTAACCCCGTTAAAGATTAAAACTAAGTGGAGTTTTAATGAATCTTTAATTAGATTGAAAAGATCGAGAATGGAGTATCACCAGTTTTACTTCAGGCGATAGTTAAATCTTTAATTAGATTTGAACGTGAAATGGTAATTGAATTTACCGACAACACTGTGGTGTTAGATATGAAGTATTACCAGTTTTATTTCATGGGATGAATAGGTTGGAATTGGGAAATTAAAATAAATGATTACTTCGGTAAGGTTCGCTAATCTCGACTAGTTTGAATTGATATTCAAAAATAGATTAAAGAATAAATTTTAATGATTTATCTTTGATAAAATTAATGGGAACCTTTCCCTATGAATGTAAAATTTAGAAATTAACTTTTGGTTAGCCAAGCAGAATGGTTTTCTGGATATTGATCTGATGTTGGTTTCGGCCTTCGGGGTTAATATTTGGGGAATTATTCTCTTGATTAATTTACGGTTAGTGACTAATGAATTGGAATGAGGCGTATGTTGTGTTTGTGTAACACTTATTTAAAATATACGTGAGTTATTCGGAAAGACCGGGTTTATCCCATTTTGAATAACTGATACGACGATAAGTCGAAGATGAAGACGGTGGTCGAAGACCAGAAGTCTTCACGTCGTTTGGGTGATTACTGATGATCTTGATTGGGCTGTACACCCAAGAAGATGGAAACAGTTGGTGATCGTCCAGACGTACTTGGAGATCGATGGATATGCGGGGTACTAGGTGCCTCCGGTTTCGTTCAGACCCAGAACGGACTGGTAAATGGACTGTGTGTCTGACATTGGATTTTAGTCCGTGTGATTGATCTCTATTAAATATATATCTGTTTGGTGGCGGAGAATTTATTCTTTTTCTTAACGCCCTTCTCTGAGACGTACGAGCTCAGGGGTTATATACTGATGGATATCAAACGCATGGAGTGAATTGCCTATGTGGCATGCCTAAGTGGCAATTGATCGAGGCTTCTGTTGAAAAGCAAAGTCTTGTGGTGATGATCAGAGCACAGCCTGTGTGGCACAGCTTTGTGTAACGTGAATTCGCGAGCCTCACACCCCGGTTGTGAACCAAAAACGGGAGAGGACCTCAGGGAGGGCATGCGTTTCTTTCTAGCTAGGGTGGTGTCAGTGACCTACCAGCCCTGACATTTATATACTTTTCACCTGTGCGGTTGTTGCTGTTGCGAGGCGCCTCGGTTTGATTGGACGATCCGGGTCCGATGGAGTCATTCGTTGGCTCATTTACGCCCCAAAGGGCGGGAAACGTAGTGTTCAGGCATAATAATCCACATCGGTGGACCGGCCCTGACGATCTAAAGGGTTGATGCGTTCTGATCCCGAGGCTCGGGCTAGAGAGTCTCGAATCGGTTGAGGACTATCTTTTGCCTCGGTTCATAGACGGAAATCCAATTTCCAAATACGTGACTTTGCGATTTTGATTGTATAACCTATATATGGTGACATAGTGGTATGGGGCATTCATGTCGCCTATGATTGATACTTATGATTTGAAGTTTTTTTATACACTATGCACTTATTATAGTATCAAATGATTTGTTTTAAACGTATCAAGCATTCTTTGGCTGTTATAAGGGAAAACCCTATCCCCGGCTTGCGTTGCATTGTGTGATAGGACCTGGGTCTTATAATAGCTTCATTTTTCTTTATTTAGCATTGCGCTGTTTGTTTTATGCACTGGTATTCTTGGGAGGAAACCCGTTCCGTGTTATACGGCGTGGTCCCTTGATTTACCTATCTTTAAAATAAAGAATAATAACTGTTTTAATTCTCACACCATTCCCATGACTGACCTAGAGTTTATTGTTTTGACCTAAACTCTGGGTGCCCCTATTTTGACACGGGCAGCTAGTAGTTTTGGTTTTGCATATTTTTATTCACAGGATCCTGGTTTACAGCTGGAACGATATCCGGAAAGCTTTGTATCCGTATATCTACTTCTAGTTGTGTATTGTATTATTTTCCGCTGCAGTTTATTTAAATGTAATTTAAATCTCTGATATTTCTGTGTAATATTCATTTATACTCTGTATATTCTTGTAATCTGATGCATTGTTTTAATATACAATGAAATGTTCTTCCGTCTGCGTTCTGTTTTGTCGTGTTCTCAAACGATAGGGAGTTTTGAACGGTCTGGGTCGGTTTAGCGACTGGTTCGGACCGAGCGAAATTCCTTTTCGTCACAAACAATCAGTATTGTGATGGTTAAAAATACGCTGTGTGAGCAAACAGAGTCAGAATTCGACGAAACAAGTTCCGTTGGGTCCGTAATGTCAAACTCTAGTTGTATGCCCATTTTCATGATTTTTGGATATTGTATGCAATCATGGGAATTTTTAAACGACAAATTGATCTAATACTCAAATATAAATGAATATTAAAAATATGAAGCTTCCTTAGTAAGCTAACCCTTCCTTATAAATACCACTTAACTCCATAAACCTAAGTCAGCTATTTTTTCTAGTCAATCCTCTTTGTGGCTGTCACTTTTTCTTACAACCAAAACGTGAAGGATCCACTTTAGAAAATCAAATAAATTCAAAACAAAATCATAAAATCATGAAATTCAAAGCTTTATACTCCTATAATCTTGCTCTTCATACTCGTATGATTCCTTTACAGTTCGATGTCATTCTTCGTACGCTGATTTTAGAACAACGCGATTAGGGTTCCTCGGAATTGGAAATGGAAGCCTTAATGTGTGATTCGAGTTATATTTTTAGAATGAGGAGATGATTTCAAGCTTGTAGGAGAATTTAGGGTAGATCCCGTGATGCTTGAATTCGTCTGTCTCTTGTAGTTCGCGAAAGTATTGTGCGACGCAACTCGAAAGGGTATATCAAGATGAGTGAATTTGGTATAGGAAGGAAGAGCGACTAGAGAGAAGAAAGATGTTGGTTTTGGTTTGAAGTTTTATCGAGAGACGATGGAGTTTAGGTGGAAGAAATCGCAACAATGGCATAATGGAGCACGACCTTCTGAAAGCAACAGGGAAGAAGGCTGTTAATTCGGGTTTGGGGATTAAAGCGGGTTTGGGCCTTAGGAGAAAGGGGTGAGCCCAATTAGAGTTTAAAATTTAAGTTAATTTAAGTTTAAAAACGTATAACTGGTAAATTGAATATCTTACTCATACTGTATCTGAATTCAATGAAACAAGATCCTTTAGGATCGTATGGACGAACGCTACACAATGGAACTGATTGGGAGTGAATTGGAGTTTGTTACAATTTATAGCGGAATAAATTTTCCGTCTGAATCAACCAACAATTATCGTTATTTAACGATGATCTTCCAATGTGAGTAAATCTCACTAACTCTACCCAGTTGTATTTTTATAACATATTTTTAGAATTGATAAATGATGGTTGATTGTTGTGTGTTGTTTGTTTGGTTGAATTGCTGTTGTATTGTTTGGAAATAACGATATATATAAATCATTAATCAAATATTGATTCTGTTTATCAGAATATTTCATATTGAAATGAAATCGATGTTATTTATACTGTTTAACATCTGTGATGAAGGAAAACAGGTTGGAGGGATCCAACTGGATTCCTCAATATTTATGATACTGTTTGTTTTCATATAATGTGATATATAATCTGTGATTGATTATGATGACACTGGTCATGTTATTTGGTATTTTAAATACCATATGAAATACTGGAATGTAAAAAGGAAATTATCAAAGTGAATATTGAAAATGAAATATTTATTTATGAAATAAATAGGATATTATAAAATGTAATATTTGAAAAAAAAAATTTGGTAAATATAATAATGGAAAATTTGGGAAATGAATAGAATTATATAAAAGGATTTATATGAAATAAATAGAATTATGAGAGGAATATTGATTTAGAAAGTAAGTAGAATTATAAAAGGGAAATATTTGGAAAATGAATAGAGTTTTATAAAAAGAGAATTTTACATTAGGAAGGTTTAGACCCTTGCTTCGCACATGAGGGTAAAATGATATTGATTTAAAGTAAATATTTTGCAAATAAAATATTATAAAGGAATTTGAGGTTTGAAATAGGAATTTAAAATGGAAGTACCGAAATTAGAAACTGACTGGAAATTAGTTGAATTGAATGACTTTCTGGGTATCGATCTGATGTTGGTTTCAGCCTTCGGGGTTAATACGTAGGGGGTTGTTCTCTTACTAGTTTACAGTTAGAGACTGATATATGTGAGAAGATAGTGATGCATGAATCAGAAATGGAAACGTTTTCCAAAGTTAATAATGTATATTTTCTGAAATTAGAAAATAAGGATTTGATGAATATATGGAAACGAGAAATGGGGAAATGAATAAATGTTGATTGATGATTGATCGATAGAATTTCCATCTAGAAATAATATTGTTGTTTGCACACATGTTTTCTTTGATAGTTAAATCACCGACTATCAAAGTTTTTGACCATTTTCCATTGTCAATACGGAGAGACCGGGATCTGATATATTATCTGAAACCACTTCGTATAGCATTAGCGTTGCGAATCAAATATGATGAAGAAAATTGAATACAGAGTTATGCAAGGGTTGTCCTGTTTACATAATAGTACCTTTGTTTTGTCCAGTCCCAGGACAACCAGTATGGACAAATGTCTGAAAGAGTATATCTGGTAGATCGCGTAAGTTGATGTTTCAACCTTATTTACGTTGGTGGCGAAGGAATTCGTTTCTCTTATCTTATACCCGTGGTATTTTTAGGGAAATCAATTTGTGATTTGTTGGGTGTGACGATGTGGCATTCAAAGTAATTAGAAGAGTGATCTGTTAAAAGATACGTTATGACCTCAACCTCATCAACTGGGAATGACAGAAATTGGGCAGGCAGCATGGCTAAGTGGGTCGCACCCAAGTAGGGTATATTGTCACCATCTAGAGAATATTCATATTTGTTACTTCTTTCGCTTCTGTATCTCCCGGGAACAGTTATGTTGGTATACCAACCATAAGGTGATAATATATTCGGAACATTCAAGCAAAATGAATGGCCGGTAATGTGTGGCCGAGTTACTAGATGTTCTTGTTGAACTCCAGTGTATCGGTTCTAGAGTACATCGATCGGAAGGTGGTTCAATACCTTGTCAGAGTTGGAAATCCATTACCCAATAAGAGCCCGCGGTTTTGATTGTATACTATATATGTAGAACGTGAGATGAAAGCGTTCTGCTAGATTTTTATTTACTTGATCTAGACATTATTATGATATCAGACAAGTATCGTATTAGAAAATAATATTTTGGGTTATCATAAGGTAAAAACCATCCGGTTTATGTGTGGATCGGTCTTATGATTATTCTTTGTTTCAAAAGGATTTTGAGAAGTTAACCAAATGATTTGAATTTACTCACACCAGTCACATGATTGACCCAGAGTTTATTTTATTTTCCCTAAACTCTTGGGTGCCCAGTTTTATACGGGCAGTCAAGTAGTCCGGATTTTACAGATACTTGAAGAGTTAGAGTAGGAGGCTTCAGGATTATATAGCTATTGTTATTTCCATTGTATTGTAAGTGTTGTACTCTGATAATGTTACTATATATATATATACTAGTTTTATTTCTGTTGACACCAAAAATTGGTTCAACACCAAAAAAAAAAAAGAATTTCGTAGAGAAAAAAGTGAGTATGAACAATCACAAACAATGCAAAAATTAAGACGGAATCACGCATAAATTTATAGTGGGTCGGCGTTAGTGAGCCTACATCCACTTTATAATTTAGATTGAGATTGAGTAGAATGATTACAAAATTCTTTTCTTTTTTCTTACATACCCCTTTCTGTACTGAAACATAACTATTCATATATGATACAATACTTAACCATTATCAACACATGTCATTGGATCCAGGAGAATAGTTGCGGTTGAATGAATCAATATATGCTGGAGAATAGGTATTCCATCCCAAATATTTAACGCGAAATAGCCTGTGATTCAGCTGCCTTGGGCAATTTGAACAAAAAGAATCTGGAATGAGCTATTCTTCGGGCTGGCATTTCGGGCTTTTAAATGAACACATCGCAATTGATTAAGTTTGGTCATCCCATATTCCTTCTGGGCCGCGTTTGATGGACGGAATGGACTAGCATGTTGAGCGTCTCTTTCTTATCTGCTTCGAGGACTTCAGGTACGGGTCTATCATGTTATCCTACCTTGATGGGTGGTTCGAAAGGCCCATCAACACTTTGCCCCCCAAAGTATGATCCGCTTAATACAAATCATGCTTTGTTGTCGTATATCTTGGATCAAATTCTACACACTGCTTGTCCCACCAGTTGCTTTGACTTTCATTCAATAGGCGTCACAAACCTCGTAGGGTCCCATCAATTGCTTCAAATTATGAACGAGTTCAGATAATGATGACGGCTCCCTATCTTCCCATCTAGTCAGCTGGTCCTTAACCTTCCAACTTCTTTACACGTCCGCTTGGTCCAATCACATCAGCCGAATTTGAATAGCCATTCTTCTTTTTCATTATAAAAATAGAATTCCTTTTACCCTTCTCTTTTTTACTTTTTACCACTATTCCAAAAGAGAGACGATTGGTGATCATCATCTCCTCCTAAGATCGTCTTTTTTCAGGTATGTAATGTTCCCTACATTGAAGCACCATTCTTGTACGGGGTCTTCCTTTTTCTCACCATAGTCTAGGGTTTAGTTTGTCCCAATCGACGGAGGTCTTCCGCGTCAGACCGCCGGAGTCAGCGGCGGTGCGGTTTCCCAAGGTGAAACTACCACCCTTTGGGTAAGACCCGTTGATACCGAATCCCTAATCTTGATGACATTATAAAAAGATCTCGCCTTCCCTAAGCATTTCGTAAATTAGGGTGTCTTTGAACCTTAAGGCACGTGATAATGCTCAAAGGGGCGATGAAATGGATAACAATTTCTGTATAACTCAAATTATACTATTAGTCATCCGTCTTTTATTGGGGTCATGCTTGTAAAAACTTCTGATTCTTTATCTTCTTCTGCGCTTCTTTCCCTTTTTTTAGTGCCACAAGTCATTTGTACACTAATGGTCAAAACGCGCGAAAATCGTCAGCAAGTTTGGTGGAGAGATACCTTTTTCCATTAGAGTGGACAATTCTTCAGAGTCCTATAGTCATTCAGAACCCACCTTCGACAACGATCCTTGAAGTCGGTCAACAGATTCGTTGCCTGTTCCTCCAATAGCAGTCGAGCTAACCAAAGCAATGCCTATTCCTCTGGCACCTGACTTGCTCCCAGGTGCAGAGATTTTAAGGAACCCTCCAGAAGCAGAAAAATCCAACATTACTCTTAAATGACTACAACATCTAACAGCAAAGCACAATATTCCCTTTGACAACGTTCTTGTCCCTGAGGAAACTGCTAGACCCTATAATCCCCTAGATGGTTATATGGCAATTTCTCTTCCAATGTGCAATGTGGGGGCCATTCCCCCTTTCCCTTCTGTTATTGTCGACTTTTTGCACCGGATGAATTTAGATCCGATGCAGTTTCATCCAATAGCTTACGGAAACTTGTTGTTGATCTGCTATCTATACCTGAAATACCTAGGTTATCCTCCGACCTTTGATGATAAAGCCTTTCTCTTCAATTTTAAACATAATGAGAAACAATCCCCTTCCTTTCTCTACTTCGAAGCTGTTCGAGGCTGGAAGATTATTGAGGAAGTTCCAAGCAAGGCAGGTGATCCCAAGCGAGACTGGTTATGGATTAAGCAGCAGCCTGGGTGCGCCCAATATTGGCTTAAATGTGGTGGGTTCCTCTCCTTTCTTTATATACTCTTTTTCCGTTAGAATCTCTTGCCCTGATTACCTTATTATTATTATTATATTTTATAGAAGGCGAGCCTATAAGGCTTGAGGAAGAAGTTTTTAAAGAGCGTCATATGCGATTGATCGAGTTAAAGATGGACCTGATCCTACAGCAACGGTTTAGGATGAGGTGCCCCCCAGTCATGAAGAAATCGAGAGATGAACAGACGACTCACTCGATCGGAGGGTCCTCTACCCATCCCCTGCTTGGGAAGAAAGAGAAATCCGGTCAAAGGAAACTTGTTTGTAAAAGTTGGGTTCGGAAGGTCAAATTTCTGGAAATCCCTCGTGAAGAGGTTGGACATCGACAAAGGGAGAAGGTTCCTACCAAGAGAGCTTCCAAGGTGGTGCAAGAGAAAACGGACGAAGAAGAACCTGCTGAGGTTCACCCGAAAGGTTCGGGAGTTGAGAAAGATTCTCCTTCAACTCATGGTCAAAAGGAGAGGTGTGGCACCTCCCGTCTTCCAGGATTGGAAAATCTACAAATGCCTTATATTATTCTCTCACCACAAAGCTTAGATCCAAATCGATACTTTGCCAACCAATTTGAAGGAATGTCCTTCCCAGATAGACATGATGGTATTAAAGGTATGACTTCACCATGATTACGAGTCTTATTGCATGTCACAACACCAAATTTTCCGTTCATAAATTGAAGATTGCTTGTTTCATTTCACTTTCCTTGTAGGTGTCGACGAATAGTTTTACGGAAATTTGTTCGCCTCCTTCCCAATGGACCTTGGGTCGGGAGATTCTATTTTGCCACATACTAAAAAAGAAGGCAATGGCAAAGACAATGATAATGGAGGGAAAAAAGAAGAGGATGCGAGGAAAGGCGAGGAGAAAGAGAAAGATGGAGAAATGGAAAAAGAAGGAAAAAGCTATCTGCCCAAGGATAAAAATGGGCAGGAAATGAGACGCTTGAGAAAACATGGTCGAATGCCAGGGGATATTGAAGAATCGGGCAGCGTGCCCAAGAAAAGGAAGGGGTATAAATTTCCCAAGACTAAACAGGGAGAAGGAGTCGAGCTCTCTCGAACAGTAGTACATCGTTCTAGTCCTGCAGTGGGAACTTCTTCTACCGACCGATTCCGAGAATTGGAACGAGATTTCCCCGATCTCATTTTTTCGGAAATTGAACCAGCTCCCGAAATACAACTATTAACTCATAGCTTTCGTCGTAGCATGTGCAATAATCTTGAGTATGCCCTATATCAATATGACGCCATGCGAGAGTATGTTGGGCAAGTGAGTGGGGTGTTAAAGGGAAAGCTAGCTGAATAGCTGGCTTAAAAAGAGACATCGATAGTGGTAAGAAAACCTTTGGGTTTCTAGAAAGGAAAATCAAAAATCAAGAGTTACAAGCGGCAACAGATAAAGAAAAGTGTGTGAGAGAGATCGAGGACTTGAACAGTTAGGTTCAATAGAAGGGTCGGGATTGTGATTTAATGAGGTAAGAGATTGAATCTTTGAAGAGGGATAGAGCCCAATTCAATCTTGAAATTCAGAATTTAAGGGCTACACATCATTCGTCCGAGCTAGCCATGAATCAAGATGAAAAGAATACCACTGCAGTAGTCGAGTTTACTAGTAATCTGAAGCTTCAGCATGATATAGAGATTGAGACCATTAATGCTGAGCACACCCGAGAGAAATCTGAATTGAAAAACGGACACGCTCGTTAGGTTCTTTTGTTTTGCACGAATTTCCTTCGTCATAGGGATCTATCTTGGATGCCTAGATATCCCAAGTCGCTAGCTAACGTATAGAAGGTAGTTTTATGGGAGGAGAAGTAAATAGCAAAGGGTCATCCCTTGGATGAGGCGTCGTTGATGTCGCACATCTTGAATGATAAAGAACGAGCTATCGTGGTAGAAGCGCAGAACTAGGAGAAAAAAAGAGCAGAGGCAGAACGTCGCAGGGCGAAGGGAAAATCGGTTCCCCAAACCAAGTAGGTGACAGTCGGCCTTACGTTCCTGTATCTTCTGCGCACATGGTTATGGGAAGGGGCTCGTCTTCTACCCTTCCATCCGATTCAACCAGGGCCGCGGAAGGGCAGGAGATCGGTCCCAATGTTGAAGGTAAGCTTTTTTGTTAGGTTCGAGTCCCTTATCCTCTCCTAATTTGCATGCATTTCTTTTCTTTCGCAGGGATCTCTTTTGTTAATGAGAGGGTGGATGAAGGACCTGTTTTCGAGGAGAAGGGTACCACCGAAGAAGCAAACAAGGCTGTAGGAGTAGAGAGGATCTACTTGGTATCTCCTGAAGATAGGGACGTTGAGATAGTTAAGGAGTCCAAAAGAGAGGATCACCCTTCCATGGCCGATATCAAAGATCAGAAGGACAAAGAAATTTCTTCCATGAAGCCCAATCCTGTCGAAGATCCTCTGGACGTCAAACCTCTCCAGTTCCTTCCTCCGGCCATTCTTTCTTCATCCTCATGACCTGTTGCCCCCACTATTCCACAGGCTTCAGCCTCAGCTCCTCGTCCTTTTGGCAGCACGTTAGGAGGGTTGAGACGCAGGATGACCACTAAAGAGATGCAGGAGATGATCAAGAAAAAAGAGATGGCCGAAATGGTAGAACAAGGGCTGATGCCACCTCTTTTTTAGGACCTTCCTTTCTTTGTAATTTTATGATGATGTATCCCCTATGATGTTGTCTGAATGGTACCTTTCATGCAGTAATATTTTGTAATGATGTCAAGATATTTTAAATGGAAATCTACTTATAATGATAACGCGTGTAACAAAGATGTCATATGAGTCTTACGTTTTGTTTTCAATGTCAATAGTGAGTCGCACTTCACCCTTGTCGGGGGTGCTAACTATTTCTTTTGCCCCCGGTGTCGGGATGAATGTTTGAGTGGCGATCTCCTCTGTCGAGCTCGAGCAAACCCATCCTTAATCAAGGGTTGGATGCAGTTGAGCGGGAGTGCCTCTAGGCTTTTAAACTTACCCTTTAGTCAGTAAAGGGGAAAGTTTTATTGTTTGAGCGGTCTTTTGTCAAGGTGCACCATTCACGCTCTATTGTCATTTATACTCGACCTCAAGTCAATGAGGTTGGAGTTGAATCCTGATAGTCGATCAGTATACCTTGATAGGCGTCAACTTTACTTTTGAATCAATCAAGGCAGAAATCAAAAAATCAGTCAGTCGATTTCAATCGTTAGCTCTTTACAATCACAACATGACAAAGCAGGAACAAAGATTCTTATTAGTACATTATCGCGACCAATGAGGGTCACTTATTACAATGCTAAAACAAATTAACAAATTAACAATCTAAATGCTGAAAGAAAGCATAAACATTAAAATATATTCTAAGAAAGATAATTCGCAAATGCTCTGCGTTCCATGCTCTTTGAAACGGCTCGTCGTCCACAGTTATCAGTCTAAAACTCCCATTGTCGAGCTTTCTTTGAATGCTGCAGGGTCCTTCTCATCTCGGGCCCAGGTGTACAGGGACCGGGAAGATTCGTTTCAGAACCAAATCTCCTACTTTTGGGCCCGAGAAGATTTGTTTCAGAACCAAATCTCCTACTTCGAAAGTCTTTGGTCGGACCTTTTTGTTGTAAAACCGAGCGACTCTTGCCTGTGGGCCATGGCACGAAGGTTTTCCTCTTCTCTTTTTTCGTCAACCATATGCAATGATGTTAGAAGAAGTGCCTTATTAGTCAGGGGATCATAGTAGGTCGTCCGATGAGTCGGGACCTCAAGCTCGATTGGGAGAACTACCTCGGAACCGTATGACAAAGCGAAGGTAGTATGTCCTATTGCGGTTTATGGGTAGTACGATATGCCCATAACGCTAGAGGCAATTCGTCGACCCTTTTTCCTTTAGCGCGTTCTAGCCGTTTCTTCAAAATGGTTTTAATGATCTTATTGACCGCTTCAACTTGACCATTGGATTGGGGATGTGCTACTGCGGTGTATTTCTTCTCAATATGATATTTCTCACAAAAATCTCGGAATTCCAGACTATCGAACTGAGTCCCGTTATCTGTAACAATGGTTCGAGGTACTCCATATCGACATATAATATTCTAGACAATGAAGTTGATGACCTTCTTTGTTGTAATGGTAGTCATTTGTTCGGCTTCGGCCCAGTTTGTGAAGTAATCTACGGCCACAATTGCATATCTGGCTCCTCCTTTCGAAATGGGCAAGGTTCCAATGATGTCAATTCCCCATACAGTGAACGACCAAGGACTCGTCATTTGAGTAATATTTGTTAGGGGCGCTCGTGGGATTTGTGCGAACTTCTGGCATCTATTGCATCTTTTGGCGTAATTACCAGTGTCTTTATTGATGGTCGCCCAAAAGTATCCATTGCGTACTATTTTCCGGGCAAGGGTTTGCCCCCCGGTGTGCGCCCAACAGTCTCCCTCATGTACTTTTCGAAGTATCCTCCTGATGTCATCATTGGCTACACATCAGAAAATAGGAACAGAAAATCCTCTTCTGTAGAGTTGGCCTTGCTGAATAAGGTACCTGGAAGCCTGCCGTATCAAGGCTCGCTTCTCATTTTTCTTTTCGAGCAGCTGCCCATGGAGAAGGAAATTTTTATTGGGAGTCATCCATGATTCTTCTTCGGGCTCGACATCAGTCTAGTCGACCTCCATTTGATCAATGCTTGGTATATTCATGTTTTCTATGGGAACTATCTTTGTTTCGCCCGGGTGGTCCGAGCTAGCCAGTTTTGCTAGCCTATTCGCTTTTTGATTCTTCTTCCGGGGAATATGATAAATGCTATATCGGTCGAAGTTCCTTAGTAATTTCTCGACCTCCTTAAGGCAAGAGATTAGAAATTCTCCCTGGGTAATAAATTCCTTTCGAACTTGACATACTACAAGCTGCGAGTAACAAAAGATATCGAATGTCATTATTTTCAGATCTTTCGCCAGTTTGAGCCCCGCAATCAGGGCTTCATACTCTGAATCATAGTTGGTAGCCAAAAATTCTAGTCTCAAAGCATAATAAACCGAGCGCCCTTCAGGGGATAGAAGTACTATGTCGACTCCCGAGCGTTGGTTATTTCGGGCTCCATCCGTGTAAAGCTTCCAGGCGATTGGCTCCTGATCGGCCTTCATAGGCTCGGGGTTGCCGTCTTGATATCCATCTTCTAGGGTTGTAAATTCTTCTATGAAATCAGCTAAAGCCTGTCCTCGGATTGATTTTCGGGGAACGAACATTAGGTCGAACTAGCTCAATTCGATGTTCAATTTCAGCAGACTCCCGTTTGCTTCTGGTCGTTGCAAGATTTGATGGAGGGGTTGATCAGTGAAGAATTTAATTGGGTGAGGTTGGAAATAGTGTCGAAGTTTCCTCGATGCAATTAACGAGCTATAAGCCAGTTTTTCAATCTTGGGGTAATTACGCTCAGCTCCGGTTAATTTCTTAATCACATAATAAACCGACTGTTGTACTCGATCTTCTCCGCGGATCAGGACCGAGCTAATTGCATGTGCAGAGACTGCTACATAAACAAACAAGTCTTCATGGTCGACTGGCTTAGAGAGAATAGGAGGTTTTTCGAGATGGTCGAGCAGATTTTGGAAAGCCTTAACACAGTCGGGTGTCCAGGCAATGTTCTGTTTCCCCCTTTTTATTAATTCAAGGAAGGGCAAGCATTTATCAGTAGCTTTCGAGATGAATCGTCCCATGGCTGCTACCTTTCCTGCTAAACTCTGAACATCCCTTATCCGGCGAGGTTCCTGAATCCCCTTAAGGGATGCGATTTGATCAGGTTTGATTTCAGTTTCACGGGAACTTACGATGAAGCCAAGGAACTTGACCGAAGCAACCCCAAAAGGATATTTTAATGGGTTCAGTTTCATACCGTGTTTCCGGAGGATGCTAAACATCCTCGACGGGTCGCCCACATGCTCGGATGATAGTTTTCAACTTTACTAACATGTCATCTACATATACCTCCATTGTCTTCCCTATTTGATCTTGAAATATCTGGTTGACTAGCCTTTGATAGGTTTCTCCTGCATTCTTTAGGCCGAAAGGCATCACTACATAACAGTATAATCCAAGGTCGGTAATGAAACTGGTAGGTTCTTGGTCAGGAACGTGCATGGCAATCTGATTGTACCCAGAATATGCATCCATGAACGAAAGTAACTTGTGCCTGGCAGTCAAATCGACTAACTGATCGATCCTAGGCAATGGGAAGTTGTCCTTAGGGCAGGCCTTATTTAGATTGGAGAAGTCAATGCAGGTTCTCTACTTCCCATTAGCCTCCTTCACAAGTACCGGGTTGGCTATCCAGTCGAGATAGGTTGAATCCCGGATGAATCAATTGGCTTATAGCTTCCCAATTTCTTCCTTCAAGGCTCTCGACCTTTCAGGGTCTAGCATTCTCCTTTTTTTGTTTTACAGGAGTGTATTTTGGGTCGATGCTGAGGGAATGGGTTATAATAGATGGAGGTATCCCACACATGTCAGCGTGGGTCCAGGTAAATACATTCAAATTCGCCCGAAGGAATTCACTTAGCTCCCTCGTCCGGAGGGGATCAAGATGAGACCCAATCTTTAGAACCTTGGTGGGATCATTATCGTCGATTGGAACCTCCATGGTGGCCTCATTCGGGGCCGCCTTTTTACACCCCAGCTCATCGTCATCTCGTGGATCGATGTCTTTGATCTCACAGGGTGACGGTCCTGGCCGAGGTGTTTTCTGTTATTGCTATGCTTCCTTCCCATCCCCAAGGGGAGAGGATTTTTCAGGCTCCTTGTTACCACTGCTTTTCAACTCTTTCCATTCTGCCGGATAGCATGCTCGACCTGTTACTTGGTCCCCTCATACCGTTCCAATTCCACTATCAGTGGGAAACTTCAGAAGCAAGCACCAGGGGGCGGTACATGCTCGAAAGACAGCCAAGGCAGGTCATCCCAAGAAAGCATTATAGTGTGAATTGATATTCATTACAACAGGCGGTAGGATCCTAACTCTTCATCGATCTTCTCTCCTAATTCCACCGATAGCCTAACCTGGCCTATGGGTTCGGTTGAAGCTCCATTGAAACCACGTACTTGACCCTCATACAGCTCCAAGTCCTTTGTCTCTAATTTCATTTGGTCATAGGTTTGTTTAAATAGGATGTTCACTGAACTTCTGTTGTCAACCAAAATTTTACGGACAGTAGCCGGGCCAATGACAGTGGTTATCACCAACGGGTCGACCGTTGGGGTTTCTAGACCAATTGGCTTGCGGTTATGGAAGACAACATCCTCGCCCATCGTCCTTTTATGTTTGACGAGACTTGCGACCTCCTAGGGATTCACTTCTCCAGCATCGAGGTGTTTTGCGGCGTTAACGTATCGTTCCATGGCCCTGATGCTATGGCCCACCGGATGCGGTCCTCCCACAATGGCATTGATAACAATCCCTTTCCCCTTTTCTTGATTGGTGGCGCGAGGTGCAGGTTGGGTTTGGTTTGGGTATCAAAGTTCCTTGCCCTCTGTCCCTTGGAGTTGTTTTATATTCGTCAAGTTTACCTTCTCGAATTGGTTTTTTAATGATGTCCCTAAGATATCTGCACTCGTTGGTCGTATGCCCATAAATGTCGTGGAATAGGCAATACTTCCCAGTCGCTCGTTCCTTCTCCGTAGGCTCGCATGGGGATGGTTTCTTATATTGCATTGTGTTGCAGGTATAGAGATATATATATTCTCTAATGTGTCATTTAAGGCAGTATATGTGTCAAACACCTGGAAACGGGGGCGCTTCCAGGAGCTTCCTCTTTGCTTCGAACCCCCACTGTTCTCTCTTGACCCCTCGCCACTTCGTTTTCCATGATTTTCAACATTTACTTCGATTTTCCCCGAGTTATCCCTAGATTGTTTAACCGTGATATTATTTCGAGTTATCCCCAGATTGTTGATGGGCCTTTCGGACCACCCATCAAGGTAGGATAACACGATAGACCCGTACCTGAAGTCCTCGACGTAGATAAGAAAGAGACGCTCAACATGTTAGTCCATTCCATCCATCAAACGCGGCCCAGAAGGAACATGAGATGACCAAACTTAATCAATTGCAATATGTTCATTTAAAAGCCTGAAATGCCAGCTTTAAGAATATCTCATTCCAGATTCTTTTCGTTCAAATTGCCCAAGGCAGCTGAATCATAGGCTATTTCGCGTTAGATATTTGGGATGGAATACCTATTCTCTAGCAGATATTGATTCATTCAGCCACAACTATTCTCCTAGATCTAATGACACGTGTTGATAATGGTTAATTATTGTATCACCTATTAATACTTATGTTTCAGTACAGAAAGGGGTATGTAAGAAAAAAGAAAAGAAGTTTTGTAATCATTCTACTCAATCTCAATCTAAATTATAAAGTGGATGTAGGCTCATTAACGCCGAACCACTATAAATTTGTGTGTGATTTCGTCTTAATTTTTTGCATTGTTTGTGATTGTTTATACTCACATTTTTCTCTACAAAATTCTTTTTTTGGTGTTGAACCAATTTTTGGTATCAACAATGTCAAAGTTATGTATCTATTATATATTGTTCGTTCCGCTGTGAGATTCGTGTTAATTCTGATGTTGTACGTTCTTCTTCTCCTTCTTCTTCTATTCTAGGTTTCTATCTTATCTATTCTCGCCCACTGTTTTTTTTCTATTAGTTTTCTGGTTTTCAGTGCAATTTGGGTTGGACTTGTGTTATTTGGTCAACTCAAATGGTACTAGAAATTTGGGACACTACATAATTTTTCTAAATCATGTGGACATTCTTCGTAGATCTAAATTATTATTTGTGCTAGATCTAATTTTTCTGAATCATGTGGACATTCTATGTAGATCTAAATTCTTATTTATGTTAGATTTGATTTTTTTGAATCATGTGGACATTCTATGTAGATCTAAATTCTTATTTATGTTAGACCTAATTTTTCTGAATCATGTGGACATTCTATGTAGATCTAAATCCTTACTTCGTTAGATCTAATTTTTATCTGTTAGATCTGAATTAGGTGGACATTCTATGACATAGATCTTAATCCCTATTTATTTTATCTACTTTTTAGATCTATATTATGTGGACACCTAAACTATCAATCAGATCTAGTTTATTATTTGGATCCACTTATGCTTCTTATATTAGATCTGAACTTGTTGGACATATAAATTAAAATTTAGATCTTGTCGTGTTCATATTATCACCTTTGCTATGTTACAACTAGTTAACTGCCACAAGTTCACTGGATCTATGCTCAAATGTTCACCATATGTTTATGCTAGTTATGTTAGAACATTCATCCTTGTTATATTTCCATTACCTACCCTTTTTATCTCTTATGATTAGGCTATTATTTAGCTTATACATGCCATAAATTATGTGAACATGCTAGTTAGGGAACGAGGAGGGAAAAAGGTTAATATTGGCATAATTCGGATATAAACATGAGTTGGACATATAATTCAAAAGGGGAAAAGTGGGGACATAATCACCTATTAAGACATAGGTAAGAATTGGATAAAAATGAAATGTTCGATAATTATAATTATAAATTGTAATTGCACTTATGGCACGAGGTTTGGTTGCGTTAGTGGTGGAAGTCTGCTCGGACCCGACCGGCATATCCAGCAGCCACTAATATTGAACCTAATGTGAGAGGGCTAAGTGCGTAAATACGAATCAGGATATAACATGAGGTTAGGCCCAACTGTGGAATAAGTCTGCCCGGACCCGACTAGCATATCCGGCATCCACATGTTGTAGGCCTAATGTGAGAGGTCTAACCCATTATAAACCATAAATGGACATGGTAATGAATTGGACTAGTTAAGTTAATCCATAGGGACTGTATGAACTTAAACTTAAGTTGGGGGTTAATTATTCTTGGTTGAACAAAAGGGGTGGGTTAAATAAATCTGAGGGGGGTGGGTAATATTCATATATAGGCCCACAAACTTAACTGTTAAATAAACATGCTTGAATCAGTGGGAGGGTTAAGTACATCTTGGGTTGTGGGTAATATTTTAATAGATAGGCTCACAATTTTAATCTGTTGGGGTTATGTAATTAAAGACACCTTTAGGTAAACATAACCAGTGGAAAACCTAAAAATGGGGATGCAAGACACAGGGGAGAGCTTGCATCATCTTGTGTGGGACCCATTTCAGTCAGTAACCCTTAAATAGGTATCAAACGGGTACTTCGAACTAGGTCGGAGTGAGGCACGCTTACTGTGCTGAATATAAGAGATCCAAACGTGAAGGACGGTGTCATGATGGCGCATTCCATCGGGGTCATGTGCATGCATGAATCCGCCTGCTCAGGAAAATAAGATGTTGTGACATCAGTAGTTATGGTTGTGCACATCCGGAAAATGAAGGGTTGCCACTTTAGGGAGTGATACACCCTACTGTGGGGCCAGCACAGGGTATCTACGTAATAGGTAGCCGATCGATTGGGTGGTAGTTAATATGGTACATCTAGTCCTGTCTGTTTCTGTGGGGTACCTGTGTTTCTGTCTGGGCTAACACCCATTATTTCTATTTAGATACTAGTTCTTTTTGGGTTAAAACCCGTTACTAGAGTGCACCTAAAACTACCATTGTGTTTTTGTTGGGATCCTCCTGTTTCTATTAAGCAATTGGGAATATGTAATCCTATTACATATCTGTTATACTAGTAATAGTGCAGGGTAATCATTAGGAGCATATACACCTTATCCTGTCTACCTTGTCACACCTGCCATTTATGCAGTGATCTCTCTTATCCACTTTATATGCCTGTCATGCTACTTTTATTTATTTACATGCTAAAAGTCACTAGACTCGCCAGACTTTATGTCTGATCCTTTTTGTTTCTCCTTCTTTCTTCCGTCCCCCCCAGGTTCTTAGGGAGGAAACACTCAGGCTTGACCGTGATTCTAGTTATTTTGCTGGAGCTGCTGATATATATGGCTCAAGCTCCTATGCTTGTTGCAATGGCTATATTTTGTTCTTGGGGAATTTTACTTCTTTTATGTACTCTGATATTTTTGAAGTACAAGACAGTAACTTTTATGTTGTAATGGGCTTTTATGTTTCAGACATGTGTTGTTTTTGGACCACGGTAACTTTTTTTAGCATAACGGTTGTGTAGAGCGGCTCTACGCACCCGATTAGATATAATAATATTAACATATTCGGAAAACGAGCATGAACGATAGCATTAGTACTTATAATGCATGCAAAATGCATGCAGGGAGTTTTAGCTCCTAGCGCGATTAATTACATATTATGCCAATGAACAAACAAGCCAAACTAACTTCTAAAAACCACAAACTTGCTCCACTAAACACCACAAACTTACACAACTCCTCGCATTATCCAGTAAATCATCAACATACACAAGCCAGAAAACACAAAAAAGCTTTCCTGTAGCGAGAGAGTGTGCAGCACAGGATGTACTTACCATGGGCGAGGGTAGTGGCGGCACAGCTGAGCGCCTCCAGCGTCGGTGCTTCCTTCAGACTCGTCCCATATGAATGCGGTATCCAGTAAAATCGGTATAAAAGGTGTTGGCGATATACCTGAGTTTGATGCTTGAATGCGTGCGCTTCGACGAATGGCTGAGCTTCACAAGGCTGGTGTAATCATGGATGAAAGGCCCTCTAGGAGTGGAGGAGGAGGAGGAGGTGGTGGGGTGATGTCTTGAATGGGTGGCTGCTCAATAAGGTCCACGAGCTGGTTGGGGCTAGAGAGGTAGATGTCTAAGTCGAAATCTGTGATTGGGTCCCAGTTAATTTCCGGAGATGGCCAGGGGTTCCAGCCTAGGTGGCTGATGACCTCTAAGGAGTTGTTGGATGATTGGTGGGTGGTTCTGGGCGGGGTACAAGGTTGGGTGGGAGCTGGCAAAGTTGATTCAATCTGCATGGCGTCGAATCTGGGTTCTGGGTCCGACATCGGAAAGCTAAAGTCGAAAGGCTCCATTAAGAACTCGCGGTTGTTCTCCCATTGGTTGCCTAAAAGAAAGTCCTCGGGATTCAGAGATGGGTGGAAATGGTCCCAGTCTTCAACCCTGATGATATAATGAGCGTTCCCGAGATGGATGGACTATGTAGTGGGTAAAATCACCTCCTTTAGCACCCTTGCCCTCGCAAACATGTAGCATAGGTCTTTTTGAGCCCAATTGCAGTCGTCCGTCCTAAGAAAGAATCCCACTGGATAGAGTACAACGGTAAGATGTTCTAGACTGATGCGGTGATGCATTGGAAAACTTTTAATTCGCACCCACGATGTGGGCCAGAATTCTCGATCTACCACCTCACTAGCAGGCGACCATGCCTACAGCGCCAGCTAACCCCCATGACAGAAAATGAATTGGCGGTTAAGAGCCGTATTGTAGAGGTCGACATTTGGGAACTGGATGAGGTAAGTATGGTCAGAAAGAATGAAGATCTACCAGTCTCGATGGCAGAAGAAATCAGTGAGAGTGGTTCGCACTGAGTGTAAATTCCAATAGCCGGTGAGAATCGCCACCTTGACAAGGTTCGTAGCGTTGGTTGGAAACGCCATTTCTGAAGAAAAGAGAGAGTATAACGATGAAGAATTAGGGTTGGGAAGAGAAATGGGTGCGGACGAATGGGATTTAAGCTGAGTGGATGATTCGACGTGGAGAGAAGGTTTCTCGTTGATGGCTGGCACGTGTGCAGAGAGAGGGATGGATTTGATAGTTGCAGAGGAATTCGCAGGGGCAGGTGCTACTTTCGAAGTGATTAGCACATTCTTCTTAGAGGATCCACGAGAGCAGCTTTTTTGCGTGTGCCCAAAAAATCCACATCGAAAGAAAATCTTTGCATTTCTGCATTGACTCGCCATGTGGCCTAGAGAGGCAAGCATAATCGTTTTGATTTCAAATTTTCTACCATTCACGCCAATGAGCCAAACGGCGGCAAAGCTCCGTTTTTAAACGCCATCCAGGACGACTGCTTTGGCGGTGGCCGAGCGCGGTGCTTGGGTCTGCTTTTCAGGATTTGGAGGTATGAAAGGAGTTGCCTTGGTGGTGGTGTAGGAAGTAATGGATCACAGTATCTAATGATAAATAAAGTTTTTATTCCACTGTTATTCTATATATCTGTCTTGTAATATTCACTGTCTGTTTACCTATAACGCTTCACAAAACTTAATGCATTCCGTTTGTGAGTAACATTAATTGACGTGGGGTGTCACACTAACCCAGATTTGGGGCCACCCATAAATCAAATCAATGTGATTCATGGAGGACCACACCCTAGCGGAAGTTGTCCGAGAGCCAGAAACCAGTACATGAAAGAATCCATAGATGGAATCTTCTCCATTCAGGAAGAGCCATCGTTGAAGAACGCGTGTTATGCTCTCAAAATGCACAATCTAGTCGTTTCTCTAGAAGAAATGAAGAAAGGGGTCCGCCACCCTCACAACGACCCTCTTGTGATAATAGCGCAAATAGGGCTCTCGGTTGTTTCAAAGATCCTTGTGGATACGGGGAGTGCCGTCAATGTCATCTTTAAACATGCTTTCGATCAGATGGGAATTTCCGGAAAGAAGAGGGAACCTAGCAACGAACCAATCTTCTGATTCAACAATAAGGGGTCGATTCCGGTGGGTCAAATCAACCTGCCGGTTCAAATGGGACTATCCCCGCTTCACAGGACTTTCGAAACTCCCTTCGTTGTAATTGATCAAGCATCCTATTACAACGCCTTATTTAGGCGACCGACTTTAGAGAAGATGGATGCCTTCGTCTCTTCCAAATATCTCATGTTAAAATTCCTAACCAAATAGGGATGAGGCACTATCAGGGGAGAACAGTTTAGCTCCCACGAGTTGTACTTCGCAATGGTACAAAAGGGAGTGTTCTTCATATTTTGATTCTTCTGTTGTTTTTATGCCTTCGATAGGGGATTCTTACATCCCTTATTCGTAGTTAAGGTAAAATAAAATAAGACTAACAAACGCACTAATGGTAGGTACGCTTCTTTGAAAAAGAAAAGGAAAGGATCCGATGAAGTAAACTCGACTAAGGAAGGAGAAATCATCACGAATTTGGATTCTGGAGGAGACAATGAAAGAATAAAACCAATAAAAGAAGTGTAAAAAAATGAAAACAGGTACAGTGGAAATTAGAAAAAGGTCCTAATTTTTTTTTGGGCTCCTAGCCCGAACCCATGCCGCAGCGCAGTCAAACAATTAATAGGTGGCGACAACAACAGAAAGCAGCGGACTATTTAGGGTTTGAGCGGTTGCACACCAAGTGGGGTGTGAACGCGCTAGCTTGACTCAACTGTACTGGACGGACTACCGATCAAGGTGAGTATTTTCTAACTCTACAGGGACTGCTGCTGCAAATAAAAAAAATATAGACAGTGCTTGTAAAAATCTTCTGCAGGGCATCGGCTTGCTTGTAATTTTTTTAGTTTCTGCAATTGTCTGTTCTGTAACTGTTCTGAGACTGTTCATTCTATGACTGATTAAAACAAAAAAAAAATCGCACTCATCTTAGTTTTGTTTTTATTTTCTAAGGACTTCATTATATTTTGACAAATTGGTTTAGTTCTAATGGATTATTTCTCAGTGTCTAGACTACGGCAGAGTAATAACTGTTTATAAATGTTACGTTGATTCGTAAATATTATATCGGTTGTTCCTCTGAAGGTACTTAAACCTTCAGCTGCATTGCTAGGGTGATTCCTGGTGCACCGATAACTCCTGTCTGTTCACTGGCTGAGAAATCTTTTGTTGAAATAAATCAAACCGTCATTATATAATTCTAGAGATTGCAAATAAGTAATTTGCATTTGGTTCATTTAACAGAAAAATATTCTTTTGTGTCTAATTCTTTTTCTCTATAAAAAAATAATTTCAAAACAATTCTCGTTTTGTAAAAAAATTATTCGCTTCTCAAATTTTTTTTTCCGCGTCTTCCCTTATTCTTCTCGCTAGTGCATGCGTAATTGGACTCGTGATCCTTCAGATAATCGTTTAGTTTGAACAAACATTCCTTTCACCATGGCCGAAGAAAATCCCCCCTCGATCTCTTACGGATAGATACTTCCCCGATCGGGTTTCTATTCCTTCTTGCATCACATTGCCCGCCCCAACGGGTAACCACTTTGAAATCCATTTGAATCACATAAATACTCTTCCAAAGTTCGGCAATCTAGAATGTGATGATCCTTATATTTTCTTGACCAAATTTGAACAAGTTTGTGCAACCATGAAATTTCAACAATTAATTGACGATGGATTGAAACTTAGGTTAATTCCATTTGCACTTATCGATTATGCTGAGAAATGGTTGTATAGCTTGCCTTCAAATACGATTGGAACTTGGGGTGAATTTGTGAACATTTTTCTAAAGAAATTTTACCCTCTGGAAAAACATCCAAAATTCGAAACGAAATCGTCAATTTTCATCAATTTGGGGGTGAATCCTTTGCAAAATATTTTGAAAGATTTAAAGAGCTTCTAGTCAAATATCCCCATCACAATTTCGAAAAATGGACTCTTTGTCAAAATTTATACGATGGACTTGAAAATAACTCTTGAACCATGCTCGAATCGATGTGCCAAGGAAATTTTCTAGCCCAAGATCACAATGCCGCTTGGTAGTTTCTCGAAAATTTGGCCAAAAAATCAGCTCAATGGGAAAGATCTAATGAGAAATCAATTTATTCCCGATCTAACGCTCATTCGATAGGATCATCAGTAGCCTTAGAAGCAAAAGTAGATGCGATGATATCCAAATTTGATAATGTCCTTTCATCAACTTAAATAAATCAAGCTCAAGCGTCTCAGACCTCATGTTACAAATGTAACGATCCTAACCACATAGTCGATCAATGCCCACATTCATTGGAACAACTCAACGCATTTAACAAAGCAAGGAACGACCCATTCTCCCCAACGTACAATCCAGGTTGGAGAAACCATCCTAACTTCTCTTGGGTCCAAAATAATGCAAATTCGAATGCGGTTCGACCTCCTTTTTAATCATTTTCAAATAATCCTTCGAAACCTCCCTTTCAACAAACTCAATTCCAACATCCTGTGCCACCTTCTCAAAACCAAGCGTAACAATCGTTTGTTCCCCAAGACGATAAACAATTGACATCACTTGAGAAAACTCTCGAAGAATTGACTAAAGCGACGACTCAAAATCTCCAATCAAATAGCAATCTTCAAAATTTATTGACTTCGCACATGCAAAACACGAGTCAATCGATTGCTAAACTTGAAATGCAAATGAGTCAGTTAGCCACTTCTATAAGCGAACGGAAAGAGGCACTTTCCCGAGTCAACCCATTCCAAACCCCAACCATCAAAATCCTAACTCCAACCAAATTCACATCATTCAAGATTCAAATGTTAGTCACTTGAATGCGTTCATGACTCTAAGATCTGGCAAAAAGATTGACAACCATGTGGTCAACCCAAGCAATTTACCGGACAATCTTCCAACTCCGACCGAAAATTCGACCAACTCTGATCAAAACATTGAGCCCATTTCTGACAAGGGTCATCCTCAAATTCAAGTGTCCCAACCTACTGAGTTGTCTGCTCCATTTCCTCATAGACTCCGACCCAGGAAAAAGACGGATCAGCTAGAAAAGATCCTTGAAATATTTAAGCAAGTTAAAGTGAACATTCCTCTTTTAGATATTATACAACAAGTTCCACAGTACGCAAAATTTCTAAAAGATTTGTGCACTTAAAAACGTCATACGCAAGTACCTAACAAAGTGTTTCTAGCGGCAACTCTAAACGAAGTCTTGTCCCAATCAATGCCAGTGAAATACAAAGATCCTGGTTTTCCCACAATATCATGTACTATTGGGGAAAAGAAAATCGATAGATGCCTGCTAGACTTAGGTGCTAGTGTTAACTTGCTTCCATATTCCGTCTATCGCCAATTAGGGCTAGGAGAACTGAAACCCAACAAGGTTACCCTTCAGCTTGCTGACCGTTCAATTAAGAAACCTGTGGGCGAAATCGAGGATGTATTGACCAAAATAGGCAAATTCATCTTTCCAGTTGATTTCATTGTCTTAGAAACTCAACAGGTAAGCAATCCTGCAAACCAAATCCCTTTGATTCTAGGACGACCCTTCTTAGCAACCTCTAATGCGCTTATCAACTATAGAAATGGGTCTATGAAACTTTCTTTCGGTAATATGACTGTCGAGCTAAAAATCTTTAGAATTGAAAACTCTCCTAACTCTTATGTGGACCAATTTTCTGAAATCCATGCTGTCTACGATAATGAATCCGAGCTCGGCCATCTGAATAATGAAATTGAATCAAATTATGAAACTTTGTTTCAAGCTAGTCCCTAAAATGTCTCTGATTCGATTCCTGTCGAGCCACTCACAATTGAGTCTGTCCCTCAACCGGTTTCTTTAATTGAGTCGTCCCCAAAATATGAACTCAAAATGTTGCCCAGTCATCTTAAGTATGCTTACTTAGGAGACAATGAAACTTTTCTTGTCATTATCGCTTCTGACCTTACTTTAGAGTAGGAACAATTGCTCCTTCCCATCCTTAAGAAAAATAAGGAAGCAATTGGTTGGTCCATGGCTGATATTAAGGGGATTATTTCTTCGATAGTCCAACATCGAATCCACCTTATAGATGATGCCAAGCCCACTCGTGATCCCCAGCGTCGACTGAACCCCATCATGAAAGAAGAAGTTCGTGCTGAAATCCTTAAATGCCTTGACAATAAATCATCTACCCGATTTCCGATAGTCAATGGGTTAGTCTGATTCATGTCGTACCTAAGAAATCAGGGATTACCGTGATCCAAAATGAAGCTAACGGGCTTATCCCAACCCGCACCCAGATCGGTTGGCGTGTCTGCATTGACTATAGGAAACTTAACGCTGCAACACGTAAGGATCATTTCCCTCTGCCATTTATCGATCAAATACTAGAACGACTAGCCGTCCACGAGTACTATTGTTTCCTTCACGGGTACTCGGTCTATAATCAAATCCCTATCGCTCTTGAGGACCAAGAGAAAACCACTTTCACTTGTCCATTTGGTACATTTGTGTATCGTCGTATGCCTTTTGGTCTCTGTAATGCACCTGCAACCTTTCAGAGGTGCATGATTAGCATTTTTTCTGATATGATCGAGCGATTTTTGGAAGTGTTCATGGATGATTTTTCCATCTTCGGGGATTCCTACACTGAGTGTTTACATCACCTGGATCTTGTTCTACAACAATCCCCGGCAACGATGCCAAAATTTGTTTATGAACAAATTTTACAATTTTAAACAACTATAAAATCCATTCGGCTTTCCTAAACAACAATGATTGTTGTAGAGGGTGTTGAACTCTAGGACCAAAAATATTTTAATTAATAAATCCAATTAAGTTATTTCAGGATTTTGATTGATTGAAAAACACAGAAAATAACAGTAATTAAATAAAAAGAGAGATTTATATAATAAGAGAAAGCAATTAGGGGATAATGACATAGATTGGATTCATACTCATTAATAGCCAACAAATAAATATATATCTAATCCATGTTTCTGTCACACACATGAATCAACGATAATTAGGTTCTTAGAAACAAATAAGTAAATAACAACAAGCATAGCCTATGCAGGAGCTGAGCTCTTAAATAACCATGGACTATCAGGACAGATTCACTAATTAATTTCTAAAACCCTAAAATTAGATCTAAATCTGATAATTGTTAGATCAAACACGAATATACCCTATGAAGGAGCATAGCTCTTAAACGACACAGAATATGAAGGTTCAGATCTAACCCTTGATTTAAATCCAGGTCTATAAAGTCCTCATCTATTGACTATGTGATTCATGTTGAATCATATCTATTAGCGTCATCACCCCCTAATCAAAGGGGATTAGCTAGACATAGCTAAAGAAGAAGAGAAAAAGAAAATAACAGACATAAATAAAATACAACTAAAACTAAATAGAACAAGGGAAAAAGAATGATTTTATTCCAAGAAGAGAATTACAGAATAAAACCTAATGTGTCTTACAATGAATGAGATAAAGTGTATTTATAGTTGATATGACAAAGGCTACTTGGCAAATTCCATAATGTGGGACTAAAGAATTAGCCTAACTAACATATAAGCTAGTGTGAACGTAGCAGTAGAATGAGAGGCCTTGCAAATGAGCTAATGTGAACGCAACATGAGTGAGATGCCCTGCAAATGAGCCAAATCTAGCCAATTGACCTCAATTTGCAACCGTTCTTCAAGCTTTAAGCTCTTCAAGCTTTAGTAATTTCAACTTCACTCTTTTTAAGCAAATTCTTCATGCTTTATCCATCAAATGCTCTAAACCAAGATTTTTATCAACAATCTAAAAACACAACTATAAATACATAATATTAATTATTTTAGATAGAAAACTAGATAAATAAGCGGATAAAATATACAAGTTTACGTGTATGTCAAAGTGGAAGAAGTAAACGTGGATCCAAAGGATAAATCAAAGGTCGTCAGCATAGGGATAAGGCTAACGGAGCCTCTTAGAAGCGACTTAATCCGGTTCGTACAGCTTAACAAAGATGTTTTCTCTTGGACACATTTGGACATGATTGGTATCAACCCTTTAATTATAAGCCATGCCTTAAACATTGACCGTTCAATGACCTCAATCCGACAAAAGAAGAGACAATATAACAGAGACTGGATAGAGGCCTTAAAGGGGGAAGTCAAAAGGTTGGAAACTAACGGGTTTATCCGAGAGGTCCTTTACTCGAAATGGTTAGCCAATCCCGTGCTAGTGAACAAGTCCAATGGGAAATGGAGGACGTGTGTTGATTACACTGGTTTAAACAAGGCTTGTCCAAAGGATTGCTACCCTCTTTTGCAGATTGATCAATTGGTTGATGCCACAAGTGGTCACAAGGTACTATCCCTCATGGATGCTTACTCGGGATACAACCAAATTCCGATGCACAAACCCGACGAGGAGCATACAAGATTTATCACTTGCTGGGGAACGTTTTGTTATAAGGTGATGCCCTTCGGTTTGAGGAACACAGGGGAAACATACCAATGACTAGTAAACAGGATGTTTCAAGAGCAAGTAGGGCGCAATATGGAAGTATATGTGGATGACATGCTGGTGAAGTCCGCCAAAATAGATAACCATCTTAAGGATCTAGAGGAAATGTTCGAATTCTTAAGAAGTTACCAAATGAAGCTAAACCCTCAGAAATGTTCGTTTGGAGTCAATCCGGGAAGTTTTTGGGATATGTTGTAAGTGAACAAGGGATTGAAGCTAGCCCTGACCAAATACAAGCTATCAAAGATATGGAGGAGCCTAAAACAAGCAAAGAAGTCATGAGTCTAAACGGGAAGGCAGCGACCCTCAGCATGTTCATTTCCAAAGCCACCGGCAAATGTGTCCATTTCTTCGATGTTATAAAGAAAAAGAGGAATTTCGAATGGAATGAAGAGTGTAGGAAGGCATTCCAGGAATTAAAAGTTTATACGGGAATGCTTCCAATTTTATCCAACCCTAAGAGGGGAGAAGATCTATACCTATATATGGCTATTTCGGAACATGCAGTGAGCTCAGTCCTGATAAGAGAGAATAATGGGACTCAGCATCCCATCTACTACGTTAGCCGAAGGCTAAAGGATGTAGAAATCCGATACCCTGTTATAGAGAAATTAGCATATTGCTTGATCCTAACCGCTCGAAAGCTCAGAGGTTATTTCCAGGCTCACCCTATTAGGATCTTAACTAGCTTTCTGCTCAAGCAAGTGTTCAGCAAACCAGAAACCTCGGGGAGGCTAATTAAATGGGGTATCTAGCTTAGCCAATACGAGATTGAGTTCCGTCCTTGGGCAGTAATTAAAGGACAAGCTCTCGTAGATTTTGTGAACGAGTGCATGAACTTCATTTCAGAACAATCAGCTAAAGAAAACGACTTAAAAACTAAATGGAAACTCTTTGTAGATGGATCCTCCAATGAGCAGGGAGCAGGGGCAGGTTATGTTATAATTACCCCTGACGGACACCGCTTACACTATGCCATGAAGTTAGGGTTTATGATAACCAACAATGTGGCCGAGTATGAATCAATGACAGCTAGTTTGAAACTAGCACTATAGTTGAAGATACCGCAGATAGAAATTTTTAGTGACTCAATACTAATGGTAAATCAAATAAAACAGACATATCAAACCAAGGATAAGCGGCTGATCCTATACATGAAGAGGGTACTGAAGTTGCTTTCCCTATTTGAGGACTTCTCAGTTCATCAGATACCCCACGGGGAGAACGCCCAAGCGGATCGGATTCGCTAGCCAAATTGGCCAGGTCCGGGGGGAGGGGACGAAACTCGAATAGTGCCGGTGGGATACCAGGAAACTCCTAGCATCAAGCAGGAAGAATTGGAAATGGGGAAAGAGTTACTAGTCTTAAACAAATCCCAAGCCTCAAGAAGAGGAGACAAAGAAAACCAAGAATGAAACTTTGAAAGGGAACCCCCTATAACAGAAACAAATCACCAGTGAGAGACTACATGGATGACTCCCATAGCAGACTACCTCCTAAGAGGAACCTTTCCCCTTAGCAAGAAAAATGCGAGAATGATAAAATACCAAGCCCCAACATTTGTGATCATAAAAACATCCTCTACAAAAAGGGACATTCACTTGCTTACTTGAGGTGTGTAAATTCTGAAGACGAACTTGGTTTGTTAAAAGAAGCTCATGAAGGATGGTGTGGGGACCATTCCAGTGGAGTTAAACTAGCCAAAAGGGTCATGCGACAAGGTTATTATTGGTCGTAGATGGTTAGCCAAGCGGTTGAGTACGTCAAGAGATGTGATAAATGTCATAAGTACTCAAAGGCGCCACGACTTCCTCCCAGTGAATTAACCAATATATCAAGCCCCTGGCCATTAGATGTATTGGACACTACTACAAAAGTGGGCATATTCAAAATTATTTTGTTGTGGCCGTAGATCAAAAAAGCATTGCCATAGGCCCTTTTTTCAAATAGGCAACACCAAGGGGCGTGGCATCCGGGGCCGTTGCATTAGCCATCTAAGGCAACGCTTTTGCCTATCTAAGGCCACGGACAAAAAGCGTTGCCTTAAGTAGAGCTTTTGCCCTATTGCAACGGTGTATGCATGTAATGCAACAACATACAACGTTGCCTTAAGTATAAGCCAGACTCTGGCTTCCAGGTCATATAGCGGGGTCCACATGACTTTCCACGTCAGCTGCCAACGTGTCACATGCCACGTCAACTCGCCACGTCAACTATCCACTTGGCGCCAAGTAAGATGTGGGCCCCACGTGTCGTACCATTGTAGAATTAATAATATTACACTTAATGCAAAACCACAGCAAAGCCTAATGCAACACCACAGCAAAGTCTAACGCAATACCATAGCACAGTCTAACGCAACACTAGAAAACATCAACTGTGGTAAAAAAATCAACTGCGACACCAAAAAAAATCAACTGTAGCTGTAATACAACCCTGTAATTGCATATATTCAATCCAAAACATTGTACCACATTCATACATATATACCAAAATATTCATACAACAAATCCTCCCAAAACATTCATCACCACAGTCAGACCAACCAATTATATATACCAACTCAGAAGTGTCAGCACAAACACATTCCACAAGTGCCATCACCAAAACATACCACAAGTTCCATCACGAACATATACCACAAGTTCCATCATTTAAAAGAAAAATCCGAATATATCACAAGTGCTAACACATACCATCCAAATACTTCAGTCAGTTGCCGGGGTTGAAGGAGTACAAATGACAGCATCTTCATCACTTGTTGTGGTGACACAAAAGTCTCTGACATCTAAATTAAGATCTAGATTGGCTTCACCTAGCTTTTTTTAACACCCATGACACGTTCTCTTTCACTTTTCTATTCACTTTTCTTCCAAATCTGCTTCAAGCTCTTGCCTTATTTTTTTTGTCAGCTCTTGCACATAACTGTCCGAAGAACTAGGAGTTGTTGGAGACTTTTCAGCCAATTTACCTCGCCTTCCTACAAGCCAGTTCCGCATGTGGCTCTTCCCACCAGAAACAAGTGCATCTGCCTCAACAATATTTCCTGCATCACCATTGCTTGAACCTTCGCCTACAAAATGAAAACCAGGCAAGCATATAGATAAATAGGCAGCTGGCGGGAATGAATTTATTAACAAAACTGGTTCTCTTTCAAACTAACTATGTATTCGATTTAATAAGCAGCTCCAACAAACGTACAATGTGCCAATTATACTGACACAAGTATTTCTATTTCAGTATGTAATTATATATGTGCTCACATATTGGGCATTTAGTTCATCCGTATTAGTCTTGTAACTTCTACCCGGTTCTCGTTTATATGTTTCCAAATAAACCAAGGCAGCTAATGGGGAGGCTTTTTCTAGGTCCTTCTTTCTCTGTCTAGTATTAGGATTACCAATAATTCAATGATATAACAAATTAGAATTATCATGTGGTCAATTCAACTCAATCACAATAAAAAATAACTTAAGTTTAAAAAAACACATACTATCTTTTCTTTGGCTACTGCATGAGTTTTGGGACACATGGTATGTGTCTCATTTAACGAATTACAATGCATGGAATTAGTATCAGCTAGGGCCTGGAAATCCAAAAAAAAGTAGCACTAAACAAGGATAATGTGATACTAAAGAAAAGATTAGCATTAATCAAGATATTGTGAACTACTAAACATTATACAAATGTGAATATCATTAAAGCCGGACCTGAACTGCTTCATCCCCCCAATATTCCAAAAGCATTTTAAAATCCTCCAACGAAATTGTACTGGGCCTATTTGCAAGCCTTTCCTCATCAGTTGAATATTTTTTATAATACCTTGCTTTGATGCGAGACTTGTACTGCCTCCAAGGGGAGTGAAGCGTGTTCAACACCCGCTTGTGTCCTTCTTCCGGTATGACATACCTAGCCTACAGTATATCAATCACAAAATTCAGGAGACAAACTAATTAATTAAAACCAAACATTTAGGAAGTTAGTTGAACTGTATATGGTTAAGGAAATTAGATTGTACCAGAGCATAATCCAACATTTTTCGCTTTAATTGATCAGGAACAACATGCCAACTGATGTAAGTAAGAGACTCATTATCCTTTGCTAGTGCACCAAGAAAATTGCTTAACTCTTTAATATTATCAGATACTGGCTGACCATCCTCATTCAACTCAATGACTACTTTATCTTCAGGGGTTCTAGCATGCACCTTGGTCATTTTTGACTTCCCTCTAGGTTTTTTGGACCTTGTACTTTACCTACCAGGTTGAAAAATGTGAATAGAAAAAATACACACTCAACAGTGCAGTGCAGTACATAGATAAAGAAACATTGTATTGTACTTGTACATGCTTCATCTTCATGTGCAATCCATTCCTGCTCTAATCGATCAGTAAGATTTTCCACTGTTAGAGGCGCTTCAACATTCTGCTTTTGACGTTTCCGCATCGCTAAATAACCAGCAACTGAACCAGCAGCTTCACATGAATTGGTTGTTTGTTTGAACAATTTGCTACATGTAGGTTTTAAAACGGATGGACGAGACATTGTAGGTTTTAAAACTCCTGAAAAATACGGTGCAGGGTTCGTCAATTTCTTTAATGTTTCCGTGAATTTATCCCGGTTACTGAGTTTATTTGGACTGGGAGTGTGTGTCATGATCAACTCCTTGTTGGAGCCAGCTTTCTTTGGAGGAGGGTGCGCTTCATCGATTCCTTCTCAATTTCAATGGCTATATTGGTTCGCGCAAGAGTTCTCAGTCCAGGTAAAGGATCCTTTGACTTAACAATTTTGATTCTCTACAATTAAGTCGAAGTTCAAGATTTTTTATGTTCATAAAGGCAAAGACAATAAGTAATAAACAAATAACTTCTTTATAGCTCCGAATCCGATGAATCATCAATGATGTCTTCACCAGCATTTTCTGGGATGTATTCATCACGTCCGGCAACATCTTTACCTTTATCTTTCTTATTTCGTGCGAAAGCCTCTTGCATACAACTAACCAATGAAGGTACCCCAAATGATCTACTAACTGCATCATTTTCTTGCATTCACGCAATCCGCTCTTGTTCATACTTCGTCAAAACTGATGGTTGTGAGAACTGCAAGCAGATTAGCGTTATTACTCACCATCTATGATAAATTTAAGCTAGTTAACCAAATAGAGTTGACGTATAAACAGTTTTTTCTATTTTGATAGAATGCATGTAGAAAGAACAATTAGTTACTTGAATTAGCTGCAGCCATCATGGTTGGAATAAGATTTCATCTGGATTAATAAAACTGAAATGAAAACTTAAAAATACCTGAACATCAGCTTCATTCTCTCTGGTATCATCATCGTTACCTGTTTCATTTCCTACATTTAATTTCCTCCTGGTTCCTTTGTCCGTCACAGTAACATCTTCTTCATCATTATTTATATCAAGCTCCGATGATAGTTTCTTCTGACCCACATGAGTTGGGTTGTTTTTCATCATTTTTTTGTTGTTGCTGAAGTTTATGTGCAGTAGTATACTTGCGCTTTACAACCGGCTTCTTAGCAGAACCTGGAACAATAAAAATAATAACGATGGCCTCAGTTGAATCAACGGCTTCTTAGTAGTACACATACAGAGATATATATATAAGAATGGATCTATATTACATATACATATATACCTTGAATTATGTTTTTCCTTGGCCGTATGATTACATGTGGCTGCAGTTGAATCAACGACTCACTATCTTTGTCAATGGTGTTGTCGATGTAAAAAACCACTTCTTCTTACTTATTGCAGCCCTGTACATACTCGTTTACGTCCTTCTCATTCAATATTAGCTGCCAGCCACCCCTCGTTCCTTTGCTGATATGGACTCCTCCTATTTTAGTGTAATGGAGACAATGGTTAACAAAGTCCATAAGCACATTGTAAGAAAACCGGTCTACATCATATTTTGTTACTACGAAAGATTCTCCTCCTACGTAACATGTCCTTCGAAATTTTCCGCCGTGTTGTAGTCAGATATTAATAAGTTCATCTATCCTGTACAAATTAATACAATAGAACAAGGTACATGCATGTTAAAGTGGACAAAAAACAATAACTATAACATTTTAGTCTATAACCAATTTAGATTACAGTAAAGAAAGACACTAAATCATAAAACATTTGAACAGTGTAGATTGCAATATGAGAAAAGAGTGCCAAACATGTTCATCAAAGATAATAATTTCCAACTAAAACAAAAATTGCCAAATACAGCATAAATTAGACCAAATTAAAGCAATAAGAAAGAGGAAATTTCTGTCCTAATGAGACGGAACAGGATCAGGAACTTCTGCTTCTATTCTGTTTTTAGTTGTATTACGGGAGCATCATCCCTAATCCAATCCCTATCAACAACTTCTGGTTCTAGTTCACCACCTATGCCCATATCATGTGAATGCGTATTGCTCATGTCTTCTTCCATTGCATTCTGATTTTCAGTATCAGACCAATCTCTCGGCAATTTTTTAATAATGTAATGACTGCTCATTTCAACTGCATCTTCCACATAAAATACTTGCTGCACTTGCGAAGACAGGACATAAGGATCAGTTTTATGGGACTTGCTAAAATTTACTCGAGTAAGACCATATGAATCTTTTTCCTCTTGTTACCAGCAACACTTAAAAAGGACCAATGTGAAAGCTCCCCAATAATCAAGCTCAAAAATTTCTTTGATTGATCCATAGTAATTGACATCACCCACTATTGGGTTTTGGTTTTTCAAACTTGAAAAGCTGGTGGTTTTGGCAGTCAAAAATACACCACTATTTTGTGTGGTACATCGAGAATCTCTAAATTTTGTGTGGAATCTATATCCATTTACTATATAACCGTTAAACTTCCTAGCTACTCGATTAGGACCTAATGCAAACACCTCTAAATCTATTAAATATTGTCCTTTTTCAGAACCTCTTCTTTAAGCCAATTCCAAAACTCTTCGAAATGTTCTCGTTCCCTCTTGTATCTTCTTCGGTTTGCAAGACCATCCACAAGAGCTCGATGAACCCTAAGTAATAATTAAGGTCAAAAAACTATGAAATGCAGATGTTAATTTATAGTTAACAAAAATGATATAGGAACTCAAGAACTTACTCGATCAAACTCTCAATTTCTTTATTACCGGAATTGAACATAATATAGCGATGCGTTGCCTTGCAATCTGCATCTTTCAAATTGAACATCTTTCCATCTTTATTTTTCTTTGTTCCAATATGATATTCCAAATCTGTTGGACATCTTCCAAAATCAATCAACGTGTTTTCTGTTCCTCCATCAAAGCTTAAAAATCTTGAACAGAAGGTCACGCACTCTTCTACCAAGTAACCTTCTGCAATCGAACCTTTCGGTCTGTTTCTATTTCGCACAAAAGATTTCAACTTTCCGAGATATCGCTCAATTGGATACATGCATCTAAGATGTTCAGGCCCACCATATTCGATTTCTCTGCATAAATGAACAGGCAAGTGTACCATTATATCGAAAAAAGCCTATGGAAAAATCATTTCAAAATGACGAAGTATCTCGACAATTTCTTTTTGCAACCTCTTTATATCATCCACTGCGATAACCTTGCTCCATAGTCCTCTAAGGAATGCACTAAATCTAATCATTGATAATGCAACCTTGGGTTTTGACGCTGTCTTCATGGCAAATTGTAATAAATAGTGGAGTATGAAATGAGCATCTTGGCTCTTATATCCCACAACCATTCTCTCTTTTATGTGCACGTACCGACTAACATTCGAGGCACAACCGTAGGGCAGTTTGGCTTTCTTCAATACAAGCAAAAGATTTCTTTTTCCTTATTTGTCATATCAAATATTGCAGCTCTAATTTCAACATGCTTTCCGTCACCACATTCAACAGGATGAAGGGCCTTCCTTATGCCCAATCCCTGTAAATCCAAACGAGCGTTTAGGTGATCCTTCGACATGCGACCTATATTAAGCAAAGTACCTAATATTTTGTCGCATATGTTCTTCTCTATGTGCATGACATCCAGGTTATGTCGAAGGGAATTATGACACCAATATGGTAAGTCAAACAGTATTGACCTTTTTTTAAAAGGGCCGTCACTTTTACCAGGTTTCTTCGTCTTATCCCTAAACCGATTTTTGAAGTCCCGCAATAACTCTTCAATATCAGTTCCTGATAATATTTCTAAAATGCTCCCCATTTCAGTTTCGCCATTAAATCTCCTCTTATCTAGCCTCCACTTAGGCGTCAGATCAAGAAATTTCTATGGTGCATATAACACATTTTTTTGCTATGCTTCAAATAATTTGAAGAAGTTTCATAATGGCATGCTGGACATGCTAGTTTCCCCTTCGTGCTCCAACCTGACAACATGGCATATCCCGGAAAATCACTTATGGTCCATAAGACACATGCACATAAATTAAAATTCCCATCTGTCAAGGAATCATATGTTTTTATGCCAACATTCCATAATGCTTTCAATTCCACAATTAAAGGCTGCATATATACGTCAATAGTGTTCTTTGGAGAATCTGGACCAGATATTAATGTTGAAAGAATCAAATTCTCTTGTTTCATACATAAGCAAGGCGGAAGATTATAGTTTACCAACACAATTGGCCATGTACTATAACTTGAATTCATTGAACGATATGGATTAAATCCATCAAATGCTAGACCCAATCTAACATTACGATTTTCTGATGAAAAATCAGGATAGTGAGCTTTCATCATCTTCCATGCCACACCATCTGCCGGATGTCTTAGTTTTCCATCTTCTTTTCGTTCCACTTGGTGCCATCTCATAAGTTTGGAAATTTCTTTGCACATAAACATCCTTTGTAACCTTCGTCTTAGAGGAAAGTACCTCATAACATTCACCGACACTTTGGGAATCGACTTTCGTGGATCATTATTATCAACGATGTCTTCGTTTTCTTTTACAGCCCACCTCGAAAAACCACAAATGTCACAAGCCTCTTTATCTTTATTCTCTACCCAATATTACATGCAATGGTATGGGTAGGCGTGTGTTATATGGTAATTAAGACCTAAATCCTTAATGACATTCTTTGCAGCGTAGGAAGTTAAAAGCAGCTGGGCATAAGGAAAGGCTTTTTTATAAGCTTTAGTAATTCGCCAAACGCAGACTCGTTAATTCCATAAGCACACTTTAAATGATAAAGCCTGATCAAGAAACTTAGTTGAGAAAATTTAGTGCAGCTAGGATATAACGGTTTTTTTCCTTCTTTAACATGCCGATAAAATTTCTCGGCCTCTGGATTTGGTTCTACTACAAAGTCCTTGGGATTTTGACCAAATTTGTAACCCGCACATTTGAATATCACATCTAAATTATCCTCAAAATCCATCTCCGTTGCACAATCCATATTGTCATCAACACCTATTAATTTTGTCTGTGAAACTTCACAAATCCACCCGGTATGTAATGGAGAAGGGACATTAAAAATAAGATGATCGTATATGACATTTTCACAATACCAATTACGTTCTATACATTTTCTGCAGGGGCACTTCATCTCATCACCTACTTTATAAATGGGAAATACATTTCTTAGAAAAGCTGTTACACCTCTTACATATTCTACACTCGATCTCGGAAGTCCTATCCATATGTAGTACTCACTATCCATTGCCAAAATCTAACCACGGCCTAGTAAGACTAAATTTGATACCACTAAGAGTTTCAAGACACGAACAAGGGATACCCTATAATATTTGACTAAATTAGAAATAAAAACAAAACAAGTTTATAATTTACAAATATACATAATCAGTGTGATGATACAAAGACGATTGTTTTGATATGAATTATCACTAACTTTTGGAACTGAGTTATCAGGAGAATACATAGAACAAGCAACTAAGGATACTGAACACAAATTCATAACATTACATGACTGCACCAAAACAAAACAGTACAGATACAGAGACTATACAGGTGATACAAAGACGATATAGTTGTACCTAATACAAAGAATGATGCAATAATTTAATTTTGTCTTCTAATGTTTAGCCCTTTAAGTTGGTCGTTATGTCTACTAACGTTAGTTCGAAAACAAATAACTCGATTTTGCAGCGTTGTAAGTTGATGTCATAATTCATTTGCGTACTCAACGGCTCGACTTGGAAACTGTTGGTCAATCCACTGCCAAAAGGTACACCCTATGGGATAAACACGACATCTAAAATAACGACGACCAACGTTGAATCCAATCGAAACAACATCTTCTACAGCGGCATATCCACAATCACACATTATGACTTATGAGTCAGCTTGCTGTTCGTTAACCACTTGGTTGTTTTGATGCTGATGACGCAAGGCAGGACGACTATGCCGTCACATTGCCCTTTCTTCACGTCGTTCGTCTTCTCGCCATTGTCTTCGGAGTTCTTCTTGCTCTAGTTCATACTCACGCAAATCGTCGCAGTGCCTTTCTTGCATCTCCGTATAAAAATCAATAGGAGTTTCTGGTGATGGTGGGTATGATAGTCGTAGATCACCCACGTCCAGGGTATCTTCGTAGTCATACGATGTAGGAAGAGAAATAGGCATTATTTAACTACAAACAGAAATAGACATTTAAACATTTAAATTGGATTTCTTTTGTCCTCTAAATTTTGTTTCCACCTTTCGAAATAAGCATTATTTACCAATAATCAATGGTTTGGTAAACAAAAAAATACAGAACTTGCACAATTTCAACACATGCAAACATATAAATACAACATTTCAACTATAAAAACCCTAATTTAAGGAAATCGGTATACCCAAATCACCTAGAGACTTTGAACGTAGACCAAAATAAGTTAGAGATGAAATTAACTAAATAAAACTGAAATGATGAAGCCCTAACTACCTGTAATTGTCCTAAATGATCCAAATTGGAGGTGTAAAGTTTGTAAAATAAGGACAATCGAAGGTTTATAGTTTGTAACCTGAGGAAGAGTACTAATCAGAGGTGTTCTTGGATGGATTTCATGGAGAGAGAAACGGACAAAAGGAGTACAGGAGAAATTTGTTTTGGGGGAAGTATTTCGTGAATGGGGAAAATATCACGCCAAATTTTCACTAAACTGTAGCAAGGTTCGGCTTGAACTGTTGGATTAATCAACATCTACGGTTATTTATTTGTTTAAACTGACAACGCGGATTGCTGACCTGGTATGTATTTATGTAATGCAACACTTTGAAATGGTGTTGCATGTCACAGCACAAGAATTCCAACCGCAACACTGCGTTCACATCTAATGCAACAACAAATGAATTTTGTTGCAGAAGATCAAATAATGCATAGCTTTCGCCACACTTTTCATGCAACACACACAAATTAGTGTCGAATATGCCCACTTTTGTAGTAGTGGGAAATAGACTTAATTGGACCCTTACCACTTGCCAAGGGTGGAGCTAAGTATGTTGTAGTAGCTATCAACTACTTCACCAAGTAGGTGGAGGCGGAACCCCTTTCGACAATCACATCCCAAAAGGTATTAAGATTTGTAATAAAAAATATCGTTACCCATTTTGCAATCCCTCATACAATCATATCGGACAACGGAACACAATTCGAAAGTGAAGAATTTATCCGATTCGCGAGAAAAATAGAATCATCAAGAGTTTCTTCTCGGTAGCCCATCCAAAAGCTAATGGAGTTGTGGAAGCCACCAACAAGACCATTAAGACAATCCTTAAAGAACGCCTAAATTAAGCTGTAACACCCCATATTTTCTAAGAATATTAAATTAACAAATTAAAGAATACTTAATTTTAAAAGTAGGAATTACGGGAAACGAGTTACGCCATTGCGTTCGTCTCGGAATTCTGCTTAGGATAGAGTCCGAGTTTGCAAAAATCGGACACCGTGTGAAGAAGTTATAAGCCTTAGAAGTTTGTATACGCCCAAGGAAATATATAAATATACACATATAAAATAATTCCAGAAGTCAAAATAGGGTTCAAATCTCCAATTTGGGTCAAAGCAGGCTGAGCGGGAAATTTCCCGCTTAGAGGTGTCGACCCCCTAGGGGGAGTCGACATAGGTGTCGACCCCCCTATAGGGGAGTCGACCCCTGTTGGCCCAGATCTGGCCGATGACGTGTTTCGCCACGTGTCGCTTTCTGATTCATTGTGTGACATGGTATTCTTGTTTGGACGATTCTGATGACTTTTAGACTGATCTGAAGGCCCTAAATCTCCCTGTACACCTATAAAAAGACCCCTAAACCTATTGTTTTCCCCTTATGAATTCATAGGCGTTTATATGCTGCTAAAACCTGAAGTGACCTAGCCTCCACTTTAATCAATCAAATTAGAGTTTTCAAGTTAACAATCAAAGTCTACATCAAAGGAATAGCTAATCAAATTCAGAAATCAGATCCCAGAATTCAAGACCGTTCTGTAATTTGTGAGTTCATGTTACTTCCAGAAGTAAAATTTAATTGTGATTCTAACATTGTAATAAATCTGAATTTGAGATTATGCCTATTTCTATCTGTCTTTCTATATCCATTGGATATATCTCATTGATATTATTATGTCCATTCTTTGTCTCTTCTTTCCTTCTTCCCTTTTTGTTTTTATAGCCAGGCTACTGCGAGCCTGAGCCAAATCTCATAAGAGATGAACGTACATTGGGAAAAATTGGGCATAATATATGATTTGGACATGGCCAGCCCTAAAAGTTGGGAAAAGTATTAAATTATGTATAATTGGTCATAACTGATTTGTAACGGATTTGGGGACATAACACATGTTGTATTTAAAACATAAAGTGTATTGAACATATGACTTGAGATTTGAGGCATAAAGTATATTGGACATATGACTTGTGGTTTGGGGCGTAAATTGAACTATAAACATGTAAGGCATAGTACATGTTGTTGTTTAAAACCTAAGATTGGGGCATATTATATATGATAGTTTATGACTTGGAAGAAGGAAGTTATTGTGTATAGTGATATATGGTTTAGGCATGAAATCCTGTAGTAAGGTAGGGATAACTGTTAAATGTGAACACGCCTAAATTGAGATTTTTGGGTAATTGGCATACACTGTAATTAAAAGCTATAATTTGGCATAGTTTATACTATGAATCATGATTGGGGGTTTATGGAGAATGTTTTGTACGGTGCAATATGACTAAAGCTTAGGGCATGTGTCATATTGTGATTTTTGGGGCATGACTATTATTGCAAATTTGAGAAAATTAGGTGTAACCTATTTTAAGTAAGAACTTGAATTTGAATTTGTGAGGCATAACTTGCAATCAACTTTGTTGGGGTATAACATGAGAATTGGAACATGACTAGTTTTGTGAATTGGGGATGATTAGCATATAAAATCTAGACTTGGAGATGTATGTCAAATATGCTAAAAGATAAACATGCCTATCCCGAGGTTAGATTGAGTTGCGGTGTAAAACTTCCCGGAACCGCCCGCGCATCCAGTAACCGCAACAACACAGATCTAATGTGAGAGGTTAGCGCATTTATCCCAAAAACCCGAGTTTAGAATGAGTTTGCGGTAGAAGTCTGCCTGGAACCGCCCGGCACATCCAGCAGCCGCAAACAACAGTTCTAATGTGAGAGGTTAAGGCATTAATGAATATATTAATGCTAATAAGCAAGACCTGCTAATAACACGATGAATGGTAAGGGTTAAGTTAACACAAGAAGGCAACACTTAACCAATGTAACACGACAAGTGGGTGGGTTAAGTTAACTTGAATTGATTGATGACACTTAACCAATACAACATGACGAACACGTGGGGTTAAGTTAATAAGATACACTTAACCAATGTAACTTGATGAACGAATGGGGTTAAGTTAATGGGAAATACTTAACCAATATAACATGATGAATAAATGGGGTTAAGTTAATAGAAAACACTTAACCAATCCAACATGACGAGTGAGAAGGTTTAATAAGAAACACTTAACCAACATGACATGATGAGTGGGTAGGTTAAGTTAACATGAATGGACAACACTTAACCAATTTGACATAATGTGTGGAAGGGTTAAGTACATATTGGGTTGGTGGGTAATATTAGTAAATATAGGCCCACAAACTTAACCAGTAAGTAAGCATGTTTGAATCAGTGGGAGGGTTAAGTACATATCGGGTTAGTGGGTAATATTAGTAAATATAGTCCCACAAACTTAACCAGTAAGAAACCCTAGTAACGTGGACCCATTTCAGCAGTAACCCACATAGATGTATCTAGGTACCCTGAAGCTAGGCAGGGTGGGGCACGATTACTGGGCTGATTATAAGTGGTCAAAATAAAGGCAAGGGGTATATCAGTGTAGGTTCCGACGGATTACGGGCATGCACGTACTCCGGAGTGGGAAAAAGGAGGCACTGGGTACCAGTAGTTATACACTATTCATCTTGAATCGTGTCGGGTTGCTATCATAGGGACTGATACACCTTATTATGGGACCAGCACAGGGTATCTACACGCAAGAGAGGGCTGATTGACACAGGACACAAGGAAAATTAATACGAGTGAGGAGCCGATCGATAGGGTAGTAAGGGTACGTCTAACATATTCATGGCAATTAGGCAGATTGAGGGGGAATCCTCACAATAGATGTACACCTGAAGGCTACCACAATTGCGAGGATTGGGATCACATTATCATATGAACATTTTATACAAATTACTAGTTGGGATACTAGTTAGGTGGTGCAGAGATATAGAAATCAGAATAACAGGGTAGTAGTGAAGCAGAGAAAGAGTAGAAGTGCATTCAGTTTATCTTTCCTTATCATATCTTATGCTAATCTTTGGTTATCTTGTTATCCATGTTATCACGGTATTGTCTTATATTCAGTTTATTCATGTCATGTTGCTTTTGCCTATTTACATGTTGAAAGTCACTAGACTTACCAGACTTATGTCTGACCTAGTTTGTTTCGCCTCTTTTCTTCCGTTTCCCCCCTCCGCCCTAGGTTCACAGGGAGGATATATTACCTCTTAGCTCGGTTTTCTTTCAAAGCTCGAAGAAAGTCGATGTATTGCTTTGGAATTTCTCTTCCACTGCTATGGCTGGTTTATGCTTTATTTGGGAATATCATTGTTATTTTTATGCTTCTTTTATACTTGGAGTTTTTGAATCAGGACGGAAGTTTTATGTATTACTTTTAAGTATGATTGAGACAATAGTTGTAAAAGCTTGACTGAACCACATTGTTTATAAAATGACTTTATTTTCCGCTACTTTACCTTGTCTTCCTTGTAATTTATCTGCGTCTTTTACCTATAACGCTACACCGGAGTTAAGGCATTCCCTTTGCGAGTGACCTTAACGGGGCTGGGGTGTTACACTTGGTATCAGAGCTGAAGGTTACAGGATCAGATAAAAGATTTGAAAAATTATTTTCAAAACGGTTTTAAAAGAAGCATTTTCAAAAGAAAAGTTTTGCTTTGAAGGCATATTCCCCAAATCCATATGTACTATCTTTGAATCCTTGTTTCCTTCTTTCTTGAGTCTTCGGGGCTCCTGTCTTTCTGGGAGGTAACCTCATCGTGGCATGATTCTGTAGGATTGATGAGACTACGACATCTGTCAAAGGGCAAAGAAGTGCCCAACTTCCATCTACAGCCGCAATAGTTTCACCTACGGCTAATTTTCTTTCAAGCTTTGTAGGGATTTCCGTGCGATGGATGCAGATATCAAGAGATTTGTCAACAAGCTACACAAGGATGACAAAGATGAGAATGAGGGAGTTTGGCTAAGGAGCACAACCCAAGGATGAGAAACTCATGGATATAGATTTGGTTCACAAAGAAGGTAAAAAAATAAAGAGGTGTAAGTGGAAGAATCATTGGACAAGATGGGAAGAAAGAATAGGAAAACCTAAGACAAGAGGAAGTGTTTTTATAACGGGTCATATAATTAAGGACAAGGGCAAGAACTAATGACAGGATTCTCAGGAGGGCAAGTGCATGATCTCACCGCCAGCGTACCTGAGAGAGAGGTAGTAAAGTTTCTGTTGAAAAAGTTTAGTTTTTCTTTTTGATCATCCTATTAGTACTCTTTTTGATTTTAATACTTCACATTCGTTTATATTTGCTTACATAGTTGAGTCTCTGCACCTTGGTACTTGTATAATAGAAGATCCCATTATTGTCTCAAATCCAATTGGTGGTTTGGCTCATTTATCTTTGATTTGTAAGGATTTGAGAATAATTATGTTAAGTATTGAGTTTAAGTATAATGTTTACGTTTTTGGTTTCATGGGTTATGGGTTGATTCTAGGCATGGATTGATTAGCTAGTTATTGCGAAAGGAGGATAGTTAGACTTTTGACTTGCTTCGGGAATACCCTCGAGATTTCGTGCGATCTTAAGGGATCAGTTATACTTAGCTACCTAGAATCACTTGATGCATCTATCGACGATTTGCGACCCATTAGAGTAGTCCATGGGTACGCAGATGTTTTTGATTAGGTTAGGGGTTTATCCCCTAAAACATGAGATAGACTTCCGCATATATCTAGTTGACAATGCAAAGCCAGTTGCATTACCTATACGACACATGAATCCAAGGGAAAGGAAGGGCTCAGTAAACAAGTAAAAGAGTTACTTGAAAAAGGGTTCATAAGGCGAAGTATTTCTTAATGGGGTGCTCCAGTCGTTTCCGTTACAAAGGCGGATGGTTCACTTCGCTTGTGCATAGATGATATTTTGGAATGAGGAAGAACATGCTTTGCATATAAGGAAAGTCTTGGATACCCTCCAAGCGCATCAACTTAAGGCTAAGTTCTCCAAAAATGCCATTTTTGGAGAGAAGAAGTAAGGTTTCTAGGACATGTGGCATCCAAACAAGGGATAGCGGTAGATATCGCAAAAGTAGTTGCTGTGCAAGACTGGAAAGTCCCAAGGAATGCAACAGAAGTAAGAAGCTTTCTTGAACTAGCGGGATAATATAGGAAGTTCATTGAGGACTTTGCGAAGGTATTAGTCCCACTTACAAGATTGATGATGAAGAATCTAACCTTTGCTCGGGATACTGGTTGTGATATCGCTTTCCAACAATCGAAGAGGGCTCGTACAATGGCCCCAGTTTTGACTTTTACCTTGCGGTAGTAAAAGGCTTATGGTATACATGGAGGCTTGCGGCACGGGACTAGGCGCCATTTTAATGTAAGGGTAAGGTCGTAGCGGATGCCTTAAAAAGAAAAAGGTTGACTTCAAGTCCTCTTTATGTGAAAAGGAAAAGTTCAGAATACATATCAAACCTTGATTTTAAACCTTTCGGTTAAGTTAGTAGTCGGCATCGCTAGGAGTAAGACCTACACTTTTGAATTAAATAGGGACTTCACCTTAATAAATAATCTTGCAAGAAGCCATGAGTACGCAGTTATGTTTGAGCATCGCTTATCATCCTATGACAGAAAGGGTGAATTTTAGAAGAACATTTGAGGAAATGTTAGCATGACATAGCAAAAGTTGTAGTGCCAAGTATACTATAAGAAGAAAAGGTGGAACGAGAGGCGACAGTGAAATGAGTTCCAACGCATATTCTGGAAACAGAAATTAAAAATCTACGCAATCGTAAAGTTAAGATAGTCAGAGTAACATGGAGTGAAGCTCAAGAAGATGCGACTTAGAAGATTGAAGACTAGATATGCGCATTATACCCTTTTGAGGGTATATCCTTGATCTCTCTTTTTCTGCGAAGTTTATTTGCATGCTAGTCTTTATCCTTTAAGTATATCCTCTCGGTCCTATCCTCAATCCTTAGGTAGAAGCCAATGGATGTAAACATGTGTTTGAAACATGTTATTATTTGATGGTTGCAAGTGGTTGCAAGTGTTTGCTAGTTGTTGGTCGTGGATGCATACACACACATTAGGAACTAGATCGGTTCAGTCACTTTCATATTGCGTATGCATATATGTGTATATATATGGATTGAAACTTGATGTGTTACCATATGGATGTTGCATTTGTATGAATGATTGAGCACTCATGTAGAAGTTATAAAGTACGATTAGGAATAATTGCATACATGATGGACTCATGGCACTGATATAATTCGCATTAAGGAGGTCAACTAAATCAGTAGACCTCCTGATTTTGCATTAGATAAGGACATATACACAAACTATGCATATGTTCATGTGAAGCATTAGATACATTTTAAGGACAATGGATGCCTGTGATTGATGGTTGCGTAGATGGATGTTGGATGGTAGGATATGCATTCTTCTTAACATAGAGATTTCGGGGACGAAATCCTTTAAGGAGGGGAGAATGTAACACCCCGTATTTTCTGAGAATATTAAATTAACAAATTAAAGAATACTTAATTTTAAAAGTAGGAATTAAGGGAAACGAGTTACGCCATTGCGTTCGTCTCGGAATTCTACTTGGGATAGAGTCCGAGTTTGCATAAATCAGACACCATATGAAGAAGTTTTAAGCCTTAGAAGTTTGTATACGCCCAAGGAAGTATATATATACATATAAAATAATTCCAGAAGTCAAAATAGGGTTCAAATCTCGAATTTGGGTCAAAGCAGGCTGAGCGGGAAATTTCCCGCTCAGAGGTGTCGACCCCCCCCCCCCCAGAGGGAGTCGACATAGGTGTCGACCCCCTATAGGGGTGTCGACGTAGGTATCGACCCCCCTATAGGGGAGTCGACCCCCGTTGGCCCAGATCTGGCAGATGACGTGTTTCACCATGTGTCGCTTTCTGATTCGCTATATGATGTGGTATTCTGCTCTGGACGATTCTGATGACTTCTAGACTGATCTGAAGGCTCTAAATCTCCCTATACACCTATTAAAAGACCCTTAAACCTATTGTTTTCCCCACACGATTTCATAGGCGTTTATATGCTGCTAAAACCTAAAGTGACCTAGTCTCCATCTTAATCAATCAAATTAGAGTTTTCAAGTTAACATTCAAAGTCTACATCAAAGGAATAACTAATCAAATTCAGAAATCAGATCCCAGAATTCAAGACCTTTCTATAATTTGTGAGTTCATGTTACTTTCAGAAGTAAAATTTAATTGTGATTATGACATTGTAATAAATCTGAATTTGAGATTATGTCTATTTCTGTAATGACCTGCATTGGCAGGGGTATTATGATTAATTTATTTAATTATATAAAAGGCGATTAAAAGGATTTAATGGTCGTGGAATTAAATAATGGTGAATATTTAATTAAAATAATAATTAAATAATATATTTAATTCTGAAATGATCAGAATTGGCTGAAATGGCGATATGGTGTGAATCGGATCATCTGTGATATTTAATTCAGCTTGGGATTGAATTTGAATAATGAATATATTCAATCGTCGACAGTTGAACGTGGAATTATAATATAATTATAATCGAGCTCGAAATGGCGCTGCAGTTCGATATTTGGCGATTTGAACTTCAATTGAGTGTACAAGGTTCGTTTTAAATCGGATTTCTGTGAAACAAGAAACGTGTGGAGCTGGTGGAGTATATCTTTCTAGTGGAAGAGAAAAATCGGGATTTCGTCGTATAGATTTTGATTCACGTCCAAATCAAATTTCAGAAAAGTCGCTATGGAATTCCTTTATAATTTATAAAGGAATTATTTATATTTTTTAAAGGAATTTCAATATAAATCGAATATCGGGTTGACACAGAAGTGAATATCAAGTTAGAAATTCATATAGGAATATTCTAGAGCTGTATGGTATTCCACTGTGAATATATACGATAATATTAATTTATTAATATTTTATTTAATTATATTTAAATATATTTATATATTTAAATGGGACATTCAAAGCTTTAAAAATAGCCAGTTTTGCAAACGTCCTCGGAATTTGACGGAACTAATTTCGTTGGATCCGCAACGTTAAATTATTGCTAAATGTCAAGTTTCGTGATTTTTAGAGTCACCGTGTGGCCGTACGGATTTTTAGAGTGAAAAACAGTCGGTATTTTGACAGTTAAAAATACGCTGTGTGAGCAGACGGAGTCGGAATTCGACGAAACCAGTTTCGTTGGGACCGTAATGTCAAACTCTAGCTACATGTCCAGTTTCGTGATTTTTGAGTATCGTGTGTGATCACACGAATTTTTAGAGAGCAAAAATGAATATAGAAAGGAGAATATACCGGGAATATTTCATTCCACAAAATATCTAAAATTTCTAAATTTCCTATATATACCCCCACCTTCCACTAAAACGTAATTCACTTTCTGGTCAAACATTTCATTTTTTCGCCGTTGTCTCCTTACAGCGAAATGAAAAAAATGGCAACAAAAGAAATCAAAATAAATTCAAACTTAAATCTATAAATTTCCTTATATATATATATATATATATATATATATATATGAGTAGCCGGAAGCATTTTCTTCAATCATATATCACATTTGAGAGGTGCGACGTCGTTCCTAGTTCAACCACGAGTTTCTAGGGTTGGCGAATGGAGGAATTTGGGGCATCGATAGTTGAAATAAGGTTCGGATTCGAGGTTGAGGTCAAGTTTGGTTTGAGTTTTGAATTTCTGGGGTAATTTCGAAACAGAAGATGTCGATCCCTGAACTGAAAATGGCCACGTCGAGGACCAGAAGACGTAGGAACTGGTGGTGCGAGTTCATCCTAGCGGGGTGGAAGTTGTGGAGTTTGTGATGAGGAGTAGTTTGGTGTTATTTGTTTTGGGTTTTCATTGAAGGGAGGAGATTGGTTCGGGTTTTGAAAAGGGAAATGGTCTGTGTGTTTGAGGAGCAGGTGATCGAAGTGGTTTGGGGGAGAAGAGGCCACGCGGTTGCAAATTTGGTAATGGGCTTGGTGTTAAAGAGTGAGCCCAATAGGAAAATTTAATTAGTTTTATTTTAAATTGTATAATAATTTGTTAACGCGATAACTTTGTCATACATTATCAGAATTCAACGAAACAAGATCCATTGGGATCGTATGGACGAGAGCTTCACAATGAAGCTGACTGGAAGTGGATTGGGGCTCGTATGAATTTATGGCAAAATAAATTGTTTGATTCAAATGAAAAACAGTTTATCGTTCTTTAACGATGAACTGCAAATGTGAGTAAATCTCACTAACTCTAAACAGTTTATAATTTCAAGTTGTATTTTTATAACTGTTAAATATTGGCTGATTGACTGTGTGTTGACTATTTGATTGAACTGCTAGTCAGTTATTTGAATTTCTATATTGATTCTTTTTAACAGAATATATCATACGGAACTGAAAGTGATGTTATCTATATTGTTTAACATCTGTGATGCAGGGAAACAGGTTGGAGGAATCCAACTGGATTCCTCAACATTTATTTTACTATGATTCATATATTGTTATATATGATGTGGTATATAATCTGTTGTTGATCATGTGTGGTTGGATGATATTTATCGTTGTTATATGGTATGTTAAATACCATAAGAAATATTGGATATGGGGAAGGGGATTTTCAAAGTGTATTTTGAAAATGAATTATTTATATAAAATCGATGGATTTTATATAGAAAAGGAAAAGAATGTTTATAAAAGAAATATTTATAAAATCAAAGGATAAGTTAGAATAAAAGGAAATCATTTGTAAAGTGAAGAACCGTTACTAAAAGTAAATCTTTATAAATGAATAGTTTATTCGAAAAGGAGTTAATCGATGTTAGTTAATCGATTAGAGAATAAAGTTAAAAGGAGTTAATCGATGTTAGTTAATCGATTAGAGAATAAAGTTAAAAGGAGTTAATCGATGTTAGTTAATCGATTTGAGAATAAAGTTAAAAGGAGTTAATCGATGATAGTTAATCGATTAGAGAATAAAGTTAAAAGGAGTTAATCGATGTTAGTTAATCGATTAGAGAATAAAGTTAGAAGGAGTTAATCGATGTTAGTTAATCGATTAGAGAATAAAGTTAAAAGGAGTTAATCGATCTTAGTTAACCGATTAGAGAATAAAGTTAAAAGGAGTTAATCGATGTTAGTTAATCGATTAGAGAATAAAGTTAAAAGGAGTTAATCGATGTTAGTTAATCGATTTGAGAATAAAGTTAAAAGGAGTTAATCGATGTTAGTTAATCGATTAGAGAATAAAGTTAAAAGGAGTTAATCGATGTTAGTTAATCGATTAGAGAATAAAGTTAAAAGGAGTTAATCGATGTTAGTTAATCGATTAGAGAATAAAGTTAAAAGGAGTTAATCGATGTTAGTTAATCAATTAGAGAATAAAGTTAAAAGGTGTTAACCGATGTTAGTTAATCGATTAGAGAATAAAGTTAAAAGGAGTTAATCGATTTTAGTTAATCAATTAGAGCTAAAGTAAAAGGAGTTAATCGATGTTAGTTAATCGATTAGAGAATAAAGTTAAAAGGAGTTAATCGATGTTAGTTAATCGATTAGAGTTAAAGTAAAAGGAGTTAATCGAATATAGTTTATCCGAAGAAAGTAAAAGGAGTTATCGAATATAGTTTATTTGAAAGGAGTTAAGTGAAATGAGTAAATCAATAGCGTTAGTCAAATGGAGTTAATCCAATAGTGTTAGTCTAATAGAGTTAATTGATAAGGGTAAATCGAATAGAGTTAACTGAAAAGAGTCAATCGAATACAGCTATTCAAAGTGGGTTAAGTAAGGAAGTTAGTAAAAGGAATATAAAGTGAACTTTGCCTATTTCAAAGTTAGAAATGTTGTTCAGTTAAGGTCTGAGAGGTAGTTCTACCCCAACTTGATTGGCTTCGTTTTTTAACTAAGGAATAGTTAAGGTTCGACGGTAAAGGAAATGGTTTGAGTTGGCATCGCGATGGTTTGTTAAACATCTGTCTAAGTCCAATGAAGAAGCTTTGGAAATGTTTTCCGAATAAGAAACCAGAAATGTTTTCTAATAAAGAAAAACAAGAAATGGAAATGTTTTCCATTGTTAGTAACGTATATTTTCCAAATTTAGGAAATAAGAAATATTGAATATAGGGAAACAGGAGATAAGTAAATTAATGAAATAAAGAAATAAATGTTAAATGATGTTTGATCGATATAAATTTCCATCTGGAAATAATATTGTTGTTTGCACACCTGTTTTTCTTCGATGGTTAAATCACAGACTATCGAAGTTTTGGCCATTTTAACGTTGTTAATATGGAGAGACCGATTGGATTATTATCCAAAGAACCACTCTGTATTGGCATAAGCGTTGCGAATCATATATGCCAAAGGAAATTGAAGACGGAGTTATGCAAGGGCTATCCCGTTTACAGAATAGTGCCTTCTGTTCATCCTGTTCCTGGATGACTTGTATGGACGGATGTCTGAGAGAGTATTTCCTGACGATCACGTATATTGATTTCTCCAACCGTACCAAGAGTGGAAGCGGAGAAGGAAACTTCTTTTAGCTAACACATAATGTATGGTTGAGGACGTCAATCGGTGATTTGATGGATTTGACGATGTGGCATTCAAAGTGAATCTGGTGTGATGATAAAGCGTAGCTTCTAGCCACATCAACCGGTAAATGACAGAAATCGGGCAGGCAGCATGGCTAAGTCGGTCGCACCGAAGTAGGGTGTATAATCACCTGATCTAGAGTTTCATTTACTTCTAAAAATCTATTGTTGATGCTGTCCCATTCGAGAAACGGTTGCTGATCCCAACCGTTAGTGATATACATTCGATACACTCAAGCGAAATGAGTGGTCGGTCATGTGTGGCCGGGTTGCAAGATTTTCTTGTTGAACCCAGTGTATTCCTCTCTAGAGGTACACTAGCAGAAGGTGGTTCCATACCTTGTCATAGTTGGAAATCCATTACCCAATACGTGCTTGCGGTTTTGATTGTATACTATATATGTAGAACGTGAGATGAAAGCGTTTCTGCTAGGTGATTATTATATTGTGTTGATAGACATTATTATAATATCAAAAGGTTTTTGATATAAAGATAATTTGGATTCTCATAAGGGAAAACCCGTTCCGTTATACGGCGTGGTCTTATGAGATATCGATTACCTCCTTGAACTGTTTTAAACTGTTTTACTCACACCAGTCCCATGACTGACCCGGAGTTTATTTTGTTGTTTTCCCTAAACTCTTGGGTGCCTAAATTTGTATGGGCAGTCAAGTAGTCGGGATTTTACAGATACACTTGAAGAGCTGGAGCAGGAGGCTTCAGGATCATATAGCTATAGTTATTTCTGCTGTGTTGTAAGTGCTGTACTTTGATAATGATATGTATATTCAAGTACAGATGTATATTTCAAGTTATGTTATATGAAATATATTTATTCGTTCCGCTGTGAGATTCGTGTTACTCTGATATTGTGTTCTTCTTCTTCTTCTATTCTAAGTTTCTATCTTATCCATCCTCACCCTCTAATTTCTTTCATTAATGACTGGTATTTTTTGATGTTTTGGTTATCGACATCGAGTTTATGTCGATAACCGAAGTCGCTAAAAATCCGGATCATTACAGTTGGTATCAGAGCTTAAGTTAAGTGAATTACCTTGGCTCTGTGGCGTGACTCGGTAGAGATAGGTTAGTAATACCCTAGACTGAGATTGAGTGTACATATATGAGTGAGCGTATTTGTTATTGATATAAAAAAATTGTTTTATATTGTGGAGATTCATTGGTTGAGTTGTTTATGGATTCTGGTCGATCGGTTAGATCCACTGTATCGGTAGGAGTTACTAAACACTCGAATACGATGGGTCGTCACGATATGTTTTGAAAAAAAGGGTAAATTAAAATAAGTTTACCCAAGGTATATCTTGATATAGAGAAGATATATATATCAAAATTATAATATATTGGATATATTGGTTGTTATTATAATCGAGTAAGATCTTAAATTTAATGGTTATGTAAATAACCAATCAGAATTCATATAAGTGAAATACGTAAAATCAGATGAGTTGAATCTGAAATTTTAAACCAGAAATTGAGTTAAAACTCTGGAGAATTGGATAAGTGTTTGTAAATGGATTTGGATTAAAAATAAGAAAAATTTAAGATCCTGGGAGATTTTAATTTGTTTTACAAGCAGTGTGAATTATATTTTGAAATGAATTTCAAAGTGGAAATGTTTAGAAAAGGTTTTATAGTATTGAACTCACTTCGATCGCTGGAAAATAGATTCTGATGATGACAGCTGCATCATCAGTGTTCATTTTCTAGTTGTAAGTGGCGAATTACTACCAAAGATACTGTTTTGAATTTGTTTTGGGAAAGACAAGTAGTGTTGAATTTCAAAATGGGATTTATAATATAGAATTTGAATAAGAGAATTGAAATGGAATTTGAATATAGGAAATTCAAATAGAATTGAAATGGAATTCAATTAGTTGACAAACAAGTTAAACTTATATTTGAACATGTATATTCAAATAAAAAGGTGAAATAGGTACACCAGTTAATTAGCCATTAGTAAATGGATCTTGAATTAAAGTTGAACTTTGAAAGGTGAATTGGATTTATAAATGGATATTCGAAATCGAATATAGAACTTAAATTTGAAATTTGGATTCAAATTAGTTAGTAAGCAAGTTAAATTATATTTGAACATGTCATGTTCAAATATAAAAGTGAAATAGACTAAAGAGTTAATTAACAAATTAATTAATGAATTGAGTTAAAACGATCGGGTATAGTTAAAATAGATTGGGCAGGTATAGATATACAGGAGACAGGTTTGGAATATAGTATAGAAGTGAAATAGATAGAATGCCCGACAACAGGTATGTATTTAATTCACATATGAGATTTTATGCGCCGTATCGGCTAGCCGCTTGGCCTTTTCTTTTTCTTTTGGATTGGTGAGGGCCATGGGAGGCTATTTGAAATATCCCGATGCTTCCAGTACAAAGGAGGTTATGGCGAATTTTTCTGGGAATTTAAGGAGTTAGAATATTTTTAAGATAATTTGATAGTTAGAAATCAACGTATCAATATATATATATATATATATATATATATATATATATAGAAGTCGATAAGGAAACGAACTTAGAAATAGAATAGTAAAATCAAAAAGAGGAAGACTAAGAATAAAATCTAGTAAGAATAGAAAGAGGAAGCGTATACGTGTTTAAAAGTGAAAAGTAGTTGTATGGTATTGATTTTTTTCGTGTAAGTAGTCATATCTTTTTTGACGTTATAAATGTTATTCAGTCAAGGTCTGAGAGGTAGTTATACCCCAACTTGATTGATTTCATTATTAACAAATAAATAGTAAGATTTCAGGCTCAAAGATCAATGTCGAATAAGAGTTAGTTGAATATAGTATTTGGGTTGTCGTAACGATGTTTTACACAATATCCGTTTTAACCCAAATAAGTGTAAGCTTGGAAATATAATAAAGAATATTTCCTAAGTATAGAAATAAACGAGATCGGAAAAGAGATAAGTAATTGGAATATTTTCCAATTATAAATAGCATACATTTTCTAAAGTTTAGAAAATAAAGGAAGGCGATATTCAGAAATGTTTACCAAATAACATAAAAGGCCAATATGGTTATTGAAAATATTTGGTTAACAAATATTGATAAAGAAATAGAGAAGTGATTTAACTAATGGAATATTGATTTTGGGCTCAGTTGAATTTCAAAAAGGAAAATTTGATTTTTGAAAAGAGTAAACCGTTTAAAAACTCCCAGGGAAAGACTGTTTAAATTAAAAACAAATTTAACAGAAATTTGTGAAAGCAGATTTGAATTAAAGTAAAGTTAGTTAAGTGGTAACTGAAGTTGAATTGAAATCGAATAAGATTGGATTTGTGAAATTAGAATCCGAAATGGTATTGATTGAGGAGTTAAGGAATTGAAAATCAAGAATTGAACTTGAGTTGAAATGGGATTTGGCTTGGATATAAGCGAATGGTTGTGTTGGAGATAAAAACTGATTTGGAGTTTGATTGGCATGACATTGGTATATGCTGAATTGATAACAGGTGGAAAGGATATAATGATATGCCGACTAAAGGTACAAGTTTATATTTCTATTGGATATAAGATTTATGAGCCGAATTGGCAAGCCGCTTGGCTGTTTGATTTTCTTTTAGTTGGAGATGGCCCAGAGAGGCGAGTTGGAATTTGACCGATTAACCAGTACAAAGGAGGTTATGGCGAAATTTTTCGAAAAGTTAAGGCGTTAGAAAATTTTCAGAATTTTTGAAAATTTTCGTTGATAAGAATTAATTAACATTTAATTGAAATTAAATTGATTCAGTTGAAACTGAAGTTAAGAGGTGAACAAAAATGTTCTAACCAGTCGATAGGGTCGTTCACTACCTTTTAGCAATTTCGAGGACGAAATTATTTTAAGTGGGGAAGATTGTAATGACCCGCATTGGCAGGGGTATTATGATTCATTTATTTAATTATATAAAAGGTGATTAAAAGGATTTAATGGTCGTAGAATTAAATAATGGTGAATATTTAATTAAAATAATAATTAAATAATATATTTAATTCTGAAATGATCAGAATTGGCTGAAATGGCGATATGGTGTGAACCAGATCATCTGTGATTTAATTCAGCTTGGGATTGAATTTGAATAACGAATATATTCAATCGTCGACAGTTGAACGTGGAATTATAATATAATTATAATCGAGCTCGAAATGGCGCTGCAGTTCGATATTTGGCGATTTGAACTTCAACTGAGTGTACAAGGTTCGTTTTAAATCGGATTTCTGTGAAACAAGAAACATGCGGAGCTGGTGGAGTATATCTTTCTAGTGGAAGAGAAAAATCGGGATTTCGTCGTGTAGATTTTGATTCACGTCCAAATCAAATTTCAGAAAAGTCGCTGTGGAATTCCTTTATAATTTATAAAGGAATTATTTATATTTTTAAAAGGAATTTCAATATAAATCGAATATCGGGTTGACCCAGAAGTGAATATCAAGTTAGAAATTCATATAGGAATATTCTAGAGCTGTATGGTATTCCACTATGAATATATACGATAATATTAATTTATTAATATTTTATTTAATTATATTTAAATATATTTATATATTTAAATGGGTCATTCAGAGCTTTAAAAATAGCCAGTTTTGCAAACGACCTCGGAATTCGACGAAACTAATTTCGTTGGATCCGCAACGTTAAATTATTGCTAGATGTCAAGTTCCGTGATTTTTAGAGTCACTGTGTGGCCGTACGGATTTTTATAGTGAAAAACAATCGGTATTTTGACAGTTAAAAATACGTTGTGTGAGCAGATGGAGTCGGAATTCGACGAAACCAGTTTCGTTGGGACCGTAATGTCAAACTCTAGCTACATGTCCAGTTTCGTGATTTTTGATTATCGTGTGTGATCACACGAATTTTTAGAGAGCAAAAATGAATATAGAAAGGAGAATATACCGGGAATATTCCATTCCACAAAATATCTAAATTTTCTAAATTTCCTATATATACCCCCACCTTCCACTAAAACCTAATTCCCATTCACTTTTTGGTCAAACATTTCATTTTTCCGCCGTTGTCACCTTACAGCGAAATGAAAAAAAATGGCAACAAAAGAAATCAAAATAAATTCAAACTTAAATCTATAAATTTCCTTATATATATATGAGTAGTCGGAAGCATTTTATTCAATCTGATATCACATTTAAGAGGTGCGACGTCGTTCCTGGTTCAACCATGGGTTTCTAGGGTTGGCGAATGGAGGAATTTGGGGGCATCGATAGTTGAAATAAGGTTCGGATTCGAGGTTGTGGTCAAGTTTGGTTTAAGTTTTGAATTTCTGGGGTAATTTCGAAACAGAAGATGTCGATCCCTGAACTGAAAATGGCCACGTCGAGGACCAGAAGATGCAGGAACTGGTGGTGCGAGTTCATCCCAGCGGGGTGGAAGTTGTGGAGTTTGTGATGAGGAGTAGTTTGGTGTTATTTGTTTTGGGTTTTCATTGAAGGGAGGAGATCGGTTTGGGTTTTGTAAAGGGAAATGGTCTGTGTGTTTGAGGAGCAGGTGATCGAAGTGGTTTGGGGGAGAAGAGGCCACGCGGTTGCAAATTTGGTAATGGGCCTGGTGTTAAAGAATGAGCCCAATAGGAAAATTTAATTAGTTTTAATTTAAATTGTATAATAACTTGTTAACGCGATAACTTTGTCATACATTATCAGAATTCAACGAAACAAGATCCGTTGGGATCGTATGGAAGAGAGCTTCACAATGAAGCGGACTGGAAGTGGATTGGGGCTCGTATGAATTTATGGCGAAATAAATTGTTTGATTCAAATAAAAAACAGTTTATCATTCTTTAACGATGAACTGCAAATGTGAGTAAATCTCACTAACTCTAAACAGTTTATAATTTCATGTTGTATTTTTAGAACTGTTAAATATTGGCTGATTGACTGTGTGTTGACTATTTGATTGAACTGCTAGTCAGTTAGTTGAATTTCTATATTGATTATGTTTAACAGAATATATCATACAGAACTGAAAGTGATGTTATCTATATTGTTTAACATCTGTGATGCAGGGAAACAGGTTGGAGGAATCCAACTGGATTCCTCAACATTTATTTTACTGTGATTCATATATTGTAATATATGATGTGGTATATAATATGTTGTTGATTATGTGTGGTTGGACGATATTTATCGTTGTTATATGGTATGTTAAATACCATAAGAAATACTGGATATGGGGAAGGGGATTTTCAAAGTGTATTTTGAAAATGAATTATTTATATAAAATTGATGGATTTTATATAGAAAAGGAAAAGAATTTTTATAAAAGAAATATTTATAAAATCAAAGGATAAGTTAGAATAAAAGGAAATCATTTGTAAAGTGAAGAACCGTTACTAAAAGTAAATCTTTATAAATGAATAGTTTATTCGAAAAGGAGTTAATCGATGTTAGTTAATCAATTAGAGAATAAAGTTAAAAGGAGTTAATCGATGTTAGTTAAACGATTAGAGAATAAAGTTAAAAGGAGTTAATCGATGTTAGTTAATCGATTTGAGAATAAAGTTAAAAGGAGTTAATCGATGTTAGTTAATCGATTAGAGAATAAAGTTAAAAGGAGTTAATCGATGTTAGTAAATCGATTAGAGAATAAAGTTAAAAGGATTTAATCGATGTTAGTTAATCGATTAGAGAATAAAGTTAAAAGGAGTTAATCGATGTTAGTTAATCGATTTGAGAATAAAGTTATAAGGGGTTAATCGATGTTAGTTAATCGATTAGAGAATAAAGTTAAATGGAGTTAATCGATGTTAGTTAATCGATTAGAGAATAAAGTTAAAAGGAGTTAATCGATGTTAGTTAATCGATTAGAGAATAAAGTTAAAAGGAGTTAATTGATGTTATTTAATCGATTAGAGAATAAAGTTAAAAGGAGTTAATCGATGTTAGTTAATCGATTAGAGAATAAAGTTAAAAGGAGTTAATCGATGTTAGTTAATCAATTAGAGAATAAAGTTAAAAGGAGTTAATCGATGTTAGTTAATCAATTAGAGTTAAAGTAAAAGGAGTTAATCGATGTTAGTTAATCGATTAGAGAATAAAGTTAAAAAGAGTTAATCGATGTTAGTTAATCGATTAGAGAATAAATTTAAAAGGAGTTAATCGATGTTAGTTAATCGATTAGAGAATAAAGTTAAAAGGAGTTAATCGATGTTAGTTAATCGATTAGAGAATAAAGTTAAAAGGATTTAATCGATGTTAGTTAATCGATTAGAGAATAAAGTTAAAAGGAATTAATCGATGTTAGTTAATCGATTTGAGAATAAAGTTAAAAGGAGTTAATCGATGTTAGTTAATCGATTAGAGAATAAAGTTAAAAGGAGTTAATCGATGTTAGTTAATCGATTAGAGAATAAAGTTAAAAGGAGTTAATCGATGTTAGTTAATCGATTAGAGAATAAAGTTAAAAGGAGTTAATCGATGTTAGTTAATCGATTAGAGAATAAAGTTAAAAGGAGTTAATCGATGTTAGTTAATCAATTAGAGTTAAAGTAAAAGGAGTTAATCGATGTTAGTTAATCGATTAGAGAATAAAGTTAAAAGGAGTTAATCGATGTTAGTTAATCGATTAGAGTTAAAGTAAAAGGAGTTAATCGAATATAGTTTATCCGAAGAAAGTAAAAGGAGTTAATCGATGTTAGTTAATCGATTAGAGAATAAAGTTAAAAGGAGTTAATCGATGTTAGTTAATCGATTAGAGTTAAAGTAAAAGGAGTTAATCGAATATAGTTTATCCGAAGAAAGTAAAAGGAATCAAATATAGTTTATTCGAAAGGAGTTAAGTGAAATGAGTAAATCAATAGCGTTAGTCAAATGGAGTTAATCCAACAGTGTTAGTCCAATAGAGTTATTTGGTAAGGGTTAATCGAATAGGGTTAAGTGAAAAGAGTCAATCGAATATAGCTATTCGAAGAGGGTTAAGTAAGGAAGTTAGTAAAAGGAATATAAAGTGAACATTGCCTATTTCAAAGTTAGAAATGTTGTTCAGTTAAGGTCTGAGAGGTAGTTCTACCCCAACTTGATTGGCTTCGTTTTTTAACTAAGGAATAGTTAAGGTTCGGCGGTAAAGGAAATGGTTTGAGTTGGCATCGCGATGGTTTGTTAAACATATGTCTAAGTCCAATGAAGAAGCTTTGGAAATGTTTTCCGAATAAGAAACCAGAAATGTTTTCTAATAAAGAAAACAAGAAATGGAAATGTTTTCCATTGTTAATAACATATATTTTCCAAATTTAGTAAATAAGAAATATTGAATATAGGGAAACAGGAGATAAGTAAATTAATGAAATAAAGAGATAAATGTTAAATGATGTTTGATCGATATAAATTTCCATCTGGAAATAATATCGTTGTTTGCACACCTGTTATTCTTCGATGGTTAAATCAAAGACTATCGAAGTTTTGGCCATTTTAACGTTGTTAATATGGAGAGACCGGTTGGATTATTATCCAAAGAACCACTCTGTATTGGCATAAGTGTTGCGAATCATATATGCCAAAGGAAATTGAAGACGGAGTTATGCAAGGGCTATCCCGTTTACAGAATAGTGCCTTCGGTTAATCCTGTTCCTGGATGACTTGTATGGACGGATGTCTGAGAGAGTATTTCCTGACGACCACGTATAATGATTTCTCCAACCGTACCAAGAGTGGAAGCGGAGAAGGAAACTTCTTTTAGCTAACACATAATGTATGGTTGAGGACGTCAATCGGTGATTTGATGGATTTGACGATGTGGCATTCAAAGTGAATCTGGTGTGATGATAAAGCATAGCTTCTAGCCTCATCAACCGGTAAATGACAGAAATCGGGCAGGCAACATGGCTAAGTCGGTCGCACCGAAGTAGGGTGTATAATCACCTGATCTAGAGTTTCATTTACTTCTAAAAATCTATTGTTGATGCTGTCCCGTCTGGGAAACGGTTGCTGATCCCAACCGTTGGTGATATACATTCGATACACTCAAGCGAAATGAGTGGTCGGTCATGTGTGGCCGGGTTGCAAGATGTTCTTGTTGAACCCAGTGTATTCCTCTCTAGAGGTACACTAGCAGAAGGTGGTTCCATACCTTGTCATAGTTGGAAATCCATTACCCAATACGTGCTTGCGGTTTTGATTGTATACTATATATGTAGAACGTGAGATGAAAGCGTTTCTGCTAGGTGATTATTATATTGTGTTGATAGACATTATTATAATATCAAAAGGTTTTTGATATAAAGATAATTTGGATTCTCATAAGGGAAAACCCGTTCCGTTATACGGCGTGGTCTTATGAGATATCGATTGCCTGCTTGAACTATTTTAAACTGTTTTACTCACACCAGTCCCATGACTGACCCGAAGTTTATTTTGTTGTTTTCCCTAAACTCTTGGGTGCCTAAATTTGTACGGGAAGTCAAGTAGTCGTGATTTTACAGATACACTTGAAGAGATAGAGCAGGAGGCTTCAGGATCATATAGCTATAGTTATTTCCGCTGTGTTGTAAGTGCTGTACTTTGATAATGATATGTATATTCAAGTACAGATGTATATTTCAAGTTATGTTATATGAAATATATTTATTCGTTCCGCTGTGAGATTCGTGTTACTCTGATATTGTGTTCTTCTTCTTCTTCTATTCTAAGTTTCTATCTTATCTATCCTCACCCTCTAATTTCTTTCATTAATGACTGGTATTTTTTGATGTTTTCGTTATCGACATCGAGTTTATGTCGATAACCAAAGTCGCTAAAAATCCGGGTCATTACAATTTCTATCTGTCTTTCTATATCCATTGGATCTATCTCATTGATATTATTATGTCCATTCTTTATCTCTTCTTTCCTTCTTCGCTTTTTGTTTTTATAGCCAGGCTGCTGCGAGCCTGAGCCAAATCTCATAAGAGATGAACGTACGTTGGGAAAAGTTGGGCATAATATATGATTCAGACATGGCCAGCCCTAAAGATTAGGAAAAGTATTAAATTATGTACAATTGGGCATAACTGATTTATAACGGATTTGAGGACATAACACATGTTGTATTTAAAACATAAAGTGTATCGAACATATGACTTGAGATCTGAGGCATAAAGTATATTGGACATATGACTTGGGGTTTGGGGGCGTAAATTGAACTGTAAACATGTAAAGCATAGTACATGTTGTGGTTTAAAACCTAAAATTAGGGCATATTATATATGATAGTTTATGACTTGGAAGAGGGAGGTTATTTTGTATAGTGATATATGGTTTAGGCATGAAAACTGTAACACCCCACGTCCGTTAGTGTCACTCGCAAAGGGAATGCACTAAGTTCTGTGGAGTATTATGGGTAAAAGATGCAGATAAATTACAAGACAGACAAACAATTAACAGCGGAAAATAAAACTTTGCTTTATTGATAAAATAGATTGTACAAGATTGCTTTACAATATCAGAGTATCATCTGTCTTTACTAGATAAAGAAGCATAAAAATACATTTATATTCCCCAATGTAGCATAAGCCAGCCATAGCATCTGAAAGAGAATCCAAGGACATCTTCGTCAAATCTTCAAGCTGGGAAAGAGCAACGGTCCAATTTAATCCTGAGTTATACTATTCCCTCCTCAACTACCTAGGGGGGGGGAACGGAAGAAAAGAAGAGAAAGAAAAACAGAGTCAATCATAAAGCCTGAGTAAGTCAGTAACTTCTAGCATGTGAACAAGGGAAACAGAACGACATGAATTAACTGAATACAAGATAATACCATGATGATAAGGCTAACAAGATAAGATTCACACAAGACATGCTAAGACAAAATAAACTGGATATACTACAACACTTTCTCCGCTTCGCTTTTACCGCGATATACTCGTTTCTATATCTCTGCACCACCTAACTAGTGTTCCAACTAGTAACGATAACGTGATCCCAATCCCTGTAGTTTCCGTCGCCTTCAGGCGTACCTTGATTATTTATTACCTAGATCTAGTCTAGGTTTTATATCAAGTGCTTTCTAGATTCAATTAGAGTTTACGCTATCTGTTGAACGCTTCTTGTATTCAAGATTTATGCCACCTAGTTCCAAACTAGGGATTATGCTACCTGTCGAACGATGCCCTTTAGTCTAGGATACACTACCTAGAGTGGTATATGTTCCTAGACTTTCCCCACACATGTATCGCGAATCGTTATCGCTTTTTTAGATGCACATGTCATGTAATGTGCCACCCGAGTCCCGTGTCAGGGCTACTCTAGAAATACGGAACTCGGTCGGGAGCTTTCAATATCTGCCAATGCAGATGTTAAGGTCTGTTTTTCCAGTGGCTATGGTCCCACTCGACCCCTCCCTCAACTAATGGAAGGCCACCCTTGTAAAATGAGAACTGTACGAAGGCCCCTATCTGCCCCACTAATTCTATGGCCAACAACACCCCGCAACCACAACTAGATAGCAAGTATGTGGTCCGTATGAGTCCTCCAGCCTTCCTGCTTCGCGTGTCTCGCTTGACTGAAGATGGTAGGTAGACGACGAGTTGCTATCACAGAGCTTCCGTCTTCTCGCCGAATCACGCTGGTCCATCCTAGTCTTTTGGTTACCATATATTGCAACCAAGGCATACCCTTGGCTCTTCTACCGCAGACCTTAACCTCTGTGCGCCCAGGCGGATCATCTGCAGCCTCACAGAGGGATACCAAGAGTACCCTCACGTCCCCTCGAAGCCTCGGGCTTCGTATCCCAATTCGTTGGAGTCTTCTTTAAAATCAGATGGACGTCCGCTCCTTCGTGTTATACTAAGAATTACTACTTAGTTCTACTAACTAAGTTTTACCACTTAGTTTCCAGGATCATTGTCTTCTTAACTAAGTTTTACTACTTAGTTCTCTTTCCCGTTAAGTTGGATTGGTTAAGTGTCTTTAGTCGATTCAAGCTAACTTAACCCTCTTCCCTTATCCTATTAAACTGGTTAAGTGTTGTCAGTTTTCATGTTGACTTAACCCCCCCACAAACCAAGTCATATTGGTTAAGTATTACTTAACCCTACCCATTCATCCTGTATTGGTTAAGTGTTCCCTTTTTAACTTAACCTTTCCCACCGGTTTTAACTAAACCTGTTATTAATGGTTAAGTAGCATCTCTTCGTGTCTTAGACTTAACCCTATTCATTTATCATATTCTGATGGTTAAGTGTTCAAGTTTACTTAACCCTACGGTCCAACCCAACTAACATATTAAATTGGCTAAGTGTATTACTTAACCCCAACCTCTAGTCTAATTAACATGTTAAATTGGCTAAGTGTATTAACTTTACTTAACCCCACCTTCTAGTCTAGTCAACATGTTAATTTGGCTAAGTATTCCCATGGACTTAACCCCCCCATTCTAGCTTTAACTGTGTCAAGTTGGTTAAGTGTTTCTATGGACTTAATCCTACCATTCTAGCTTAACAGTGTTAAGTTGGTTAAGTGCTCCTATGGACTTAACCTTCCCATTCTAGCTTTAACTGTGTTGGTTAAGTGTTCCTATGGACTTAACCCTCCCCTTCTTGTTCTAGCTTTAATTAATAAATTAAAGCCGCAACCTCTCACATTAGACAGATATTGCTGCGGTTATTGGGTGTGTCGGTCGGTTCCGGGCAGGTTTACACCAAACTCAGTCTAACCTCGGGTTAGGCATATTCATGTTTTCTAAGTTCAAAGGGTTTTCTGATTAATTTCCAAACCTGGTTTTGAAAGCAACCATCTCGTTCGTCGGATCAGTTAGGGATAGCCAGGGAGGGCAGGAAACTTATATTTTCCAAACCCAAGCCTAGACACTATCCTCTCTGTCACCCTAGAACTTTCTGGTACGAGTTATAAAAAGGGGTGCTATCAAAATATCTTTCTTTTGTTTATAAATTGTTAACAATTTATCTTACAGCCCGTTTCCCCCTTTTTAAACAAATTTGGCCTATATTCATTTGTCGCTAACAGACTTATATTCTAGGCCCAAATCTTGATTTGCCTAACCTACAGTTCATAGCAATTTAGATCTATCATCTTTATTTTCAGTTTATGCTAAACTAGATTTTATATGCCAAACTAGATTTTCTATTCTAGTTCACCATTTATGCCCAAAAACTAGATTTATTCTTCTAGTTTACAGTCTACATACAAACTAGATTTATTATTCTAGTTTTTCAGTTTATAGGCCAATACTAGATCTAAATTTCATAACCTATAATCCATGTCAAATCTACCCAATTCACATATCTTAACACATGTTCTAAAATTGTATAAATCAGAATCATGTTCGCTTCCAAACTATGCCAATTTCAAGCTTACAACTATATTTATGTTTATTTTTGTGTTTTTCCCAAATCGCATTCCCACCGTTCGTATAATCATGATTCAACCTAGATTGTAAATAAATCTAGATTCGTAGAAAATAGGGAATGAACCAAAGATGCTATGAAAAAGGGTGGACATAATAATTGGCATAAAAAGATTTTGAATAACGACGCAGGTTCAAGAATATGGGTAGACCTAACTTAATAGGTAAATTCCCATAGTCTAAAACCAAGAATAGACAGAATAGGTTCGAGAACATGGGTAGACCTAACTTAATAGGTAAATTCCCACAGTCTAAAACCAAAGAAAATCAAGAACAGACAGAATAGATAAATCGGGTTTTAGACCCAATTTCATAGTCACAAAACCTAAGCAACAATTTTCCTAGTCATGAATCATAGGTGTTTAAATCACCGTTGTTATATCATAGGTAATACTTTATGTCCAAATCAAAGGCTTGTGTTCATAATCATAGGCAAATGTCCATAGTCATAGGCAATATTCATAGTCAAAAGGGAAAATAATTCCCACAGTCATAAGTCACCGTCATAGGCAATGTTTTATGTCCCAAAATCAAAGGCTTATGTTCATAGTCCAAAGGCACATGATCTCAGAATCCGTAGTCATAGGCAACGGTCTTAGGCAAAGTCTTATTTGTCCTTGAATCATAACAGTTCTTAATTTAGTCCAAGAGTATAAACACAGATTCGAATAGAGAGAGAGAGAGAGATTTGGCATATTCTTTTATTCCTTTAATTTCATGTCACAAAATAAAGCAAAAACGTTCAAATCTAGAAACAACTGACTTACAGAAATTAGATCTAGAATAGAAGAATGGCGATGCTAAGATTCGTATGTCGTTGCTCGAGGTTTGTTGATTTAGCCTTTGAATTCTTCACTTTGATTTGAATCTTCTCTTGAACAGATTTGAGCAGCATCTCCATGTCTTGAATTTATATTTTATTTTAATTATTTAAGAAAATTTAGAGGAGGGGAAGAAGCCATGAATCTTAGCAGCATAAGGATAGAAGAGAATTGGTGCAAAGAGAATGAAGACTAGGGCTGTTTATATAGCTGCTCAGGACCTTATCGTACACGCAGCGCTGAGTCGGCATTGAACCTAGTTAAGAAAATAGTCCAGGTACGTAAATGAATCTAGCCAAACCTTATCATACACGCGGTGCTGAGTCAGCATTGGGTCCCACTATTTTGGCGTAGAAATTTGAAATTCGAATGAATTGTATTTGGCGTAGAAATTTGATTTTCGAACTTTTGAATTTCTGGAATTTATTTAACTGTTTTATTCACATGAAATATTCTTATATGTATACAATTCCTCTAACGACCATTTTACGCGTATATATATACGCACAACTTTCATTTTATTTTCAAAATTCAAATGATGTTGCCATATTTCATTGACTGTAGCCTTATCTTGAATTTTATCTTTCGTATACATATATTTTTGCATATATATATTTATATTCTCATATGTATATATATATATTTTCTTTATTTCCTTATATGTACGTTCTTATCCTTTCAAATTTTGAATTTGTATACGTACATATATTTGCATGTTCAGTTGGCCCTCTCTAAAACAAAGATAAAAAATTATGCCGCCGCCGGGGTTCGAACCCCCGACCTCTATGCTACAAATCCAATGCCTTAACCAATTGAGCTACAGAGGCTTTTGTTAATAAGTCTTAGAACAATAATAATTATTGTTCTCTCCTTACTTCTCTTTTTCATGTTAGTTACGATACTTAAATCAAACAACTGCATGGATCTTTTTTTTTAAAAAATAATAATTAATTGTACTTTAATTTGTGAATCTTAATGTCACAGAATTAAGGGGTGTTACAAAAACCTATAGTAAGATAGGGATAACTATTAAATGTGAACACGCCTAAATTGAGATTTTTGGGTAATTGGCATACACTGTAATTAAAAGCTATAATTTGGCATAGTTTATAATGTGAATCATGATTGGGAGTTTTTGGAGAACATTTTGTATGGTCCAATATGACTAAACCTTAGGGCATGTGTTATATTGTGATTTTTGGGGCATGACTATTATTGCAAATCTGGGAAAATTGGGTGTAACCTATTTTGAGTAACAACTTGAATTTGAATTTGTGAGGCATAACTTGCAATCAACTTTGTTGGGGTATAACTTGAGAATTGGAACATGACTAGTTTTGTGAATTTGGGATGATTAGCATATAAAATCTTGACTTGGACATGTATGGTAAATATGATAAAAGATAAACATGCCTAACCCGAGGTTAGATTGAGTTGCGGTGTAAAACTTCCCGGAACCACCCGACACATCTTGTAACAGCAACAACACAGATCTAATGTGAGACGTTAGCGCATTTAGCCCAATAACCTGAGGTTAGAATGAGTTTGTGGTAGAAGTCTGCCTGGAACCGCCCGGCACATCCAGCAACCGCAAACAATAGTTCTAATGTGAGACGTTAAGGCGTTAATGAATAAATTAATGCTAATAATCAAGACATGCTAATAACATGATGAATGGGAAGGGTTAAGTTAACACAAGAAGGCAACACTTAACCAATGTAACACGACAAGTGGGTGGGTTAAGTTAACTTGAATTGATTGATGACACTTAACCAATACAGCATGATGAAGACATGGGGTTAAGTTAATAAGATACACTTAACCAATGTAACTTGATGAACGAATGGGGCTAAGTTACTGGGAAATACTTAACCTATATAACATGATGAATGAACGGGGTTAAGTTAATAGGAAACACTTAACCAATCCAACATGACGAGTGAGAAGGGTTAATAAGAAACACTTAACCAACATGACATGATGAGTGGGTAGTTTAAGTTAACATGAATGGACAACACTTAACCAATATGACATAATGTGTGGAAGGGTTAAGTACATGTTGAGTTGGTGGGTAATATTAGTAAATATAGGCTCACAAACTTAACCATTAAGTAAAGATGTTTGAATCAGTGGGAGGGTTAAGTACAAATCGGTTTGGTGGGGAATATTAGTAAATATAGGCCCGTAAACCTAACCAGTAAGAAACCCTAGTAACGGGGACCCATTTCAGCAGTAACCCACATAGATGTATCAAGATACCCTAAAACTAGGTAGGGTGGGGCACGATTACTATGCTGATTATAAGCGGTCAAAATAGCGCCAGGGGATACGTTAGTGTAGGTTCCAATGGATTATGGGCGTGCACGTACTCTGGAGTGGGAAAAAGCAAGCACTGGGTACCAGTAATTATACACTGTGCATCTGAATCGTGTCGGGTTGCTATCATAGGGACTGATACACCTTATGGTGGGACCAGCACAGGATATCTACATGCAAGAGAGGGCCGATTGACACAAGTCACAAGGAAAATTAACACGAGTAAGGAGCCGATCGATAGGGTAGTATGGGTACATTTAACATATTCATCGCAATTAGGCAGATTGAAGTGGAATCCTTATAATAGATGTACACTTGAAGGCTACCACAATTGCGAGGATTGGGATCACATTACCATATGAACATTTTATGTAAATTACTAGTTGGGACACTGGTTAGGTGGTGCGGAGATATAGAAACCAAAATACCTGGGTAGTAGCGAAGTAGAGAAAGAGTAGAAGTGCATTCAGTTTATCTTGCCTTATCATATCTTATGCTAATCTTAGGTTATCTTGTTATCCATGTTATCACATTATTGTCTTATATTCAGTTTATTCATGTCATGATGCTTTTGCCTATTTACATGCTGAAAGTCACTGGACTTACCAGACTTATGTTTGACCTAGTTTGTTTTGCCTCTTTTCTTTTGTTTCCCCCTCCCCCCCTCCAGGTTCATAGGGAGGAAATATTACCTCTTAGCTCAGTTTTCTTTCCAAGCTCAAAGATAGTCGATGTATTGCTTTGGACTCTCTCTTCCACTGTTATGGCTGGTTCATGCTTTATTAGGGAATATCATTGTTATTTTTATGCTTCTTTTATACTTGGAGGTTTTTGAATCAAGACAGAAGTTTTACGTATTACTTTTAAGTATGATTGAGACAATAGTTGTAAAAGCTTGACTGAACCACATTTTTTATAAAATGACTTAATTTCCGCTGCTTTACCTTGTATGTCTTGTAATTTGTTTGCGTCTTTTACCTATAACGCTCCTCTGAAGTTAAGGCATTCCCTTTGCGAGTGACCTTAACGGAGGTGGGGTGTTACACAAGCCAAAGTAAACTAGGCAGAAGAGCTGCCTTTAGTGCTTTGGGCGTACAGAACCTTTACCAAAACACCCAGGGGATGTACCCCCTTCTCCCTAACATATGGATGCGAAGCTATGCTTTCGGTCGAGGTTGAAATCCCATCGCATAGGAGGATAGCATATGCATACAACCCCAACCAAGAGTTAAGAAAGGAATCACTAGACTTAATACAAGGACTATGGGATGAGGCTGCAATCAGAACCGCTGAATATCAAAGAAGGAATACGAAATACTACAATTCCAAAGTCAAAGCGGGAACCTTCGCTAAAGGTGGACTTGTGCTACGAAGAGTGATGGCTAACACTAAGAACCCATTGGATGGCCCTTTCGGTCCGAATTGGGAAGGACCCCTAATCGTCCATCAAGAAGTTATGCCCAGAACATAGCGGCTATGCAGGCCCAACGGTAATCTTGTTCTAAGAACATGGAACTCATAACATTTAAGACCATATTTATCGACGTAAAAGAATAAGAAACAAGATCTTCCTCCAAAGATACTTACACAATTAAGGGCATGGAAACCCTTTCAATGGCTCAAGAGAGACCCAAAAGGGGTCAAGCTAAAAAAAGGGATTAAATCCCTTGTCATCGCCAAATTGTTCGGGGCGAGGCATCCCCCGAAGGGGTATGATGTGTTGGTGTTTCTCCAAGCCCAAATCAAAGGGGGCAGGTTAAAGCATCAAAAGCGTAAGCCCCTGTTTCACACCAGAAATGGTCGTGGTGGTGCATCTAACTTTAGCACGCTATGCCTCTGCTCGCAGAAGCGTACGCCCTGCCTCTGCTCGCAGAAGAGTACGCCCTGCCTCTGCTAGAACTAAGCACACCCTACCTTTACTCATAGAAGAGCACGTCCTACCTCTGCTTATGTTCCGCATTACCTGCAGAAGGGAACGCAAACCCCTATAATCACCTATAATGGTCAGGAAAGGGCAACTCTTGGAGGGGGTGGCGTATAAGCCTCTATCAGAACCTACGATGGTCCGTATAGAGCGTGAAAAGAGTGAACCTTAGTTGTGTGTCTACAATATCCTCGTCTAAGTCTCTAAGACCTTATCATCACATACAACGGTCAGGGTAAGGCGCCTCCTGGAGGGAGGTCGGGTAAGTCCTTGGGCCCTGCTTGTGGATAAGCTAGCCAAGCACGCCGGATGCACAGGCCCAGAGAGTGGCCAACAAAGCATGTACTTCCTCTGCTTTGACATCAAAAGCCCAAGGAGAGGCTCAAGAAGCACATACAACCTCTGCTTCACCAATCGAATCTAGAAGGGTTACTAAAACAACAAATATCGGAAGGGGTTCCAGTCTTCAATCTTATTAAATACCTGAATCTAGGTGGATTCGGCTCTTCATTAATACCAAAAGGGTTCCCGGTCTTCAATCCTTAAAATACCCGAATCTGTGTGGATTCGGCTCTTCATTAATACCGGATGGGTTCCCGGTCTTCAATCCCTAAAAAACCCGAATTTGGGTAGATTCGGCTCTTCATTAATAGCAGAAGGGTTCCCAGTCTTCAATCATTAAAATAACTGAATCTAGGTGGATTCGACTCTTCATTAATACCGGAAGGGTTCCCGGTCTTCAATCCTTAAAATACCCAAATTTGGGTGGATTCGGCTCTTCATTAATCCTGGAAGGGCTCCCGGACTTCAATCTTTAAAATACCTGAATCTGGGTGGATTCATCTCTTCATTAATATCAGAAGGGTTCTCGGGCTTCAATCTTTAAAATATCCGAATCTAGGTGGATTCGGCTCTTCATAAATACCGGAAGGGTTCCCGGACTTCAATCTTTAAAATACCCGAATCTGGGTGGATTCGGCTCTTTATTAATATAGGAAGGGTTCCCGAACTTCAATCTTTAAAATACCCGACCTAGATGGATTTAGCCCTTCGTTAATACCGGAAGTATTCTCGGTCTTCAGTCTTTGAATCTCCAAATCGGGGTAGGACTCAACTTTTCATTATTATTACTGAAAGGAATTTCAGGTCCGCTGTTTATATCAACGCCCGAATTTGGGTCAGTTCATTTCTCCACAAACGCCAAAAATGGACCTATTTGACAAGATCCATTTTGTAATCCAACACTGAAAGACAACTGGCAACTAAATAAGAGAGAGCTTGGAAAGAGAAGCTTGACTTGGAAAGTCGAAGACACCCCTTCACTAGGGGGGCAAATGTTTCTACCAAAATTCTCTTAGCATAAGATGGCAGTGAAGGAATGTCGAATGAGTACAAGCACGGAAGGAAGAATCTAAGAGCAACATGGACCATCACCTATCGGGAAGAAAGGAGCTCAAAACCTTCAGAACGACAACAAAGTTCACCCAGCAGGATCCATCTGACGGGGACTACCCAAAGGAGGATTCCGTCACAAAAAATAACCAAAGACAAGGATTAAGGAAGAGGAAAGCACGGGCTCCATTTATCGAAACCCCGAAGGACTACCTGAATCAACTCACTTAACGCCGACACACCAAAGGCAGAAGAGTATCGGACCAATACATAAAGATTATCCAAGGCCGACCTATGAGAATCGACTTCATGTATGACGAAGGGCTACCTTCACAAGTAACAGAAATATCACCATAAGCCACTTTCCGGATAACCAAACCGTCTTAAAAGCTTTATCAAAAGGTTAAACCAAGACCCAAGCAAGGGTATATGCCACCTGTACTATTCTACCTAGTACCTAAACTAGCAACGGTTTCAAACCGGCAGGTATCTACGTACATCATAAGGACATGCTCCTCTAATTACTCACGATAAAGCCGAAGGCCTACATCCGGAAGCTTACATCTGAGAGCTAACGCTCGGAAGCTGCTACCAGAGGTTCAAGCATCATCCACAAATCGCCACGACAACAAACCCGTGTCAGTCTCGGGGAATCCCAAGTCGTCCGAAACCCTCACTTCGAAAACCGTAATCAGCACCACAAAGGCAACCGAGATCCAGGCACCCGAGACCAGGGGAAAGCGACCAACATAGGCCCAAGCAGGTCCAGTAGCCTATCAACGAAAAGACCCCGGATTCTCTATAAATAGGACCCCAAGAGTCACATAGTGTGGGACGAAGTTTTTACTTCTCGAACCGGTTATTCTTTTCCAGAAAAGAGCAAATCATCAATTCTTGTAATACATCTACAATTTATGAATGGATAATTTTCGGGTCTTATGCATCTTGCGATTTGATAGTCTTTTTATGTCACAATGATGAAACAGGGAGTTAACACTAACCTTACTGATGAGAAGATCAACGAGGATACCCTAGTGATTGAGAAGGAGCTTCGTGGAAATATGAAGTCTCCTCCCCCTCACCTCGATGGCTTGCCATCATTGATCAACACTCTCACTATGAGCCTAACATTTCATGGCCCTTGGGGAAAGGAGGGAATCTATGGGTTCATAACTTGATCTCCAACGTGATCCTCACCCCTCCCTTGTGTTGGTCAGATGCGGAATGATCATCGAAGTTAATGAACATCATAGTACCTTATTCCCCAAGCTCAGGGGAGGCGTTATCCTGTTTTCCTCTTATTACAGTATATCGTGCCACCTTCATAATTTGGGAAGTCATCAATCCCACCAATCCCAATGATATCGAACTAGATAACCTTACCAAAATCAATTCGGAACGTCGTCATGCAATATGCGCGATACCCATCCTATGGGCACGAGATAATTAATCATCAAAGTCGAAAACTCTGATGCCCAGAGGGAGGCAGCCTAGCTTAGATTTCAGGTCTTAGGGTGTTTTTCGATAAATCTGAGTTATGGCAATGTCAAACGCCATGAACATACACCATATGCATCATAATCCAGGTGTTGACGAAAAATGTCGTTAACAATAGTTTTGGATACTGGCTAGGCAGTATTATTATTTGGGTAAGGCCATATTTTGATTGTATTATATTTTATGCATTCCGCTGTGGGATGTGTTTTGAGCTCTGATATATTTTATATCTCTGTCTTTTCTATAGGATACCAGAGCAACCAGCACAAGTTTTGAAGGATTATAATTTTGAAAAGAAAATCGATCTGTAGGAATTCGAGTTATTACAAATATCTTACAATGGTTATAAATGAGATAAGATGGGGGTAATTTTGTTAATAGTTAATAGAACCATGGACTTGATTGACATTTTGTCTATTATTCGTTCCTACCCCCATTTCTCACGCATATACCTCTTTTCTGCTCTCCTCGTCGCCATCAAAATTAAAATTTGTTTCTAGGTTTTTTGCCTTCTTGAGCTACCTCCACCTTTAAAGCCTTATTCAGGGTGGTTCTCCTCTACCTCGCCTCCACAGCTTTCGTTACTTCTGACTTTAGCGCCTCTTCTTCTTTAACTTCGATGATCATGAAAGATGAGTCAAAAATGTTTTTCAGTGTTGCAAGGAAACTTTTTTTAAGTCCAAGTACCGTTCATGGTTTTATTGCCTTAGTCTCAATTTTTGCATAATGGTAATGTTAAATTTGCTTTCAGTATATAATTTTAAACATAGATTTCATATTTGTTGTTAAATTAAACTTAAGTTTATGTTTGGATGAAATTATTTTTGGCATATGTTTGGATATGACTATGTTCTAACTAATATAGTGAAAAATAGCTAAATGTTTATGTTACAACCTTTAGTTTATATTTGGTATGGACAAGTTAAAGCAGTTAGTTATTTATGCTCCATTTACTTTTTGTTAAGCTCTTTGTGCTCCTTTATGAATTTGTAGATGGATTTTTTCTTGACTTAGACTTTTAGAAATATACAAATACAACTCTTTATGCTCATGGACAAGATTGGTTATTACCTTCAAGCTCTTTGTGCTCATAACAATTCAAAATTCGTGCATAAGTAATTTGTTTTTACACTTTACGTGCATGAAAATATTTTGAATTGAGTTGATAACAGGAGCAGAAAAATAGAACTTTCCTTTTTTGTTAATAATCTTAAAATAGCGTCCATGTATACCACACATTGAATGCATAAGCTATCTTAAGAAATTTAGGCCATTATTCTAACTCAACCATTGTATATCTAGTTAGACATGTTTTCGTCAATGCTTTGTACAGTAAGTAATAAGAAAATGTATTTAATAAATATAATCAACATTGCTCAAATTTCGTAGTTTTACTTGTAAATCTCAGGAACACATGTGCCTCCTTTACGAGCTGCAACATGTACATGACACGTTAAGCACCACATTTCATACTGATAAGACTGCAATTAGTTTGTCTGTCCAAAAGTGAATTTTTTTTGTGGTTTATAGAAGGTTGAACCAGGAGAGTTGCTAAGGATACTAGTTTGGACCTTTTATGTTTAAAGCATGTTGCAAAAATTTGACCTAAAGTTCAATCATCTTACATTTTTTGTGATTTATAACAAGCCAAAACAAATATTGTAACACCCCGTAATTCTATTAATATTAATATTCACAAATTAAAGAATAACTAATCTCAGGCATGAGAATTGTGGGAAATGGGTTGCGCCATTGTGTTCGTCTCGGAATTCTGGTTGAAAGAGAGTCTGAGTTTGCGTGATTTGGACTTCGTATGAAGAAGTTATGGCCAGCGGAAGTTTCTGAAAATTCAAAACAGATTTCAGAAAATTTAAAATTCAAAATTCAAAGTCAAACAGGCTAGGCGGAAAATTTCCCGCCCAGCACCCAAGGTCGACTGGGGAGTCGACACCCCCCCCCAGGTCGACTGGGGAGTCGACTGGGCTGTCGACACCCGAGGGACCAGGTCGACTGCGCAGTCGACCTGGGTGTCGACCTGGGTCTGGCGGCTAGGGTTTTTGACTGAGCCTGTTTTGACTGAGTGATGACCCATTAGGGTTTTTGACCTAATCTGGTTGGCTGAGATTAGTTCTGTGTTAATCTGACGGTCTAAAATAAACCCTAACTCTATAAATACCTAGGTAGTCTCTCACCCTAATTCATAAGAAAAATAGAATAGCTACCGTCATACCGCCGCCAAGGAATTCAGTCTAGCCGCCGCCAACTAAGAAGGAAGAAAAGCTAATTCAATTCTAATTCTAATCAACTCTAAAGCAAAGCAAAACTCTTTTCTTCTCTAAATTATGAGTATGATAGTCTTAACAAGATTATTGTCATTTTAATTAGGTTAAGTCATGAATGGATTATGAGTAGATGGTGTGAATTGTCATATATGTTGTTGTAAACCTTATGCTATCATGTATGTTATTAATCCTATGCTATGTGATGATGATATCTTATATGTTGTAAATCATGCTATGATGATGTTATGTATGTTGAGAATTTCCATGCTAAATTGTGATAAATCATACATGCTTTAAAGTCATGATGTTATTGTTTAGGCTAATTAGTTCATGTTAATCACATCATGATGTTAATGTTATTTGGGTTATGTTAATCTATATGACAAGTCACATATGAAAGTTTAGGTCGAGATTATGAACATATGCTATGACCTCTATTTTGATCTAGAATTATGACATCAAGAATTATGCTATGACATATGTGATATCCTATGCTAGTTCACACCATCATTATGTTGCCTAAAAACTCCATATGCAAGTTTATGTATAGATTTGGGCTATGATCATATCATGTAAATTGAGACATTTAACAAGTTGTCACCTTTTGATCCTTAACATATGTAGTTTATGCAAGTTTCACCCCTATTATGATTAGATTTATTTTAATTGTCTATATGTTGTGATAATTTATCTTGGTGCTATGTGTTAGACTATTCAAGTCTAGACTCTATTATGCATTGAATAAGCGAACGTATAAACGTGGGGTAGGGGTAATATTAAGGATTTAATAATAAGAAGTTGGGGTGCAATTGATATGATTTTGCATGCCATAAGTGGATGGCCATAATTGAGTCAATTATGGACATCATTAAAATTGGAAGTAATTAATAATTTGAATAGGGAATTATTAAAACTCGGCGTAAAAGATTATAAGTGATAATCAATGCTGAGGACACGAGGTTGGACTTGTTTGTGACGTAAACCTGCCCGTAACCGCCCGGCAAATCCAGTGGTCACAAATGTCAGCCCAATGTGAGAGGTCCTAGGCCTAAACTAAAGCATAACAGTTGTAAAGACACGAGGTTAGACTCTTTTATGGTGTAAGACTGCCCGGACCCGCCCGGCAAATCCAGCTGCCATAAATGCCAGTCTAATGTGAGAGGTCTTTATGAGGTTATGGCCTGAATGAATTAAGAAATACTTAACCAGATAAACATGTAAAGTGGTACATGGGGGTTAAGTAGGTGCCTTGGGTGGCACGAGGAATCTAGTGGGTGCCCTTAGTGGCATGTGCAATACGAGTAGTAAGACTTAACCAAACACACATGTAAATGAACATGACTAAGAGGGTTAAGTGGGATATACTAGTAGTGACAAGCTTAGGTGGGTAGCTTGTGGGGGCCCATTTCAACCAGTATCCCAAACGTATCTTTGTGGGCTCGACCCAAGTCGAGGACGGGACACACATGTTGGATTTGACTATAAGAGGCCAAAACGGGGAGCGGTGGCAACGCAAGTCCAACGGGTTTCATATGCGTGTGTGGACCCGGGCTGGTAGGTAAGACGTTGTTGCATCGTGTAGGTATAAGCCGTGCATTCTCAAGTTGTATCGGGTTGCCACTTTAGGGGAGTGATACACCCCACTGTGGGGCCAGCATGGGTATCTACGAGTAGGGAGCCGATCGAAAGTGGGTAGTGGGGTACACCTAGTGGAGATAGGGGCAGACGACACCTATGTAGTCAGCTAGGGGTACGCAAGGCTATTTATAAAGTTTCTGTGTGAAGCAAGTGGGATCAACCTTTAGGGTGACTGGTGCGGTGCGGTGTAGTAATGTGCGGTGCAGTAATCATTCGTTAGTAATTAGGTGTGCCTTTACCGTTATCTTTCACGTTATCATTATCTGCTCATTCCATACCTAATAGTTCATAGACATTTACTTGTCTTCCAGCTTATGCTTTAGTCTAGTTATTTTGATAATAGTATTGTTAGAATTATCATACTCGCCAGACTTTATGTCTGACCCCCTCCATTTCTATCCTTTTTCCCCCTCCAGGTCCTCAGGTTGGACCCAACTCTAGTGGAGTTTGATTGGACTGCTTTATCTCTCTTGGAAAGCTTGGACCGATTGAAGTAAAGTCCAGCTTGTTATCTTCTTTAATGGCTATTTGTGTAATGGGATTATGTATTTTGTTTTATGAAGATGGATATTGTACTTGACTCTGATTTATGGTTTTATGATGTAACAAACATGTTTAATTTCTGCTGCAATAAAATGAAGTTTTAAATTTACAAGTACAACTTATTATCTGTCTTGTTTAATTTTTCTGTTCTATATTCACTTAAAACCTCCACGGAAGTTAATGCATTCCCTTTGTGAGTGACATTAATGGACGTGGGGTGTTACAAATATTTATCCATGAACCTTCTGTTTTTCGTAGCAGGTTGAACCTAGTTCCAAAAAAGAAGAGGTTTTTGTTATTGGATTGCTTATAGCAGGGTAAGCTAATTTAGAGGATTTATAACCCTATGTTGGCCAATTTAGAGGGATGAAAAGAAAATTCAATTATATATGTAGTTTACTAAAAATAATCATGACCACTAAATTGAAATAACACAAAATTATGGAATATTAGATATTAACTATTGTAAACAAGGCATTATAAAAACTGAGGATGACTTTGTGAGTCACAAATTAAGCTTCTTGATAACGAAAGAAAAGTGCCACCTTCCATCTCTTCTTTTTTTGCATGGTTTTGTTGATTTGGAGCTTTAGTTACATCTTACACTGCTCTGGAACATGGTTTATAACATTACTTTGTTTCTAAAGTGAATTTGAGCAAACCTTTTGAAGTTTATAAATTTCCTGAAGTTGATATTTTTGTTCGATCTTGTTTCTTAACGAAGCTTTACATTAAGAATTAACCAAAAGCTTTATTTTATGCTTCTCAGAGATCAAAAGCCCTTCTTTTGTAGTCTCAGATATATTAGTCAAGTTCCCAACAAAAATATACTTGTTCACTCTGACTTGGCCTTTTAGATATCGACACCTAACACGTTTTGTAGCTGACATAGATGTGATAATAAAGATGGGTCACCGGCAGAAGTGGATGTGTGTAACGATCTGCATTTTACATATCAGAGGATCATAAAATATTTTTATTTAATTCCCCAAGGGTCGGATCATTTTCATATTTTAGCATGTTTTTCATAGGAATGTGAGACATGTCCATAATTTTTACCAATTTTGTTTGTGGCCATTTTGCCCCTATTGTTTTTGTCTAGGGAATAGATTTTGAATGAGATCGAATCAGGAGTTGCAATCGATTTCATCGGATCGGAAATGGTGTTTCCAATTCCGTATAATGGTCACATTAAAGTTTAGGCTAAGCGGTTTGGGAGGAACCACTGTTTTAGTGTTGCTAGTTTTCTAGACCGACTAATTAGTCATTAGTGGGTTGATTAGTGAGGATCATTAAGGATAGAGGCTGTTGGCTATAAATAGGAAGGTATAGGTAAAGAGAATTGTTTAGTTTCTTCATTTCTCATTTGGTTGGGTGACTGTGATTCTCTGGCTCAACCAAATACCTCTCCACTTCATTTGAATTCATAAATTTACATAAGACGATTGAAGATCAACATTGAGGAACGGTAGATCGCATCAATTGAGTTGATTCAAAGGTCGTTCTTCGCTGTTCGGATTAGATATTCATTGATTTCAAGCTATTTTGCGGATTTGGTGAGTGATAAGCATCTCTCACACGGATTCAATCGAGTATATGGGTTTGTTTGATCCTAATTTCATCATATCAAGTTTTTTTCACCTAGATCTAATAGAGGTAGGTATATTTTCAATTTGAATCACCATAGGATCTAATCTAGCAAGATTATAATGGTAAATTCATATGAAAATTCTATGTTTATGCAAATTTAGATGCAATTTTTGTTTTGTTTATCGTTTTACTATGATTTGGTGAAATTCATATGATTGTATGATGATTATTAAGGTGCTAATGTTTGTTAATGATTGATTGTTTGTGCTATTGATTGTTTGGATGAAATTAGTCAATTTGGATGAGGTGAATGCCTAGATGTTTATCGCTAGAGCGTAGATCGTATAGATCGTTTGGCAAAAAGGTGAATCTGATGATGGATCGCTTAAAGTATGCTCCAGATCCATGGAAAATATGGATTTCCTGGAGTGTGGTGCAAGAAATGGATGGATCGGTCAAAACATAGCAAAAAGCATGGACCATTCGAATGGAGTGGGAAAGGCTGGTGCAAAGTGGATCGCACATGTGTGGATGGATCGGCCGCGATCCACTGATGTATCAGATCAACGGCTTGGGTTGAATACAAGGGAGCAAAGTAAAGCTTGTATCGGCCTGACGTGTAAAGCAACATGGATCGGTGGACTTTGAAGGCAGCTGTTTCTATGGACCATTGTGCAACGGATCAGTCGAAGCATTCATAGGACTAATGGATCGGTGCTAAATGGGTCGGGTCAAGATGGTGATGGATCGGTCAAAGCCTGTTTGTGGTGAAGGACCGTTGGATCGTGATAATATGGATCGTTCGAACATTGAGGAAGGCAATGTGATAGTGGATCGACCAGTGTGGGTGCGATCCATCGGAGGTGCAATCCAGAGATGAATCGGTGGTGCGATCCAGAGAGTAATATAATATCTCGCAGCGGAAAATACATACAATGTGTCTGTAATCTATGAATTATTCTATTTACCCAGAAGCTAATAACAGTCTGTCTTTTTAGATGGTTTGAGTTGACATGTTTTGTCGATTAGGCCCGGTCAAAATGGCAGGTCGTTACAATAGTGGAGGCGTTCTAGCTGTTAACTGGCACGAAAATGTTATGACATTAGAAAGCTACACTGACATGAAGACATTATGGTATGTGACTTGAGAGATGAAATGTAGAGCAGGGTAACTTGGACAAGTACGATGAGCTTGCAATTAGACTACATGTGTTGGAATAAGGAGTCTAAAAACAAAAGCCCAAAATTGAATGTTAGGCAACTGTCTAGAATTAGAGTACTCAAGTTCATTTTGCATTTGTAATAATATTATTAATAAGTTGTCAACCTTCTGCGATTTTTTCGATCACTGTTGCCTTGAGGAGATGATACATGTCAATGCATTAAGGTAGGAGTCGAAACAAACTGTTGTTATTGACTAAACGCTTGTATGCCTAAAGACAAGTTGGTGAGGGCTTGCTCGCTATTGCTGATAGCGTTGCAGCTTGAATAAGAGCAGATGTATGTGTGAGGTTGAGAGCTGCACCAGAAGACAAGTTGTAAAGGTGATAAATCTCATGAAATAACAGAACCATGATAACAAATGTAGTTGGATTTATTCCATTAATTCAAACCATTAAATTTAAACATCAAATATATTGTTCTACGAATGTCGAAATGAGCTCAAATTTTGGATAGATGATAATATATATGTGGACTGAACACCTACAAAATCTTTTTGAATTTTGATTAGTGTAGCTCACGGTATGGTAAGGGTGCTACGAAAAAGGGGCACCTCGGAATGCTCCTATATATATGTACATATGTGTATATATATATATATACACATATGTATATAGGGCGTCTATCTAGACACAAAATTCAAGCAGTTGGATTAGTTTGTCTTAATGTGAGGGGTGGAAATCAGAGGAAAAGGGTGGAGATAGTGTGTCACCAAGATTGGTCTATTTTTTGTGTTCAAATAGACTTTCCCATACATACACACATACACACACATACATACATACATATATACATACATACATACATACATACATATATATGTACACACATATACAGCACACGCGTGTATGTATAAGTGCACATATGTGTATTTACATGTATAACAAATGGATACATATACTCTCGTTTACCTATGTGTATTTTCATCATGTAAACTTGTTCTTTGTATTTGTATTTTGTTTGGCACATCCATAAAATAATAAATTATGGAGTATCGTTTGCAGATGAGATCTTGTTTTCCCTTCCTACTGCTATGTGATCGAAGATACAAGTTGTTATAACTACCCATCATGTGACGACCGCCCATAACTCCGGCACTTAACAAGAGGAATAATGTGCTGAAAGGTGTGACAGGCAGCCATGGACAATCATCAAGGTAAGATAACACAAGCAGAACCTGTCATATAAATCGTAGTGCAAGGATAAATTATAATAGAACATATACAACAAGCAATAGTAGTAAAGCATAATTGCACATAATTTTAAACTTCCATATCATCAAGGAATATCCATAACATCGTCGGATAACATCATCAAACTCTGTACAAAAAGCCACACTACAACACTCAAAGAATACATCAAACAGCGGAAAACATCGTAATATGTATAGTAGAAAACTGGAACGCGAGCCTCCAGCTTGTCATCGATCTGCAGTATCGTCCAATAAGATCTACTACCTGTTACCTACTACTAAATCTTCCCATCCACACAATGGATGAACATCCCAAGGTAATAAGAGGGAAACATAAAACCTTGAGTCAGATAACAGTCTTAGTGAGCGATAAAACAGCTATCCAACATCATCAATAAAGTATATGAGAATAGGCAGATTAATCAACAAATCTACCAGCTCACCAGAGAAGAACTCAAACCCGTCTTCCTCACATCCGACAGTGATAGCCTTTATAATAACAATTTGAAACCACAATATATTCATGGCAATCAATTATCAAGCGTAGACCAGCCTAATCAATATCGATATGTCCCAAGCACAAGCCTCGAAGGCCTAAACAACATCAGTAAGCACCAAGAGATACCTCCTTCAACGTCGAATAATCTATACAAGATGATACAAGCAAATTATCATTCATCCATGACTCCGGCTATCACTGCCAATACTGCTTCGAAACCATCGTTAATCGTATGACCGAATAAACACCTTGCTATCGAATGTCAAGGGCTAATGGTAAATCCCGATTCTAGCAAAACTCCATATAACAAAATATATCAAGACCCGTCGAGCTGCCCGGGGTACTCGACCAGTCACTTCTAGTCTTTTAGGCGTCCCTATTATACCACTGCTTTGAGTCCGCTAGAACCTCCATTATCGATAATCCCTTAGCCTTCGATATCTCTAGACATCTAACCCATTGACTGTTCATAAGCTCAAGCCCCTTCTCGAGAAACCATTATCCACGAGCTCACCCCCTTGAGTCGTCTTCACTTTGTTTCATCACGACGATCGACAAACACTTCACAACACTTTGAACATTCCTACTTGAATTCACTTCGAAGTCACAACCACCATCAAGCAAAAAACATACATCATTTGGTCAACATTCGATTAATATGTTTTAGCCCGACTCATCAGGTCACAAATGACCCGACTCCCTGGGTCACCAACGACCCGACTCACTGGATTACCAACAACCCGACTCTATGGATCACCAACGAACCAAATCCCTGGATCACCAATGACCCGACTCTATGTATCACCAATGACCGTACTCCTTGGATCACCAACGGCTCGACTTTATGGATCAACAACGACCCAACTCCCTGGATCACCAATGACCCGAATCTATGGATCACCAACGACCCGACTTTATGGGTCACCAATGAACCAACCTTATGTATCAACAACGACCTAACTCCCTGGATCACCAACGACCCAACTCTATGGATCACTAACGACCCAACTCCTTGGATCACCAACGACCCAACTTTCATTCTTTGGAGCACAAGCCAGCGACCTATCCAACAACGACCCGACTCTAGATCTGACCAATTTAGCGGCAATCTCGACCAAACCATTACCAAACAACCACATCGATGCAACCAACTCATCTAAATCATCTAATTCAACCATCAACACTTTATGAAATCACCAACAACACTAAAATGACAATTATTCATCAATAATCATATTAAATTCATAGGTTTTAAATTGCTAGATTAGATCCTATGGTGATTCAAATGAAAATATACTTACCATGACGTAGATCCTGGTGAAAATATCTTAGAATGATGAAAATAAGATCAAACAACCCATATACTTGATCGAATCCGTGTGAGAGATGCTTATCACTCACCAATTCTTCGAATGAACTTGAAATCGCTAAATTCTCAATCCAAACAGCGAAGAATATGCTTCAAACCTCTTGATTTGATGCAATCTCTCTTCACTTGATGTAGATCTAGCTTCAAATGATGTAGATCTTCGATTCTCTTATGTAGATCTAAAATTTTAATGGTGGAAAAGTGTATTTGATTAAGAAAGAAGGATCACGAGCTCAACCAAATGAGAAAATGAAGAAAATAAACTATTCTCCATGCCTTTATCCCCCTATTTATAGACTCTCACCAACCCACTAATGGACCTCAAATCAGCCCATCAATGGCTCAAAAAACCATAACAGAAATTGTAAAACACGAAAGCAACGATTCCTCCCAAACCACTGAACAAAACCTTTAATATTACCACTCTACGGGATTGGAAACACCATTTCCTTTCCAATGAAACCGACCCCAACACCTGATTCGATCCCAACCAAAAGTTATCCCCTGTACATGACTGTTATGGGAAAAATGTTCACAAATAAAATTGGTAAAAATTATGACATGTTTCACATCCCCATAACCAACATATCAAAATATGAGAATGATCCAACCCTCAGGAAATTAAATAAAAATATTTTATGATCCTCCGATATGTAAAATGTGAGTTGTAACACTACCCCCCTCTTTAGGAATTTCGCCCCCGAAATCCCAAGTGAACACAAGCAACCAAACCAATTCCACATGTTTATCATCCATAAGAAGCCAATTTATTGTCCAAACTAGCATCCATCAAGCCATGCACCTGAAGCCTTAACCTAGCACGTGGAATTCTAATAACGACAGTATAAGCTATAATGATGTTAGGTGACACGATGTAATGACCCAAAAATACGGACCAATTTGAGTTGACCAAATAACACAAGTCCAACCCCAAATTGCACTGGAAATTCAAGAAACTAATAGAAAGAAGATAGAGGGTGAGAATAGATAAGATAGAAATTTATATAATAGAAGAAGAAGAAGAACATCATCAGAGTAAACATGAAACTCACAGCAGAACGAATAAAATATAACATAACTTTTGAAATAAAACCATTATGTACACAATAGCACTTATCAGAGTACAACAATTACAACAACAGCGGAAATAATAATAGCTATAGAATCTTGAAGCCTCCTGCTCCAAGCTCCCCAAATGTATCTGTAAATCCCGACTACTTAACAGCCTATACAAATTTAGGCACCCAAGAGTTTAGGGAAACAAAACAAAATAAACTCCGGGTCAGTCATGGGACTGGTATGAGTAAAACAGTTTAAAACGGTCTGAACAAATAAACGATATCTCATAAGACCACGCCGTATAATGGAATGGGTTTTTCCCTTATGAGAATCCAAAATATCTTTATATCAAAAACCTTTTGATATTATAATAATGTCTATGTACAAATATATATATCAATCTAGCAGAAATGCTTTCATCTCACGTTCTACATATAGTATACAATTGAAACCGCAAGCACGTATTGGGTAATGGATTTCCAACTATGACAAGGTATGGAACCACCTTCCGATCAGTGTACTCTAGGAACGATACACTGGAGTTCAACAAGAACATCTTGCAACTCAACCACACATGACCGATCACTCATTTCGCTTGAGTGTATCGAATGTACATCACCAACGGTTGGGATCAACAACCGTTCCCGTATATATATATATATATGTGACAACATTGATAGATTAAAGAAGCAAATGAATATTCTCTAGATAGGTGATTATACACCCTACTTCGGAGCGACCGACTTAGCCATGCTGCCTGCCCGATTTCTGTCATTACCGGATGTGAGGCTAGAAGCTACGCTTATCTTTTTCATATCAAATCTTCATTCACTTTAAATGTCACATCGTCAAACCCGCCAAATCACAAATTGATTTCCCCAAAAATACCACGGGTATAAAGCTAAGAGAAACTAATTCCTCCGCCACTAACGTAAATACGTTTGAAACGATCAACTTACATGATCTACCAGATATACTCTGTCAGACCTTCGTCCATACAGGTTGTCCTGGGACGGGACAAATCGAAGACACTATTCAGTATATCCATCTTAGGCACTGTTATCTAAGACTTATACAATAGCCCTTGCACTTTACTCCGTCTTCAATTATCTTTGGCATATATGATTCACAACGCTTATGCCAATACAGAGTGGTTCTCTGGATAATAATCCAACCGGTCTCTCCATACTAACAACGTTAAATGGTCAAAAACTTCGATAGTCTGTGATTTAACTATCGAAGGAAAATACGTGTACAAACAACGATATTATTTCCAGAAGGAAATTCTTTCAATCAATCATCAATCTCTACCATTCCATAACTATCAGACTCTAACTATAAACTAATAAGAGAACACCTTCCCAAGTATAAACCCCGAAGGCCAAAACCAACATCAGATAGACACTTAGAAAACCATTCAACTTGCTAATTCTAGTCAGTTTCTAATTTTGCTTAACTCTATATTTTTAACTCTAATCGATTAACTCTATTTGATTACCTCTAACTGGTTAACTCTAACTAATTAACTCCTTTCAAATAAACTATATTCAATTTACTCCTTTAACTCTAACTGATTAATTCTAACTCCTTTTATAATATCGTATTTATTTTCTAAATAAATATTTACTTTATTCTACTTATTTTCTCAAATAAATATCCCTTTATTCTAATTCTATTTATTTCCTAAATAAATAAATAATCCCTTTTAATCTATCTGTAAATGTTCTACAAATATTTCTCTTTCTATTTGTTTGACAAATATTTTCCCTTTATATTTGTTTTACGAATATTTCCCTCTATACCTGTTTAACCAATATAATTCCTTTTATTCCAAATCCTTTTTCTTTTATAACATAAAATCCATTGATTTTATATAAATAAATTATTTTCAAGATATACTTTGAAAATCCCTTTTCCACATTCTGGTATTTCTTATGGTATTTAATACGCCATATAACAACGATATATATCGTTCAAACACACACAATCAATGTCAGATTATATATCACATTATATATCACAATATATGTATCCCACTAAAATAAATGTTGAGGAATCCAGTTGGATTCCTCCAACCTGTTTCCCTGCATCACAGATGTTAGACAATACGATTAACATCGATTTCACTTTGATATGAAATGTTCTGATAGCAGAATCAACATATAAATATTTAATGGTTTATATATATATATATACATATATATATAATTTCCACAATTTCCACTAACTGACTAGCAGTTCAATCAGACAGTCAATACACAGTCAAACAGACAATTTTTTTACAGTTTTAAGAATACACTGTAAAAATAGAACTATTCAGAGTTGGTGAGTTTTACTCACATTGGCACGTTAACCGTTAAATAATCGGTTTGCGTTCTTTGATTGCGATGGACAATTTATTTCACCATAAATTGTAACGAGCTCCGATAGACTTCCAGTCAGTTCCATCGTGTAATGTCCGTCCATACGATCCTGTCGGATCCGACCATTCTAAATTCCGATATCGTATGCTACAGTTATGCATTACACAAGTCATAATAAAATATTGAATTTAATTGAACTATTTTAAATAAAAGTAGTGGGCCTTTAACCTTCTTTAAAATAGTTCGGCCCACTACTCCTTATTTAGCAACCCTGGTCCGCTTACAAATCCTTAATCCACTTCTTTAGATAATGCGCTCCCACTAATCCTTCTTCTCGGATGCCAGTGAACATCACGAACACATTCTACGCCATAGCCATACTTCGAGTGCTCCGTTCTCCCTCCACCAACGACTGTTTACCCAACCGTAACCACCAGCCTCTCTCTCTTCCTGAACCCGACACCACTTACACCACAATAAACATCTCAAGCTTACCAACGAATTTCCGTTCGAATCCTATTCTCTACGCACAGCAGCGCTCGCGACCCCAAAAGCACCATCGCACAACCCAATACTTTGCAAATCGGTGGCAATCTCTACCCCCAAACAAGAATACCATACTCGCAACTCCTATTTAAGCTTCAACTTATAAATTTGGTTAGCCCTAGACTCATGGTTTCGAACGAATATGGCCCCAAACGGACATCGAACACAGAGAAGATTATACAACAGTGAAGAGCCACTCGATAGGAATCTAAAAATACTAGTTTGCTGATTTATAGATTTCTATTTGATTTTTATTTGATTTTTCTCTTTCGATGGTTTTGTTGTGGAGCTAGAAATGAACGGTGGAATTGTTTTGACCAAATTCGAGTGAGACTTAGGTTTAGAAAAATTCTAGGATATTATATAGCCAATTTTGTAGATGATGTGGCACAAGGAGGACCAAGTATATTAATATATTTGCTTATTTGAAACTCCAAAAATTCCTACGGTCACATACAATACCCAAAAATCACGAAACTGGACATGCAGGTAGAGTTCGACATTACGGTCCCAACGAAACTGGTTTCGTCAAATTCCGACTCCGTATGCTCACACAGCGTATTTTTAACCGTCGAAATACTAATTGTTTCTCACTCTAAAAATCCGTACGGCCACACAGTGACTCTAAAAATCACGAAACTGGGAATATAACAACTATTTTGATATTGCGGATCCAACAAAACTGGTTTCGTCGAATTCCGACTTCGTTTGCAAAAGTGGCTATTTTTAACGCTCTAAATAAACAATTTAAATATATAAATGTATTTAAATATAATTTAATTTAATATTTAAAAATAAATATTATCGTCTATGTTCACAGTGTCATACCATACAGCTCTAGAATATTCCTGTATGAATTTATAACTCGATATTACATCGTTAGAGTTATATCGATGTTCGATTTCTATTTAAATCCTTATATAAAATATAATTAAATCGTTATAGTCAGGGCGCTGCATTTCTGAGAATTTGATTTGGACATAACTCAAAATCTACATGACGAAATCCCGATATTTCTCTTCCACTAGAAAGATATACTTCACCAGCTCCACACATTTCTTGTTTCATAGAAATCCGATTTAAAACGAACCCTGTATATCCAGTTGAAGTTCAAATCGCCAAATAGTGAACTGCCGCGCCATTTCAAGCTCTATTTTAATTATATTATAATTCTACGTTCAAACTGACGTCGATTGGATATATTCATCAATATAATCCAACTATAAGCTAAATTAAATCTTAGGGATGACCCCGTTCAAAGAATATTGTGATTTTTAATATTTTGATTATTTCTGAATTAAATATATTATTTAATTATTTAAATTAATTAAATATTCATTTTATTTAACTAAACGACGATTTATTCCCTAAATCACTATTTATATAATTAAATAAATTAATTATAATACCTCTGACAATGCGGGTCATTACATTCTTCCCCACTTAAAATAATTTCGTCTTCGAAATTGCTAAGTTAGAGGACGACCCTATATATTGGAATTCCTAAGATTTGTTTACCCTTTATTTCTGATTTCAACTGAACCAATTAATATCGAATAAAATATTTATTCATTCCAACTAACTAAAATTTTCAAAAATTCTTTAAATTTTCGGAAATTTCACTATAATCTCCTTTGTACAGCCCTATCGGTAAAACCACAACTCGCCTCTCTAGGCCTTCGCCAAACCAAAAGAAAATCAAACAGCCAAGCGGCTTGCCAATTCGGCTCATAAATCTCATACTTATATCAAATATAAACTTGTACCTTTTTGTCGGGCATATCAACTCTATTACTTTCAACCTATTATCAATTCCGCATATACCAATATCAATCCAATCAAACTCTGATCTGTTTATCCTCAACACAACCATCCGTTTATCCAAGCCAAATTCAATTTCAAATCAAAGTTCTATTTCTTGATTCCAAATTCTTAACTCATCAACCAAATATCGTTTCAAATTCCTATCTCATAAATCCAATTTGTTCGATATTTCTATTTCAACTCATTTCCCCTTAACTGATTTCTAATTCCATCTCAATTTTATTGGATTTTACAAATTTTACTTTAATTTGTTTAAATTCAAACAACCTTTTCTTCCTGGAAGTTTCTAAACAGTTTACCTCTTTCAAAAATCAAATTTTCCTTTTTGAAGTTCAACACAACTTGTTTTCCCAAAACAAATTTAAAACAAAATCCCTGGTAGTAGTCCGTCACTTACATACTCGAAAATGAACACCGATGATGTCATGATCAACATCGGAATCTATTTTCCAGCTATCGAAGTGAGTTCAATACTATATCACTTTCAAATCCATTTCTAAATACTTTCATTTTTGAAATCACTTTCAAAATATCCTTCACAAGGCTTGTAAACAATTTAAAATCTCCTAGGATCTTAAAATTTCCTTATACTTAATCCAGATTCCTTTACAAACACTTTCCAAATTTCTGGGATTTTAACTCCAATTCTGATTTAAATTCAGCTTTAATTCATTTCAATTTCATATAATTCACTTGTATAAATTCTGATTGGTTATATATAACCATTTCACTTTATAATCTTACTCGATTATAATTACAACCAATATATCTAATATATATTTCCTCTATATCAGAATATACTCTGGGTAAACTTATTTTAATTTACCCTCTTTACAAAACATATCGTGTCGACCCATCGTATTTGAGTGTTTACAAACTCCTACCGATACAGTGGATCAAACCGATCGATTAGAACCCATAAACAACTCAACAAATGAATCCCCACAATATAAAACCATTTTATATCAAGTAACAAATACGTTCACTCGTATATATATATATATATATATATATATATATATATATATATATATATATATATATACTCAACTCAATCTAGGGTATTACTAACCACATCTCTACTGAGTCACGCCACAGAGCCAAGGTAATTCTTAACTTAAGCTCTGATACCAACTGTAATGACCCGAAAATCCGGACCAATTTGAGCTGACCAAATAACACAAGTCCAACCCCAAATTGCATTGGAAATTCAAGAAACTAACAGAAAGAAGATAGAGGGTGAGAATAGATAAGATAGAAATTTATAGAATAGAAGAAGAAGAAGAACATCATCATCAGAGTAAACACGAAACTCACAGCGGAATGAATAAAATATAACATAACTTTTGAAATAAAACCATTATGTATACAATAGCACTTATTAGAGTACAACACTTACAACAATAGCGGAAATATTAATAGTTATAGAATCTTGAAGCCTCCTGCTCCAAGCTCCCCAAGTGTATCTGTAAATCCCGACTACTTGACTGCCCGTACAAATTTAGGCACCCAAGAGTTTAGGGAAACAAAACAAAATAAACTCCGGGTCAGTCATGGAACTGGTATGAGTAAAACAGTTTAAAATGGTCTGAACAAGTAAACGATATCTCATAAGACCACGCCGTATAACGGAACGGGTTTTTCCCTTATGAGAATCCAAAATATCTTTATATCAAAAACCTTTTGATATTATAATAATATCTATGTACAAATAGATATTAATCTAGCAGAAACGCTTTCATCTCACGTTCTACATATAGTATACAATCGAAACCGCAAGCACGTATTGGGTAATGGATTTCCAACTATGACAAGGTATGGAACCACCTTCCGATCAGTGTACTCTAGGAACGATACACTGGAGTTCAACAAGAACATCTTGCAACTCAGCCACACATGACCGACCACTCATTTCGCTTGAGTGTATCGAATGTACATCACCAACGGTTGGGATCAGCAACCGTTCCCGTATATATATATGGGACAGCATTGATAGATTAAAGAAGCAATTGAATATTCTCTAGATAGGTGATTATACACCCTACTTCGGAGCGACCGACTTAGCCATGCTACCTGCCCGATTTTTGTCATTACCGGATGTGAGGCTAGAAGCTATGGTTATCTTTTTCATATCAAATCTTCATTCACTTTGAATGTCACATCGTCAAACCCGCCAAATCACAAATTGATTTCCCCAAAAATACCATGGGTATAAAGCTAAGAGAAACTAATTCCTCCGCCACCAACGTAAATACATTTGAAACGATCAACTTACGTGATCTACCAGATATACTCTGTCAGACCTTCGTCCATACAAGTTGTCCTGGGACTGGACAAACCGAAGGCACTATTCAGTATATCCATCTTAGGCACTCTTATCTAAGACATATACAATAGCCCTTGCACTTTACTCCGTCTCCAATTATCTTTGGCATATATGATTCACAACGCTTATGCCAATACAGAGTGGTTCTCTGGATAATAATCCAACCGGTCTCTCCATATTAACAACGTTAAATGGTCAAAAACTTCGATAGTCTGTGATTTAACTATCGAAGGAAAATACGTGTACAAACAACGATATTATTTCCAGAAGGAAATTCTATCAATCAATCATGAATCTCTACCATTCCATAACTATCAGACTCTAACTGTAAACTAATAAGAGAACACCTTCCCAAGTATAAACCCCGAAGGCCGAAACCAACATCAGATAGACACATAGAAAACCATTCAACTTACTAATTCTAGTCAGTTTTTAATTTTGCTTAACTCTATATTTTTAACTCTAATCGATTAACTCTATTTGATTACCTCTAACTGGTTAACTCTAACTGATTAACTCCTTTCAAATAAACTATATTCAATTTACTCCTTTAACTCTAACTGATTAATTCTAACTCCTTTTATAATATCGTATTTATTTTCTAAATAAATATTTACTTTATTCTATTTATTTTCTCAAATAAATATCCCTTTATTCTAATTCTATTTATTTTCGAAATAAATAAATAATCCCTTTTAATCTATTTGTAAATGTTCTACAAATATTTCACTTTCTATTTGTTTGACAAATATTTTCCCTTTATATTTGTTTTATGAATATTTCCCTCTATATCTGTTTAACCAATATAATTCCTTTTATTCCAAATCCTTTTTCTTTTATAATATAAAATCCATTGATTTTATATAAATAAATTATTTTTAAGATATACTTTGAAAATTCCTTTTCCACATTCTAGTATTTCTTATGGTATTTAATACCCCATATAACAACGATAATTATCGTTCAAACACACATAATCAATGTCAGATTATATATCACTTTATATATCACAATATATATATCCAATAAAATAAATGTTGAGGAATCCAGTTGGATTCCTCCAACCTGTTTCCCTGCATCATAGATGTTAGACAATACGATTAACATCGATTTCACTTTGATATGAAATGTTCTGATAGCAGAATCAACATACAAATATTTAACGGTTTATATATATATACAAATATATATATATATAGTTGCCACAATTTCCACTAACTGACTAGCAGTTCAATCAGACAGTCAACACACAATCAAACAGACTATTTTTTTTACAGTTCTAAGAATACACTATAAAAATAGAACTATTCAAAGTTGGTGAGTTTTACTCACATTGGCGCGTTAACCGTTAAATAATCGGTTTGCGTTCTTTGATTGCGACGGACAATTTATTTCGCCATAAATTATAACGAGCTCCGATAGGCTTCCAGTCAGTTCCACCGTGTAGTGTCCGTACATACGATCCTTTCTGATCCGACCATTCTAAATTCCGATATCGTATGCTACAGTTATGCATTACACAAGTCACAATAAAATATTGAATTTAATTAAACTATTTTAAATAAAAGTAATGGGCCTTTAACCTTCTTTGAAATAGTTCGGCCCACTAATCCTTATTTAGCAACCCTGGTCCGCTTACAAATCCTTAATCCACTTCTTTAGATAATGCGCTCCCACTAATCCTTCTTCTCGGATGCCAGTGGACATCACGAACACATTCTACGCCATAGCCGTACTTCGAGTGCTCCGTTCTCCCTCCACCAACGACTTTTTACCCAACCGTAACCACCAGCCTCTCTCTCTCTTCCTGAACCCGACACCACTTACACCACAATAAACATCTCGAGCTCACAAACAAATTTCCGTTCGAACCCTATTCTCTACGCACAACAGCGCTCGCGACCCCAAAAGCACCATCGCACCACCCAATACTTTGCAAATCGGTGGCAATCTCTACCCCAAACAAGAATACCATACTCGCAACTCCTATTTAAGCTTTAGCTGATCAATTTGGTTAGCACTAGACTCACGGTTTCGAACGAATATGGCCCCAAACGGACATCGAACACAGAGAAGATTATACAACAGTAAATAGCAACTCGATAGGAATATGAAAATACTAGTTTGCTGATTTATAGATTTCTATATGATTTTTATTTGATTTTTCTCTTTCGATGGTTTTGTTGTGGAGCTAGAAATGAACGGCGGAATTGTTTTGACCGAATCGAGTGAGACTTAGGTTTAGAAAAATTCTAGGATATTATATAGCATATTTTGTAGATGATGTGGCACAAGGAGGACCAAGTATATTAATATATTTGCTTATTTGAACTCTAAAAATTCCTACGGTCACATACAATACCCAAAAATCACGAAACTGGACATGCAACTAGAGTTCGACATTACGGTCCCAACGAAGCTAGTTTCGTCGTATTCCGACTCCGTATGCTCACACAGCGTATTTTTAACCGTCGAAATACTGACTGTTTCTCACTCTAAAATCCGTACGGCCACACAGTGACTCTAAAAATCATGAAACTGGGAATATAACAACTATTTTGATATTGCGGATCCAACGAAACTGGTTTTGTCGAATTCCGACTTCGTTTGCAAAAGTGGCTATTTTTAACGCTCTAAATATAAACCTATTTAAATATATAAATATATTTATATATAATTTAATTTAATATTTAAAAATAAATATTATCGTCTATATTCACAGTGTCATACCATACAGCTCCAGAATATTCCTGTATGAATTTACAACTCGATATTACATCGTCAGAGTTATATCGATGTTCGATTTCTATTTAAATCCTTATATAAAATATAATTAAATCGTTATGGTCAGGGCGCTGCATTTCTGAGAATTTGATTTGGACATAACTCAAAATCTACATGACAAAAACCCGATATTTCTCTTCCACTAGAAAGATATACTTCACCAGCTCCACACGTTTCTTGTTTAACAGAAATCCGATTTAAAACGAACCCTGTATATCCAGTTGAAGTTCAAATCGCCAAATAGCGAACTGCCGCGCCATTTCAAGCTCTATTTTAATTATATTATAATTCTACGTTCAAACTGACGTCAATTGGATATATTTGTCAATATAATCCAACTCTAAGCTGAATTAAATCTTAGGGATGACCCCGTTCACAGAATATTGTGATTTCTAATATTTTTTATTATTTCTGAATTAAATATATTATATAATTATTTAAATTAATTAAATATTCATTTTATTTAACTAAACGACGATTTAATTCCTTAAATCACTATTTATATAATTAAATAAATTAATTATAATACCTCTGACAATGCGGGTCATTACACATTACTTTAATGGGTTATACCAATGATGAGTTCTGGATGCGTCATCTTCATACTCTCTTCCGTCTCCCACGTACAATCGTTATCATCCTCACTCCATTGTATCTTGACTAGCTTAACTGTCTTACTAAGCTGTTTCATGTCATTCCCCACAACATGAAGAGGCTTACGAGGTATCATAGCTAGGGTCTCGACTTCCAGGTCTTCGTACTGCTCTGGAGATACCACTGCATTCGAATCATGTGCATACTTCCATAGAAACGACACATGGAGAACATTGTGCACACTCGACATCTTCTCGAGTCGACTATCGGAAATGATCCAACGAATCTTGGGGCCAACTTCCCTTTGCTTCCAAATCGAACAACGTGCTTCAACGGCAAAACCTTCACAAAAACAATGTCACCAACGTCGAATTCTAATTCTTCTTGAGACTTATCAGCATAACTCTTATGACGATCTTGGGTTTCCTTTCATTCATTATCGAATGATCCCGATATAATCCAATATCTCTTTGATCATCTCTGGCCCAAGCATCAACTTATCTCCAGCTTTTAACCAACATGTCGGAGAATTACATGGTCTGCCATACAACACCTCGTATGGTGCCATCCCAATGCTCGATTGGTAGCTGTTATTATACACAAACTCAACTAAGTGTAGATGGTCTTCCATCATCCTCCGAAGTCGAATACACAAGCCCTTAGGAGATATTCCAAAACTTAGTTAACCCTCTCGGTTTGACCATCAGTTTGGGGATGATAGGCCGTACTCAAACACAACTCGATTCCCAAAGTTTCTTGCAAACACTTCCAAAATCCACTCGTGAACAATGGATCTTGATCTCTCACTATGCTCTTCGGGATACCATGGAATCGAACTATCCATTTAATATAAAGCTCAACCAACTTCAATGTTGTCCTAGTTGATATGAAAGGAATAAACCTTGCACTTTTGGTCAAACGATCCACTATGACCCAAATTCCTTCGTTTCCTGCCCTGGTTCTAGGTAGTCCATCGATAAAATCCATCGATATCTGCTCCCACTTCCATGTAGGAACTTTCAATGGCTGAAGCAATCAACTTGGCTTCTTCTTTTCATCTTTCACCAACTGAGAGTTCATACACTTGAAAATGAACTTTCCAACATCCCTTTTCATACCTTCCCACCAGTAGACTCGCTTCATGTCCTGATACATCTTATTACCACCAAGATGAATCGTCAACTTCGAGTGATGACATTCCCTCAAAACCTCATCTCTCAATCCATTGATATCAGGAACAACCAGTCGTCCTCGCTTTCGAAGCCAACCTTCTCGATCGACCTTGAATTATTTATCCTCTGGTTCAACCTTATAGATAATCTCGACAAGCTTTACATCACGTTTTTGGACATTGCCAATCCTTTCAAAGAGAGTAGGTTTATCTATAAGCTTGCCAATATTTCAGGTTCCAACTAACACCGTGGTCTGAAATCAAATTCTGCCAAGTACTCGAGGTGCTTCCGTTCTGAAAATATCGCTGCCAAACTTGCGTGTCTTCGACTCAACGCATCCGCCACTGCGTTAGCTTTACCAGGAGTATAGGCTATACCAAAATCATACGACGCTATAAATCTAACCACCGTTGTTGCCGAAGATTCAATTCCTTTTGGGAGAAAAGATACTTCAGTGACTTATGATCTTTAAACCACTCGAATTGAACTCCCAACAGGGGCAAACATGATCGCAGCCAACTCCAAATCATGAGTCGGATAATTCCTTTTGTTCGATCTCAGCTGTCGATTCGCGTAGGCCACAACTTTATCCTTCTGCATCAGCAATTCTCTAAGTCCAGTACCACATGCATCAGTATATACCACCATTTCTTCATTCACACTTGGAATCGTCAAAACAAGAGCACTCGTTAGTCTCTCTTTCATGATTCCAGAAGTTTGCTCACAGTTTGCATCCCATGTGTGTTGGATCTAGATTAACCCTAGAGTGGGGGTGAATATGGTTTATTGAAAATTAAGCGAGATATTAAAAATATCAAATCACATAATACAGCAGAAATAAAAATGCAGAAAGGTAAATGACACAAGATATACCCAGCTTCGACAAAATCCTGCCTAATGCTGCATTCCTAAGGTTTCTACTAGGTAATAGAACAGATCCTGCTTACAATACCATGTAAACTCGCGAACCCCTCGCTCCTATTGTAATCCTATGTTCAAAACCCTAGCTTGGTCTAATCCCCTAGATCAGACTTCCCCTAGTTTTACAGACACTAGTAAACTGCCCAATTTTACAGACGAAACTAGGAAACCACCTAGATTTTACAGACTCTAGCAACTGTCAGTTATCCCCTAGCTGAATCCCCTAGTATTTTACAGACAATAGAAATTGATCGGACGGTTTGTAAAAAAACTAGAAAAATACAACAAAAATTAAACTAAAACCTTAGATTATAAAGAGATCAAAATCCCTTTTCTATTTTAACTCAAAAAGCCCGGATCATTCTTTTTTTCTTTGTCCATCTCCAAAAATGTCAGCCCAAAAATTCCTTTCCTCTGAGAATTAGAAATGGCGGCCGATCTGAAAGCTAGGATTTTTTCTTTAATCTCAAATATCTACACTTGAGTGATGGAGTACGATTCTCTGATGTTCGAGTCTTTACGGCTTGCTGGTTTTTTTGATTTGAGATATTTCTCTCTAGCTCTTGATCGAAAACAAAGCGAGTTCTTCTGAATTGATTATTATATTTTGTTCTTGAATGTTGTTGGTTTGGTTTTTGATAATCGCCTGTGATGATGTGGTGTAATATATATAGGATAGAATGGAGCCCTAGACCTCTGATTTCGTATGAAATGACTCGATGTGATTAAATGGATAGATTTGCTCGGTTTTCTCTTTTGGATCCTCGATTGAATTGTTCTGATTTGTTTCCACTAAATCTCCATGCATAGATTTTGCTGCCTTGAATGATTTTCCTGATTGAATCAAAATAGGAAATAATTAATATGAATTTCTGGATTGAAATCGATTTTGAAATGTTGCCTTAATTCCTCAGATCATTTGTTTCCTTTTGTTGCCTTAAACAAGTCTAGTTGCCCCTTTGAATTCATGTATGATTTCTGAAAAGTATTCAATATGAATTTTCCTTTCTGATACGGCTCGATTTATATGAAAGTAATATTGGTAATTGTTTCTTGTTTCCAAAGACAAATTGAATACTTTCTGAACATAATTCAAAAACTATCTTGCCAAATACTGATTTTCTGAAATGTAATGATGCTAAAAATGTTGCCTTGAATTGGAAATTTTCCTCTGTAAATTGTTGTGCAATCCCAACATAAATTTGAAGCTTCCTGATTTCTTGGCTTGACTGCTTTGCACTATGTTGATTAAGTTGCCTTATGTATACACGTGAACACCCCATTTTGTTGTATGTATGCTCTTCCGTACACTGTGTGTTGGTCATGACTTGTCCATTTTCACTTTGAATTGATGCTAGAATCTTGGATAAACCTACTTCATGAATTTAAACATGTCCACTTGCTATGATCTTGAGTATATGTGCTTGATTGGCTCGACCATTCCCACCACTTAAAACTACTATGAAAATGCAGAGTTTGCACCAATATAAAACTTGCTACACTTGTATCACATGAACATTCATGTTGATACTCTCATATCTGTAGCATTTGTGCCATGTACACTTGCATTGGCTTGACATAGTGTAATGCAGTTGTATCACCATGCTGGACTGCTGTGTTACTTGCTTTACTTACCTTGTTGTATATTTGTTGAAACCTGAAGAATGTATGTGCTTGACCCATGTTCATTTAGCACCATTCTGGCTTGTATTCCCTGTCTTGAATCTGAACCATGTCGCTCTTGTATTGAATGTTCACCTGTCTCTTGCATTGTTATATATCCTCGAGCTTGTGCATGCTTGAAAAGAGTGATATACCATACTACAATCACTTGATCTTGAGTTGATCCCAAGTGTTTGTCCACTAGTTTTGAGGCTGTTCTGAAAAGCTGAACACACTTCCTTGTACATGTTGACCATTTGACTTTTCCACCCATGCCGATTCATGTCACTTTTATGTTGTAGCTCCATATGTTTGCATGTGTTGTTCTTTGATCATGTCTCAGCCATGTTTTGATTACATGCATCCACATACATATGCTCGACCACTTTCATATTGTTTCGGTTGCTTTGTCATTGATGTTATTGGGTTGCCTCGACCACATTGATTATTGTTGCATTGAGTCGAGATGATCCATGTAGCTACTCCTCAGTTGCACATTGATTGGCAAGGAAGTGCATACGCGTGTATCTATAAACATGTGTATATGCAGCCATCAGAAAAAATTCTTGTCCCTACACTGAAATATTTTGTATATACACTGAGTGCCTTGTTGTATTTACAGTGTATCACTGTGAATATAACAAGCTATCTCGACACAGTCAGATAAATTGATAAATCAGATCGAGTCATTAAAATTGATGAGAAAACACACCAGAAAAATGAGGCAAATAAATTTTTTTAAAATAAAAATCATATCTGCTAGAATATGAAATTATTTCTGTTCCTGATACTGTGTGTGTTTCTGTATATGACAGGTATGAAGACAGGACAGACTGAAAACTGTGAAGACAGAAGACTGAAGACAACAAGACAGTACTGATTGTGTATGTGAGTGAATGTATATATAATTGAGTGTGAGTGTTGTAGAGAGGAACTGAGTACTGAAAAAAGAATGTATTGAAATGTATATTAAATTGTATATCAGTGAATATATACAAATAGTGGAGTTGTAAATCTGTATTGTTTTAAATATTGAAATAAAATATTATATTTAAACAAAATACAATGTAGATATTTGAATTTCTGTATAGATGTATTCTTTTTAAATATAAATATTATATTCCCATTTGTGATATAGAATAACAGTACAGTAGCAAACACATTTAAAATAAAATTTATTTGGTTGTTATCATCAAACAAAAATCATATAATTGTGTATACAACTACGTCATATACAACAATGTAAGCACTTGGTTCTTCTTCATCAATCCTGTTAATGGCGCACCTATCTTGGGGAAATCCCTTATAAAACAGCGATAATACCCCGCCAACCCAAGAAACTCCGAACATCCGTCGCATTCTTAGGTTTATCCCAGTCCTGGATTGCTGTAGCTTTAGCGGGTTCAACCGCTAGTCCATTTCCAAAAACAACATGGCCTAAGAACCTCACTTCGCTCTTCTAGAAGTGGCACTTCGAAAAATTAGCTCTCAGCTGATGCTTTCACAAGATTTCCAAAACAATTATCAAGTGTATCTTATGCTCTTCCTCATTTCGAGAATGAACCAGAATATCATCCACGAACACAAGCACGAACTTTTTCAACTAATCTCTGAACACTCTATTCATAAGATCCACGAAATACGCTGGCGCGTTAGTCAACCCAAATGGCATCACCAACCATTCGAAAAACCGAATGGTGTCCTAAAAGCAGTCTTCGGCACACTATCCGTTGCCACCCTCAACTGGGGGAATCCCATTGCCAAATCTATCTGAGAAAACACATTGGCCTCGTGAAGCTGATCGAACAAGTCATCTATCCTTTGCAACGGATACTTGTTCTTTTTGGTTACCTTGTTCAGCTTACGATAGTCCACACACAATCTCAAAGACCTACCGGCCTTCGTTGCAAACACAACTAGTGCACCCCATTCGGATACACTTCTCATAATGAATCCTTTTCCCAAAAGGTCACGTACTTGCACCTCTAACTCTCGTTGTTCCTTCGACGTCATCCGCCTAAGAGGCATGATGATATGTCTAGCATCTTCGAACAAATTGATTCTGAACTCAAACTCGCGATGCGGCGACAAACCTTTGATCTCGTCAAAGACATCTTTAAACTCACTTGTGATCAACACTGATGATAAGTCTTCCTATGGAATCACAAGCGAATATAAATAGCTCATGAAGACACCATCTTCGAGATTACATCGAATCACAACCATTCACCCTTCCACATTCCCGACTGTCACTTCTAGCTTCTTGCAATCCACTTTTGTCGCATACCTCTTGAGCCAGTCCATACCTAAAATAATCCCAAACCCAGCGAAGTTCAAAACAAAGCAATCACACATAAAGGAGCAACCATGACTCGATAACACTAGGCCATGACAAGTAACACACAAACTGGACGAGCCCCAACTGGATTAGTCACACTAGAAGGTCTATGGAAAATCTCAGGTTCTAGACCCGAGTGGCACACAAGCTCATTACAAATAAATGAACGCGATGCTCCCATATCAAACAACACATGAACTGAAACACCTTTAATGGAAAGAATACCTTGAACGACGACACTCTTCCCTTTTTCTTCTCCCATAGGAGACCTTGAAGATGATGACACATCTTCCAAAGCATACGCCTTCATAACCTGCTTACCCTTAGCTATTTCTGGACGATCCTTTTTATCATATCCAGGCTTTTCACACTTAAAGCACTTCTTTTCAGCTTTTGGATTCCTACAATCCTTGGAATAATGGTCCTTCTACCAACAGCTAAAGTAGGTCACTTCAGCCTTTTTCTTTTTCTGACCATCTTTTCCTTTTTTCTGTTGTTGCTTCCTCTTCTTGTTATTATTACCCTACTGTGGTTTTGGTTCTTCCTTAGCTGCAACAACAGTCCCTTTCTTAGGAAACAAACTTTCATGCCTCAAAGCCTTCTCGACGATCTTCTCATAAGTGCCATCGAGATGATCAACTATCTAATTCCTAAGATATTTGTCCAAACCCATGACAAACTTCTTGTTCTTCTGATAAGGAATCTTGACATATGAACAAGCATACTTCGACAAAGCTTCGAAGTCAGAAACATACTCTAGCACCGGTCGACCATTCTGCTTAAGCTCGACAAACCTCTTTAACAGAATAGACTTTTGCACGGCAGAGATAAACTTCATCTCAAACATGTTGGAATTTCTCCAGGTAATCTCATTTCAGAAGTCTCTAAAGTGACAGAGTTCCACCAATCCGTATGTAACAACCTAGAAAATCAGAACCAATTTAAATTTTTTTATTTTGGCAATTTTAATGAATTTTGAATATTTAAAATGATTTATTTTAAATAAAAACGACTAAAAATTTATTTAAATCGAAGTGTGAACGAATAAATTTATTTTAATTATAAAACGAGCCCGAAATGGCGCGGCAGTTTGAAAATTCGATTTTAAATTTCAAATGAATATATAGAATTCAGTATAAGTCAGAATTGAACGAAACAAGAAATATTTGAATTTGATTAATAATATCTTTCTAATGAATGTAAGAAACTGAGATTTCATTTTATAAATTATAAGTAATGTCCAGTTTAAAATTAAGAAAAGTCGTTGTGGAATTTATATATATTTTAATATATATATATAAAGCCCTTAAAAATAGCCATTTTGCAGACGACCTCCGTTTTTTATGAAACCACTTTTGTTGGATTCAGAATGTTAAATTATGGCTTGATTCCAATTTTCATAATGTTTGAAATTAATATGTAAGTGTGGCAAAAGAAAACGTGTTTTAACAGTTTTAGTCAATTTGGATCGACTAGAAAATGACCATTTTTCAAACGGTCTCCAAATTCAATGAAATTAGTTTTTTTAGGACCGTATCATCAAAACATAGCAAGATTTATTTTTCTGGAATTTTTTTGAAGTCAGTATGTGGCCCCGGTAAATTAAAATGTACGTTGAAATCAATTTTGAATGTTATATTAATTTATATTTTAATTTCAACGAAAACTAAACGAAACAGTCGAATTGGCTTACGGGACATATCCCATTATGTCCGGAATGGGGGTACTTAACTAGGGGAGATAGTCGTTGGGTTCAATTTGGGGTTTGAATGAAAAAGTTACTTTATGGAATTTAATATAATTAAATATATAAATTATGAAACTTGGTCAACCCTTCCCCCTCTCCACTCACGTTTATTTTAGAAAGAGAAAAAAACTGACGTTCCTCAGCCCCCTTTCCAAGCTGCCGCTCCCTCCCCTAGCGCCGCCGCCTTCTCCTCCTCCTCCCTTTCTCCTCCTCTTCCTCCTCTCCTCTCTCCTACTCTTTCCCTCTTTGAATTTCAAATCCCTAGACCCAAATCACCACCAACCACCTCCTCCAGCCCCACGTCGCAACACCACTGCCACCCACCGCCTCCCCAACCCCAGTCAGGTCCGGCGCCATCTCTGGCCACCCTCCCCTTGGCCGTAGGCCCCTCGATCACCAAAAACCCATTTTCTCAAAAATTCCCGTTATGCAAATAACACCCTATCACTATTTAGCCAAGAACTCCCAAACCGTGCATTTTTAGCCAAAGCTCCACTATTGTATTTCATGATTTTCTCTTCGATTTGAGTATATGCAAGTCGAATTTTGGAGTTTGGAGCTGCTCGCAAAACTCGTCCAAAGTCAATAGACCTGCTATTGTTTTTCGCGATTTCCGGCTAATTGGTGCGTTTTTGGAAGAAAGTTCACTAGGCAAAAGTTATACGGAATGACGCATTTGCATTAGGCACAAAGTTTGGTGAAGATTGGAGGTCGTATGAAGATTCTAGAACAAAAGATGCGAAATTGGATGGCGGAAACGACAAAACGGAGACCGCACGACCAAATTCTACAGTAGAAGTGTCGAGGCGATTGATATAGCTTGGGTGAGAACTTCACACTCTAATTTTATTTTCTAGTTAAGTATATACACTAGGATGCAGACGGTGCATAGAAGCACCCGACACCTTTGTTTGAAACCATGGATGTTTGGTTGTTTGTTTTGATTGATAAATTGTTGAATTTGATTTGGGGTGTAAATTGAATTGATTAGAAAAGGTATGTGTACGGCGCGAGCTAGTATTAGGCGAGCGATAAGGCTAGACCTTAACCCGGTTCTAGTATCGCGCTGTTATGCTGCCAAAATTTTCTAAAAATGTTAGAACAATAAAAATATCATTTTTATTGTATAAATGAACCGTATAAAATATTCATGTGTTGAATAAAATATTTTATCATTAAAATTATAATTTTTAACGTGTATAAAATAAATATTCATTTACAAATTGGACGATTTATTTATGTACACCCATTTAACTGATATTGATTGGGACAAAATATTTTACGCATCGCCCAACTACACAAATAATATTCAGTATTTGTTGGTTGAAACCCCACATGGGTATTGGGATGATATTTGATGTACACTAATCCCAATTGTTGAGTTGTACGTCAATCGATTGGTTGACAGACTATTGTAAGCATTAAGTATTTATGTTTAATGCTTATGCAGTGTAGAATGCACTCTGGATGATGGTTGATTGTCTATCATTGTTGTTGTATACATGTGTTGTATGAAATCCATATAAATAATATTATATGCTAATTGACTATGTCTGATTCCAGTTCAAAAAGAAAGGATATTTTAAAATAACAAATATTTTAAAATAATATTCGGTAAAAGATAAAAATATGATTTTGATGTCCGATTTTGGATGGACACGAAAATATTTAAACATATGAAGCCATGTTGATTAGATATGCGCCATTTTGATGTGAACAATATTTATGTCGATTTTATTTATTTTTAGAATGAATATCGAAAAGGAAGTGATTTCAAAATCTAATGTTTTGAAAATATCATCATTTATATGTTAATGATATGGAGTATTCAATTTTGATTTAAAATTGAATATGAAGTTAAAATCGTTTTTAAAACGAATTTAAAATGATTTATAAAATACGTTTTAAATGAAAATCGACGAAATATATAATATATATATATATCATATATTAAATGGCCTAAATAGAACGCGCCGCGACCGTTTGCGAATTTCGACCATTGACTTCGAATTGATATTACAGGAGATCCAACCTTTGGATTCTCCTAAAACCGGAACCATTGGGTTTGTATTGAAAAGAGCTTTCCAACAAATATAACAGATTTGAAATCTAATGGTTGGATTTGGAATTATGTCCAAATCAAATTTGGAAAAGGTCGTTGTAAGTGCAGTTCGATGATCGTTTATGGAAATCGACTATACGGGTCTTGATAAAATTATTAAAAATATTAATAATTTGTGTAAAATCATAATAAATGATTTGGAAATAATTTGGATGAAAAATTCCACATTTGTAAAGATAAAAATATATTTTTATCAAAATGAACTAGTTATGAACTAGAATTATAATCCAATATTTTTAAATAAATAAATTGAATTTGAAATGGTTTTAGAAATAATCAGAATTTCCAATATATGAATTGGAATGGATTTGAATCGAAATTATCTTTGGAATATTTCGATATTGGATTCCGTGATTATACAAATATTGTGGAGGAATTTGGAAGATATATATATCGTTATTCCCAATACGATGTTTGTTGATTTCAGAATTTGATATTGAATATAAGGCGATATAATTCCTATTCAGAGCCTTGTATTTAATATTGAATTGGATTTTAGGTTAGTCGTGAATGGTGTTTTCATTAACACTGTTCCAAACCCAGTTGAGGAAAGAATAAATCTTCTAAATAAGATTTAGTGAAGTTTTCCAATTAATTGAGATTTAATTGGAATTGAATAAAAGAATTGGATTTTGGGTTTGTCGTGAATGGTGTCTTCAGTAACACTGTTCTTGAATCCATGTGAAAAGAATAAATCTTTTAACTACAATTATTAGGGTTTCCAATTAATTGACATTTAATTGGAATAAAATGTGATGTGAATTGGGTTTATTGTGAACTGTGTTTTTAACGACATTTGTTCTTTAACCCAATTAATAGTGAAATATGATTTGGAATTTATAAATCTTTCTATTAAGATTTAATGGGAATTTTCCAATGTAAAGTTTTTTAATTAATTAATACTTAATTGGAATTGAATGGAATTTGATTGGCAATAATCGAAGTGAGCTTCTGTGGAGGAAGACTATTAATATATATGGAATTTAAAAGAGTTTATCATTATCCCATTTATATTATTAGTCGGATACGAAAATTGATATCGATTACGTATTGATCTGTTTTCCGAGAAGATTCCATTATTAATGGAATGTGATTTTGGGTTTATCGTGAACTGTGTTTTAAATGATATTAGTTTTTTAACCCAGTTAAAGGCAGGATTTATTTTCCTAAAGTTGAATAATCATTAAGAAATGATTTTCGAGATTAAAACTGAATTAGAGTTTTAATGAATCTTTAATTAGATTGAAATGATCGAGAATGGGGTATCACCAGTTTTGCTCCAGGCGATAGTTAAATCTTTATTAGATTTGAATGTGATATGGTAATTAATTTTACCGATAACACCATGGTGTTAGATATGGAGTATTACCAGTTTTGCTCCATGGAATGAATAGGTTGGGATTGGGAAATATAATAAATGATTACTTCGGTATGGTCCGCTAATCCTGACTAGTTTGGATAAACCTTAATTTGGTTTGAATTGATGTCCAAAGGAAGATTAAAGAATAAATTTAAAGAATTTATTTTTGATAAAATTAATGGGAACCTTTCCCAAATGATATGAATATTTGAATAAAAGAATATTCTGGATTGGAATGAGGCATATGTTGTGTTTTTATAACATTTGTTTATTATATATGCGGGTTATTCGGAAAGGCCGGGTTTATACCTATTCCGAATAACTGACTCAACGATATGTCGACGATGAAGACGGTGGTTGAAGACCGGAGGTCTTCACATCGTTTGGATGATTACTGATGTCTTGATTGGGCTGTACACCCAAGATGAGGTAATAAGTGGTGATTGTCCAGACATACTTAGAGATCGACCGTATATGCGAGAATCTCTCTCCTGTATTAGACATATAGGACGAGGAATAAGGTGCCTCCAGTTTCGTTCAGACCCAGAACGAACTTGTAAATGAATGTGTGTCTGACTTTGGATTTTATTCTATGTTGATTGATCTCTATTAAATATATATCTGTTTGGCGGCGGAGAATTTATTCTCTTGCTTAGCGCCCTTCTCTGAGACGTATGAGCTCAGAGGTTCTATATCGATAGACATCAATCGTATAGCGTGAATTGCCTGTGTGGCATGCTGAGATGCAAATGATCAAGGCTTCTGTTGAAAAGCAAAGTCTTGTGGTTGATAATCAAAGCACGACCTTAAAGGGCATAACTTTGTGTATAGTGTTAATTCGCAAGCCTCACACCTCGGTATGAGTTAAAAAGGGATCGGACTGCAGGGAGTGCACGACGTTTCTTTCTAGCTATGGGTGGTGTCAGGATTTTGCAAGCCCTGACATTTTTATATTTTTACCTATGTGGTTGTTGGATTGCGAGGAGCCTCGGATATATCGGTCTCTATGGAGCTGATGGATAGGTCTGATAGGACCGGGAAACATGTGTTCAGGAATAACCAATCCTCAAACGTAAGGGAGGACCGGCCCTGAAGATCCAAGGGTTGCCCAGAGTGTGTAATCCTGAGACATTTGCTAGAGTGTCTCGAAGCAGTGAGGAGCCATCCATGGCCTCGACTCATAGATGGAATCCAATTTCCAATACGTGACATTTGGTTTTATTTGTAGAGCCTAGTATGGCGATATGATATATGGTACCCATGCCGTCTATGATTGATACATTTATATTTTAAGTTTTTATACACTTTGCACTTATAATAGTATCAAATGATTTGTTTTTAAATGTACCAAGCATGTTTGGCTATTATAAGGGAAAACCCTATCCTCCGGCTTGCGTTGCATTGTGTGATGAGACCTAGGTTTTATAATAGCTTCATTTTTTTCAAAAATCATTGCGCTATTTGTTTTATGCACTGGTGTTCTTGGGAGGAAACTTGTTCCGTGTTATACGATGTGGTCCCTTGATTTACCTTACTTTAAAATAATGTTTTAAATAACTATTTTAGTTCTCACACAAGGTGTCACATGACTGACCAAGAGTTTATTGTTTTAATCTAAACTCTGGGTGCCCCTATTTTCCACATGGACAGCTAGTAGTTTTGGGTTTGCAGATTTATTCTTACAGGATCCTAGTTTACAACTGGAGATATATTCGGAAAGCACTATATCCGTGTATTTGTTTCAGTTGTGTTATGTACTATTTTTCCGCTGCTAATGTAATTTAAATCTCTGATATTAATCTGATGTATAATATCTATTCATACTCTGTTATATTCTTGTAATCTGATGTAATTGTTGTAATAAGCAATGAAATGTTCTTCTGTTTGCGTTTTGATTTGTCGTGTTCTCAAAGCAATCTGGGCTTTCCTTTACGGGGAAGTTCGGGTCGTTACACGTGGTATCAGAGCTTTGGTTAATAGAGCTCGAGAACAAGGCATATTAGAACCAAACGAAAGAATTCATCAGAGATTGGATTAGTAATATCCAGTTTGAATGACTCGTTAGAGATGGGATCAGTAGTATCCTAGAACGAGTGTAAGAGTGCTGTTTTTAAAAAATAAAAATGAAAACGGATTTGTTCTGAAAATTTAAACCATTTTATACGTATTTGAGTATTTATTTTATATTGAATTTGGACAATCGACTATATAAAGATTTTGCATATACGCCTTGCAAACGTATATTCGAAGTTTTAATATGCTGGATAGATATAGAATCACACTCTAGTTGCCTGGAGACAATCCTGATGATTACTATAATATCATGAGTATTTGTATTCGAGTTTCAAAAGTGGAATTTCTATATATTTCCAATTGACCGGTGTGAGAACCAAAACATAGATAGGGTCTATTGTTGTGATCTGGCATCAAAAATGGATTTTTATGTATATAAAAGTTATGTGTTTGAAACGATAATCAACTAATTGATTGCTGATTGTGTTGTTTGATTATTGGTTTGATTAATTAAAATTTTGAACCATTAAGCCAAATTGAATCAAATATTGAACTAACTTAAAAATTGATTGCAATTGCATGCCTATACATGTATATACGTTGAACAGGTCATATCATGGAAGCTAATAAGAGGAATAAAATTGTATGCCCGACAAATAGGTACGTGTTTACTATTTTTATTGGGTTTGGATGATTTTATGAGCCGATTGGCTAGCCGCTTGGCTTTTTCTTTTTCTTTTTCTTTTTGGATGATGAGGGCCCTACGTGGCTAGTTGCAGTTTTAAATGTCTCCCCGTACAAAGGAGGTTATGGCGAAATTTTTCAAAAATTTAGGGTGTTAGCCAAATTTTTGAACAATTATAAATTCTTAGAAACTGAAAAGTTGAAGAATGAGAGCCAAAATGAAAGCTGAGTTGATTAGTAAAACAACTTTCAGCTCCGTTCCTTTTCGAGGACGAAAAGATTTTAAGTGGGGGGATATCCGTAGCTTTACTCTGTAGTTGTCTCAATGCAAGTTTCCTCTTCGTTGCATCATCAATTCCCAAGTCTCTAAAGATCCAAATACGAGTACCAAGCCACCCATGAATTTCCTCGGTCGGTTCCATCCCCTTAAACTGCTTCCCTCCTAGAGTTGTGAAGGCTTTGCACAACTTCATGAAGTCCACGGCTCTAGGAATCTGCACTTGAACTCCTACATCTACCACGGCTGTCTCCTGAGAGGGTACCCTCCTTATGATTGCTGCAATTATGGCCTCGAACATAACTGGGTAGTCTGGTATACCGCCATTACCCTTACAGGAATAGTTTCCTCAATAGGTGTGTGTCTCGATGGTCGTCGACTCATTCAAATCTGTAATATAGAATGATTAGTCCATGTACGAGAAAAACTGCAAATGGAGTTCAAACACTATTATACTATACTATAATATATAGTTTACATCCATCAGAAATCTACAAATATGTCTCTAATACGCAATTACGTCCATGAACTATGGCCAAAATCGATAACCAGAGCTCTGATACCAAATGTGACGAGCAATTACAACTCCCACACTTAAGAATAGGAATAATGCGCTGAAAGGTGTGCCAGGCAGCCATGGACGATCATCAAGGTAAGATAACACAAGCGGAACCTGTGTATAACTCACAGCGCAAGGATAAATTATAATAGAACATATACAACAGACAATATTAGTAAAGCATAATTACATAGAATTTTAAACTACCATATCATAAGGGAATATCCATAACATCGTTGGATAACATCATCAAACTCTGTACAATAAGCCTCACTACAACACTCAGAGAATACATTAAACAGTGGAAAACATCATAATATGTATAGTAGAAAACTAGTACGCAAGCCTCCAGCTTGTCATCGATCTGCAGCATTGTCCACTAAGATCTACTACTTTTAACTACTACTCAGTCCGCCCATCCACACTATGCATAAACACCCAAGGTAATAAGAGGGAAACATAAAACCTTGAGTCAAACAACAGGTTTAATGAGCGATAAAATAGTTATCTAACATCGTCAATAAAGTATATGAGAATAAGTATATTAATCAACCAATCTACCAGCTCACCATAGAAGAACCCAAACCCATCTTCCCCACATTCGATAGTGATAGCCTTTACAACAAAAATTTGAAATCATGGTACATTCATGGCAATCAATTATCAAGCGTAGACCATCCTAATCAATATCGATATCTCCCAAGCACAAGCCACGAAGGCCTAAACCAAAATCAAACAAGCACCCAAGAGATACCTCCTTCCACGTCGAATAATCTGCACAAGACGATACAAGCAAACAATCATTCATCCATGACTCTGGCTATCACAGCCAATCCTGCTTCGAAACCATCGTTAATCGTAAGACCGGCTAAACACCTTGCCATCGATTGTCTAGGGCTAATGGTAAACCCCAGTTCTAGCAAAACTAAATACGCTAGACGATAAAACATATATAGGCACGTCGAGCTGCCCAGGGTACTCGACCAGTCACTTTTAGTCTTTTAGGCATCCCCATTATACCCCTGCTATGAGTCCGCTAGAACCTACGACAACGATAATCCCTCATCCTTCGATATCTCTACCCATCCAACCTGATGACTATTCATAAGCTCAAGCCCCTTCTCGAGCAACCATTATCAACAAGTTCACCCCCTTGAGTTGTCTTCACTTCATTGCATTACGACGATCAACAAACACTTCACAACACTTTGAACATTCCTACTTGAATTCACTTCGAAGCCACAACCCCCATCGAGCCAAAAACATACATATTTGGTCAATATTCGATTCATAGTGTTTCAGCCCGACTCATCAGGTCACAAATGACCCGATCCCTGGCTCACCAAAGACCCGACTCACTGGGCCACCAATGACCTGACTCTATCGATCACCAACGACCTAACTCCCTGGATCAACAAAGACCTGACTCTATGGATCACCAATGATCTAACTCCCTGGATCATCAACGACCCAACTCTATGGATCACCAACGACCCAAATCCTTTGATCACCAATGACCTGACTCTATGGATCACCAACGACCCAACTCTATGGATCACCAACGACCAGACTCCTTGGATCATCGACGACCCGACTCTATGGATCACCAACGACCCAGCTCCCTGGATCACCAATGACCCAACTTTCATTTCTTGGAGCACAATCCAGCAACCTATCCAAAAACGACCCGACTCTAGATCTGACCAATTTAGCTCCATTCTCGACCATACCATCACCAAACGACAACATTGATGTAACAAACTCATCTAAATCATCTAATTCAACCATCAAAACTTTATGAAATCATCAACAACACTAAAATGACAATTATTCATCAAAAATCATATTAAATTCACCAAATCATGATAAATCAATGAATAAACCAAAACAATAAATCTAACTTGCATTAACGTATAAATTTACATAAGATATTACTGGTTTTAGGTTGCTCGATTAGATCCTATGGCGGTTCAAATGAAAATATACTTACCATGACGTAGATCTTGGTGAAAATAACTTAAAATAATGAAAATAAGATCAAGCGGCCCATATACTTGACCGAATCCATGTGAGAGATGTTTATCACTCACCAATTCTTCGAATTAACTTGAAATCACTAATACTCAATCTGGACAGCGAAGAATATGCTTCAAAACTCTTGATTTGATGCGATCTCTCTTCACTTGATATAGATCTAGCTTCAAACGATGTAGATCTTCGATTCTCTTATGTAGATCTAGAATTTTAATGGTGGAAAGATGCATTTGATTGAGCAAGAAGGATCACGAGCTCAACAAAATGATAGAGTAAAGAATGTAAACTATTCTCCATGCCTCTAACCCCCTGTTTATAGCCTCCCACCGACCCACTAATGGGCCTCCTCAAATCAGCCCGTCAATGGCTCTAAAAACCTGAACAGAAATTGTGAAACACAAAAACAACGATTCCTCCCAAACCGCTAAACCAATCTTTAATGTCCACTCTACGGAATTGGAAACACCATATCATTTCCAATGAAATCGACCTTAGCACGTGATTCGATCCCAATCAAAAGTTATTCCCTGTATAAGACCAATAAGGGAAAAATGGTCACAAATAAAATTGGCAAAAATAATGGACATGTTTCACATCCCCATAACCAACATATCAAAATATGAGAATGATCCAACCCTCGGTGTATTAAATAAAAATATTTTACGATCCTCCGATACATAAAATTCGGACTTTTACACATTAGTTTTTGCATGTAAAGTAAGTTCGACACTCACTTTAGTTATTCTTTAATAAGATTAACCTCTATGGTATAATTCTTTTTGTTATGACTAATGTCCATATTGTATGTCTACACGATTTAGCACCATGTCTTCATCCTTTTGTCCCACTGCAAAATAGACTCAGTTATGCTAATTTAGATAGAGTTGGTGTGATGACCCGGAAGTTCCCATCCTTTGAATCGACCATAAACCACACAGGTCTGAACCAAAGGTTGGAAATCTGCGGATACATCAACTTTGGGAATACAACAACATCAGAACAAATAACAAAAGACTTTTATAACATCAATAATAAATGTTACATCAGAGTACAGAATATAACAGAGTATAGAAACTAATACAGCGGAAGGTAAAATACAATAATTTAATACAATGCACAGCGGAAGACTTCAATGTTCTGGACACAGCTTTAAGCTTCAATCCAGAATCCTGCTCAAGAGATAAACCTGTAGACAAATTACTCGACTGCCCGTGTGGAAAAGAGGGCACCCGAGTTTGCAAAGGTGGAAACAAACTACGAGTCAGTCATGGGACTGGTGTGAGAATTCTTAACTAGTTTAACTAATTGTAATAAGGCAAATCCAAGGACCACGCCGCTAACGCGGAACGGGTTTACTCCAATGGATTGTTGTTCATAACAGTAAAGTAAATCATCAAATAACGCAATTCTTTTTAGAAAAATGAAACCACCATAAGACTCAGGTCCCATCACACAATGCAACGCACACCAGAGGATAGAGTTTTACCTTATGGTGATGAAAAGATTATAAATACGTAAAAACGATATTATTATTAGTGTGTATATGTTTTAATAAAATGTTTCAATCATAATGTATCAATCCTAGGAAGCATAGGTACCCATATATTATGCCTCCGTACTAGTAATACAATCAAAACCGCATGTGGCGTATTGGAAATTGGGTTTCCATCATGAGTCAAGGCTAGGGAGGAGCTCCTTACCGATTCGAGACACTCTAGCTAATGCCCCAGGATTCCCCGAAGTGAACCCTTGGAAACAGCAGGGCCAGTCCTCACATACAGCTTTGAGGATTGGCAATTCTTGAACACACGTTTCCCGGTCCTATAGGACCTAATACCGAGGTCTCGTCATCCATCATCCACATAAGTAAATATCAGCCAGTTTAAGCACCGACACCACTTCTAGCTAGAAAGAAACGTGCTGCTCTCCCTGCGTTCCCTTCTCCCGTTTTAGACTCAACCGGGTTGTGAGGCTCGCGAAGTAACGTCATAACCACAAGGCCTGCTTTTCAACAAAGCCTTGATCATCTTCATCTTAGCGTGCCACATTGTCAATCCATACCGTACCATTGATCATCCATCAATATATAAACGAGTGTTAAGTAAAGAATAAATTCTCCACCACCAATCATTTATATATAGACAGAAAATCAATAACATGATATTTAAAAGAGTACGATGTCGGACACGCAATCCATTTATAAGCTTATGCTCTGGGTCCGAGCGAAAGCCAAATCCATACAAATCAACACTACGTCCGGACGGCCACCACTGTAGCCCCTTCAAGGTAGCTACTCCCATCATGGGCATCAGCAGTCGTCGTCCATTCGGTATGAAGATCGTCGGTCTTCAATCGTCGTCTTCAACTCTTGAATTTTTAAACGTCGTTCAAATTATTTGGAATGAGATAGACTCGGACTTTCCAAATAATTCTCGCGTATATATAAGTTGGAAATCATTTCATATCGTTTGATTTTAATTTTTATATATATAATTATATATAATTCCTTCATCCATTTCATTTTACTAAGTTTTGCTAACAGCAAATCTTCTTATTTATATCCAATATTGATATATATCATCACACGCAACAATGTTTTCTTTTATTTTCCAATTTCTAGATATATCCCATGCACAAAATGTATATTTTGTGTATCATTCCAATTACAACAAAAATGAATATCCTTTGTTTCTTAACTTCCATTCTACTTACATGAATATATTTTTGTGTTTCAGCTTCAGTACAACAAAACGACTAACTTGGTGTAAATCATCCCATGCAACAAAATTGATAATTTTGTGTTAATCTTTCATTACAAACAGCATATGTTCTTGTGTGTTAACCTATCTGCATAAAAATGTAAATTTCTAACTTTATATATTTTTTTCTTTTATGAAAATCCAATTCCTTAAAATGTAAATTTCATCGTTAATCTTTACTTAAAATCCATTTACATAAATATGTAAATTTCACACCGTTGTTCTTTTTAATGAAAATACAATTTCTTAAAATGTAAACTTCCTTCCTTAAATTTTCTTTACATGAAAATGTAAATTTTCTTCTTTACATGGAAATGTGAATTTTCTTACTTTTTCTTATTTACATTTTACAAAAATGTTGTTATTATTATTTTCCTCTTTTTTTCCTAGGATTTACATTAAACAAAAAATGTAAATTTTTGTTCTTTTCTCTCCTCTTTGAACAAAAAGATGAATTTTTGTTCTTTTCTTTCCTTTAAACAAAATGTGAATTTTTGTTCTTTTCTAAATGACATTTAAACTACTACACTTTATATGCAAAAAGTATGATTTTAACTATGCACTTCATTTCATATGCCATATACGACAGTACAAATATATATATTTCATTTCATATGCAATGTATGACATTAACAAATAAATACATTTTATTTCATATGCAATGTATGCAACATTAACAAATAAATACATTTTATTTCATATGCAATGTATGCAACATTAACAAATAAATACATTTTATTTCATATGCAATGTATGCAACATTAACACTATAATATATTTATTTCACTGTTTCAACTACACACTAAAAATATAGTTATGTTCATTTTATTTTAATCTACATTTTCTAATAAAATGTAACTTCATTCTAATGCATGTTTTTGTCATTCTTGTATATTTGTCACAATGAATCTTTTTCCATTCTTATATTTTTCCTTTACACTCTTTATATAAAAGTAATTTGTCATTCTTATATTTTATTTCATATTTGACAAACTGAATCTTTTGTCATTCTTATACATTTGTAAAAATGAATCTTTTGTCATTCTTTTATCTTTCTTTTATATTTGACAAAATCTCTTCTTTATTATTCCATTAAATGTAATTTACATTTCAAGGTCTAAACCTCCTTTTTAATTATATTTAAAAATGTAATTTTAATATCGTCAATTCTTTTCTCATGATTTATATCAACATAAAAATATAATTTTTATTAACATCATTTCTAACATTTAATATTAACAGAAAAGTGATATATTTGTTTGTTGTCAATTCTAACTCAACGAACAAATAAACATGATATTTTATATGTTAAAAAATTCAATGTATTGTAATGTCATATAAAAAAATGATATTACGTATATTCACATTATCCTATTACTTCTAATGATATATAAAAAGTAAATTTTATATATTAACATTTTCTGTGAACTCTAATGAGATATAAGAAGTAGATTATATTTTCTTAACTTATCTAATGTTTCATGTCATAAATAGAAATGTGATTTTGTCGCTACTTCTTTACATTGACAAAAAATGTGGTTTTGTCATTCCTCTATTTTTCATATAAAAATAATGTCTTTTTTTCTTTCAAACAATATAATATCTTTTAATTTTACAATAAAAGGGTGACATCTTTATTTAACAAACAAAGGTGAAATCTTTTAATTAAAAAGAAGGGTAATTTTTTTTATATAAACAAACCTACCATCTTTTTATGATAAGGTAAAATTACAATTTTTTTATATATATAAAACAATCGTACAATCTTTTCTTATAAACAAAGTTACAATCTTTTATTATATACAACAAAGTTACCATCTTTTAATTATACACAACAAAGTTACCATCTTTTAATTTAAACACAACAAAGTTACCATCTTTTAATTATACACAACAAAGTTACCATCTTTTAATTTATACACAACAAAGTTACCATCTTTTAATTTATACACAACAAAGTTACCATCTTTTAATCATTAATTCAAAGATAGAGTTCAGACCTTCAATTTTACTCACTATCATCACATACAATCAATTTTAAATTTCTAATATATGAATCAAAAGGGGAATCACATACAATCATTCACTAAAAATAACAAGTAAATCTGAATTACAACCATCACAGAAAAATCAACATGGAAATAATTATCTATGCCGCAACAACATGAATTTCATATAATATGAATATAGATTTTGTAGTGAATTAAATAAATAAATAAGTAATCATATTTTAAAAATAGAATTCTCACTGAACCATTCTGATTTGAAATTTTCTGATTTTCCAAAATGTCTGGTTTCAGATTTGGTCAGTTCTGAAAGATAGATCTTGGTTCTGCGATTCCAACGGTTTGAAAATCGTTCGATTCTGAATCCGATTGAATAAGATATGGATTATTTGCGTTTATTAACTTTTTAAATAGAATTAAATAAATAAAATACTTAAAATCAACCTCTTCTTCTCCAATTTGAATTCGGCCGTGGCTTCTCCAATTAGTTCAAACTTAGGTCTTTATTTTTCGATCCAATCTTGCAGCTTGAAGGCCATCGGGTGTCAGGACGTCGTAGGGGGGTGTGTGGCGCACGTGCGCCGGGAAGGAGGAGGAGTTCGGTGGTGCAGGGTGGCCGTAGGCAGGGTCGGCGCGGGTCGGGTTTGGGGGATCGAGGCGGGCGCTACAGGCTGAATTGGAGGGCGAGGCTGGTATGTGCAGATAGAGGAGAGAAGGAGCTTTGATGTGGTGTACGGGTTGGCGTCTAAAGGTTAGTGGAGAAGGAGGGGTTTGAGGAAGAAGATAGGAGCTGTATCGGCCATTGAAAATACAAGGGTGGCGGCTCTGAGATGATGAATAGGGTTTCAAGGAATTGTTTAATGCTTAATTTATAATATTTTTATTTATTTATATATGAGGTCTGAAGATTATAAATATATAAAAAGAAGAGAGAACAAAAGGGGAATAAAAGGAATAGTTCCATGTCTAAAAATGAATTTGAATGATCAAAAGAAGAGGAGAGAGAGTAGAGAATAAATGCACAAGTTATTTCCCCTATATGCCTCTTTGTATTTATAACAAATTAAATGCTTGCTTTTTCTTCTAATTGCAACCTTTTAAATTTCAAAACATGTATAACTGATTTAGGCTTTGATCATGTTGATGTGTGTATATACATGCAAACATTTACACATATAATTTAAACCAATAAATCTCTTAATTAATGTCATTCATAATTTTATACTTAGTCGACTGTTTTCTTTACATTAATTACAACACTAATTTGTAACTTGTTTCATTACCCTTCCTTAATTCTTTCGTCATATATTTACCTTTTATTCATATTTACAGAATTCAAACTTCAAATATATAAGACTAATTAACATTATATATTCTTGTGGAAATTTCCAATTTCGTTCCTTCTTATTTTGACATACATTAATTACTAGCTAAGGTACGTTAATTTCAGTTGTAATGTATGTTAATTAAAACATGTAACGTACATGAATTATTTAGTTGAAATTAAAATTAACAACAAAATGAAATATTTTGTTGAAGCTAAAATTTACAACAAAATGTACTATTTTGTTTTCAAAAGAAAGTGACAATGAAACTTGTAATCCTAGTTTGAAGCACAAATCAAAACATGTAATTTAATTTGACACAAACATGTGATTTTATTTTGAAACAAAACATGTAATTTTTAAAACTAGATTACATGAAAACAAGTATTAGTTTTAAACTAAAATAAAGATTAAAACTTTATTTCCCTTTCAATGTTTCATAAATAAAGATTCCAACTCTACTTTCAATTTCCATGTTACATAAAAATTCCCACTTTATTTTATAATTGCATCGTTCCATAAAACCAAATAAAGATTGTACTCTATTTTCTCAAATTTCATTGTTTCACAAAACCAACAAAGATCCAAACTTTTTTTTTTTGAACGCATAGTGAGTTAAGAAAATGAAAAGTTACCAGGTTGAAATAAAGATATATGCAGGCATGATTTGGAAAGAATAAACATGGCATTTATGATATGAACGTGCATGATTTATTTGTTTATTAATGTCAACATTAATTAACGAATGTTACTTTGTCTATCACATGCGACATGAAATTTACTATATAAATAAAGTGAAACAAATAGATTTTATCATTTAATTTTTCAAATCAAACATATCTTATAGTTGACACTCAACTTTGTGTCATTTTCTTATTAAAAATTCTATTGAACCTTTAAAATAAAATCAAGGATTCAAATACTATTTTTATTTTAATTTAAAAATAGAAAATTTTAAATTCTCCCGTATTTTCTAGCAAAATTTTATGAAATAAAAATTTTAAATTTATCCTCAATTTCTGGGTTGTTACAATCTCTCCCACTTAAAATCTTTTCGTCCTCGAAAAGGAATGAAGCTAAAGTTGTTTAATTTTCCTACTCAATTTTTCATTCTTTAATTGGTTTCCATAATTTTATTAGTTGATTAACTTTCGAATATATAACTTTTATATATTCAAAATCATATTTTCTAAAATAGATTATAATTAAAAATACGTATATTATAAGCTTCTTACTCTCAACTCATTCTAGGGCATTACTAACCCCATCTCTAATGCGTTTTCTCATTCTAGGATACTGCTGATCCTATCTCTAATGAGTATTCTTATTGGATATTACTAATCCAATCTCTGATGAGTCTTTTGTTTAGTTCTAATGAGTTGTACCCCAAAGATTTGAGCTAACCAAAGCTCTGATACCAACTATGATGACCCGGAAGTTCCCATCCTTTGAATCGACCATAAACCACACAGGTCTGAACCAAAGGTTGGAAATCTGCGGATACATCAACTTTGGGAATACAACAACATCAGAACAAATAACAAAAAACTTTTATATCATCAATAATAAATGTTACATCAGAGTACATAATATAACAAAGTACAGAATATAATACAGCGGAAGGTAAAATACAATAATTTAATACAATGCACAGCGGAAGACTTCAATGTTCTGGACACAGCTTTAAGCTTCAATCCAAAATCCCGCTCAAGGGATAAACCTGTAGACAAATTACTCGACTGCCTGTGTGGAAAAGAGGGCACCCGAGTTTGCAAAGGTGGAAACAAACTACGAGTCAGTCATGGGACTGGTGTGAGAATTCTTAACTAGTTTAACTAATTGTAATAAGGCAAATCCAAGGACCACGCCGCTAACACGGAACGGGTTTACTCCAATGGATTGCTGTGCATAACAGTAAAGTAAATCGTCAAATAACGCAATGCTTTTTAGAAAAATGAAACCACCATAAGACTCAGGTCCCATCACACAATGCAACGCACACCAGAGGATAGATTTTTACCTTATGGTGATTAAAAGATGATAAATACGTAAAAACGATATTGTTTTTAGTGTGTATATGTTTTAATAAAACGTTTCAATCATAATGTATCAATCCTAAGAAGCATAGGTACCCATATATTATGCCTCCATACTAGTAATACAATCAAAACTGCATGGGGCGTATTGGAAATTGGGTTTCCATCATGAGTCAAGGCTAGGGAGGAGCTCCTTACCGATTCGAGACACTCTAGCTAATGCCCCAGGATTCTCCGCAGTGAACCCTTGGAAATAGCAGGGCCGGTCCTCACATACAGCTTTGAGGATTGGCAATTCCTGAACACACATTTCCCGGTCCTATAGGACCTAATACCGAGGCCTCGTCATTGTGACGATCCCAAAACCCCGTGACACGGTGTTAAGGATAATCATTGGAATATAACACATTAATCATCATTAGCAGATCACAGATAATAGCATAAACAGAAAATAGAATAATTTACACACATATGACAGCGGAATCATATAGATACCATCACATCAGAGAAGCACAGTACAGGATACAACTTAATGCATAATGATACATAGTTTGTCACCATCGCCTGAGGCGGAATCATACATAAAGAGTACACAAAATAAATATCAGTCTACATCGCCTATGGCGGAATCATAATATAGATACAATAATGGTGGAGAAAATCCAAGTCAGCACGATGTAGTCAAGCCTCGCCATGAGCCAAAAGGTGCGTCAGAAACCTGTAACTAGGCTGCCCGTGTGAAAATGAGGGCACCCGAGTTTGCAAGGTGAAACAAACTTCGAGTCAGTCATGGGACTGGTATGAGAAATCTACTTAACTTATTAACAACAATAATAAGGCAAATAAAAGGACCACGCCACTTTCGCGGAACGGGTTTACTCCAATGAGTGCTAGTGCATGAAATAAAGTAAATGATTAAATCATCACAATGCTTTTTATAAAATGAAACCATTATAAGACTCAGGTCCCATCACACAATGCAACGCAAGCCGGAGGATAGAGTTTTACCTTATAATGGCCAAAAATGCTTCATACGTATAAAACAAAAGTGTTTGATATTATTACTAGTGCATATATGTTTCAAAAGCAAATTCAATCATAAATATCAATCCTAGACGGCATGGGTACCATATATCATGTCGCCATACTAGTAATACAATCACATTCGCATATTTCGTACTGGAAATTGGATTCCTTCATGAGTCGAGGCAAGGGGCAAGCTCCTCTCCGTTCGAGACACTCTAGCAAATGTCCCAGGACCCCACTATGATCCTTGGAATCGGCTGGGCCGGTCCTCTCTTACTTTTGAGGATTGGCAATTCCTGAACACACGTTTCCGGTCCTTACAGACCTATAATCGAGGCGCCTCGCATTCCAACAACCACACAGGTGAAAAGTATATATAATGTCAGGGCTGGTAGGTCACTGACACCACCATAGCTAGAAAGAAACATCGTGCTCTCCCAGCGGTCCGTCTCCCGTTTTTGACTCATACCGAGGTGTGAGGCTCGCGAATTCACGTCATACACAAAGCTACGTCATACAGACCATGCTTTGATCATCAACCACAAGACTTTGCTTTGCAACAGAGGCCTTGATCAAATGCCACTTCGGCCTGCCACACAGGCAATCCACTCCATGCGACTGATTTCTATCAATACATAACCTCTGAGCTTGTACGTCTCAGAGAAGGGCGTTAAGCAAGAAAATAAATTCTCCGCCGCCAAACAGATATATATTTAACAGAGATCAATCAGCACAGAACAAAATCCAATGTCAGACACACATTCCATTTACAAGTCCGTTCTGGGTCTGAACGAAACCAGAGGCACCAATTCCTCGCATATCCGTACAATCAACAGTATGTTTGGACAGCTACTACTTCAGTTCCTTCATGGTAGCTACTCCAATCACGAGCATCAGTAGCGCCCATCCATCCAATGTGAAGATCGTCGGTCTTCAACCGTCTTCGACTCTTCGACTTCTCAACGTCAATCGATTATTTGAAATGAGATAAACTCGGCCTTTTCAAATAACCCACGTATATTCAGATTTTCAAATCAATTATTCACATGGTTGGACTATTCAACATTCACATTTCAGTTCTTTAGTTATAATTTTCATGTCAAATACATTCAACCATCACATATCAAGCAAACACAACGAAATTGGTTTATTTCCACTCTATATCGTCTATAGTATTTTATAACGATATATCGCCATTTTTATTTAATTTAAAACGGCCCTATTTAATTAAACGACGTTTCAGGTCGTGTCGATGCACTGGCGCTGCTTTTCACTAATTTTGTTTTACACATATCTGGAAATCTAACCGTTGGATCTTCACAAATTTTATATCATTAGATAGATCATTTCAAAACGAATCCAACGATTTCAGTTTTGGGAAAATCCGATGGTCGGATCTTCCACACTAGCCATTTGAAGTTACGATTTCAATTTACGAACTGCAGCGTCGTTATTCGATTTAATTTAATTATATTTATATATATAATCGTTTCTGGCGCTGTGTTTGTTCAGATTTGAATTAAACATTCCAGACAATCCAACCGTCGGATCTTCACAAAGTTGGTGCCGTTGGAAAGATATTTCCAAGGCGAACCCAACGGTTGCGGTTTCGGGAAAATCCAATGGTCGGATTTCCCGCACTAGTCGTTTGAAATCACGGTTTCAAAACACGAACTGCACGGCCACGTTTCGTTTTAATTTTATTTATATTTATATATTTATATAAATATAGTTCATTCAAAAATTCCTATATCGTTTTCACTTCAATTATTTCACTAACGCCTTTAAATTTTGGAAAATTTCGCCATAACCTCCTTTGTACGGGAGGGGCTGGGAAAATTCCCAAATAGCCACACGGGCGTCTCAGGTCAAAAAGAAAAAGCCAAGCGGCTAGCCAACAGGCTCATAAAATCATCACCCAAACAAAACAGTAAATGTGTACCTATTTGTCGGGCACAAAATTTTATTCCTCTTCTCTAGCCCCTTTGCTATAACCTGTTCAATAAATATGCATGTACATATATACAATTTTTATCACTTATCATTTTCCATTCAACTTCATATTCAATTTACTTTGGTTTAAAAACACCCTTCATTCTAATGTTGCATGCATAGGCTAAAATCATATCATTAGCTAATTAATGTATATTTCAACTCATGCACCTTTATTTGAACAAGTGGCTATTTTTAACACTTCACATTTCAAAGATGATAATTTTGGCGAACTAAAATGGATTTCAACACATGACTATTTTATTTAGTTCCTATGCATGTTAAAAATAATATTTCTTCACCAATATTTATTTCAACGTCCGCATGTCTCTAGTATATCACATATATGATAAAAATGATATTTTTATCATTTAAAATATTTATTCGACAAATGGATGTTTTCAACACTTCATAGTTTCAATAAAAATGTAATTTTTATTGCTCGATCTTTTTATTCAACACATGAACTTTTCCACTACACACACTTCTCAACACATGAGCATTTCCATACATGGATATTTTATTTATGTTGTTCATATAAGAAAGATAGAATTTTTATTTTTGAAACTATTTATATATAAGGCGAATATTTTTCATACTTCATATATATTATAAAAATGTGATTTTTATTGTTTAAACACTTCATTCATTCACAAATGAATTTAAATTTCACACATCACTTTTCAACACATGAACATTTCCACACATGGATATAGTTTCAACATATGACTTTAATTTCAACGCATGAAGATAATTTCAACATATGAAAATTATTCTAACACATAAAGATTATTCAAAATTTCGGCAGCATAATGGCAGGGTAGTTAAAACCGGCACCGTCCCTAGTACGGCTCTTCGCTCTACCTTAAAACCTCGCGGTTTTTGACAATGGGGATTCATGCATCTAATTCGCACGCAGGCGGCATGTTTATTTTTATTTCCACAAATGTTTCCAATCCATTCCAATCACCAATGGGTATTTTCCAACCACAACTAAACAATATCAACCA